>JAOYMU010000001.1:28640205-28656281 GCA_025802295.1 Psammodynastes pulverulentus
TTATTTATTTATTTTTCGACTTATATCCCGCCCCCTCTCCATCAAGGACTCGGGGCGGGTAACAACAAGAATAAATAAATTTTGTGCTGGATATCCACTCACTCTAATGAGATGATTCTGTCATTTATTCAATTATAGTTGGGTGCATACTTAGTGAAATTGTTTTTGAATATCATTGCCATGCAATTCTTTATGATCTTATGCCCTGAAGATGGTTTCTTGCAATCATCTGATTCAGAGTAGCATAACCTGGTCTTTCTATCCAATTTAATATGCTTCATATCACCTTGAAAATTTCATATTTTCCTTGGCTCATGCTTCTTACAGTCTGAGTGCCAACTGTATATGTCCTTATGGATCAAAGAACTTCTAGTTCAATATGGGCACCATCAGTGACCAGATTTCTTTATTACTTTGGCTTGATCATGGCATAATTTCCAATCTATTTGTGAAAGTTCAGTCAGGAATTCTTTTTTGACATTGGTTTTTCCAACATGTCTAAATGTTTCAGCCATTTCACCCCAAATTTTTGTCAACAATATGGAAATGGTTTAATTCTGTAATTCTTTCTTCATAATAAGTTGGCTGCCCACAACTGAAGAGCCTCATCTTCCCTCATTCACATGGTAGGTCTTCAACTTCATCCCTCCCATTTCAATTCATTGCAAGGGCAACCCTACCACTGGTATCATTCTCAGGGTCATTAAAGCTACTGAACACTTCCAAATGTTAGGTGTTAATCCTTTGAAAGGATGGAATGTATTACACTTTAGTTTAACTCAGGATCTCAAAGATCCCATTGGAGCACCTACACAACAGATAGAGAAGAAGAAAACAACAAATGGAGCAATGTTGTCATCCCATAGTTTGCAGGAATATTGGCAAAGCACAGAAGGAATGGATCCAGGAAACTGCAGATCAATCAGCCTGACATCAATACTGAAAAGATCCTGGAAAAGATAATCAACCAACAGATTTGCAAACACTTAGAAGCAAGCAGAGTTGTTACTAGATGCCAACATGGCTTTATCAAAAACATATCATGCCAAACAAATCTTATTGCCTTTTTTGAGAAAATGACTAAATTAGTGGACCAGTGAGATGTTGTGGACATTGTATATTTCAATTTATCTGTGTAAGGCATTTGACAAAGTAGTCTATTTTACCTACGTCTTGGTAAGATAGAAAAATATGGGATAGAGAGCATCATCACCACATGGATAATGCAATTTGCAGCCCTCAATGGAACTACCTATACATAAAGGGATGTATGCAGTGAATACTTTCTGTCTTAGGCCCAGTATATCAACATCTTCATAAATGATTAATTAGATGAGGAGATAAAAGAAGAACTCATCAAATTTGCAGATGACACCAAGCTAGGAGTAGCAAGCCCTTTAGAAGATACGTTCAGAATCTAAGATTCCTAGTGGACAACCACTTAGGTGTGAGCCAGCAGTGTGCTGCAGCTGCCCAAAAGCCAATATAGTCCTAGGCAGCATCAACAGAGGAATAGTACCAAGATCATGTGAAGTATTAGTACCACTATATGCTGCCTTGGTAAGACTACAGTTGGAATATTGTCTCCAGTTCTGGTCATCATGATATAAAAAAAGATGTTGAGACTCTAGAAGTCTCAGAAGCAGAACAGAGAAGACCAACAAGAGGATTAGGGGACTGGAGGCTAAAACATATGACGAATAGTTGCAGGAACTGGGTATGTCTAGTCTAACAAAGGAAGGAGTAGGGGTGACATGATAGTAGTCTTCCAATATTTGAGAGGCTGTCACAGAGAACAGTAGGACAGCCTATTCTGAAAAGCACCTGCGGATAGGACAAGAAGTGACAGAAGGAAACATATCAAAGAGTGATCCAATCTAGAACAAAGGAGGAATTCCCTGATGGTCAGAACAAATAATTAGTGGAACGGCTTGCCCTCAGAAGTTGCGGGTGCTCCAACAGTGGAGATTTTTAAAGAGATTGGACAGCCATTTGTCCAGCATGGTATAGCATCTCCTGATTGGGCAAATGGTTGGGCTAGAAGATCTCTAAGGTCCCTTCCAACTCCGTTTTTCTCTATTCTGTATTCTTTTTCTATATTCTGTATTCTCTAACAGTAGTATGCATAATCAGAAAATAAGATGGTAACAATGTGCCATAAATATATTTTTTTTCTTTCACACCAGTGGTACTTTCAGAATGCAAGTGCCTTGATAGCCTTAACTTGGCTTACCTTCACAATAGCTTTGCAAGGTATGTAACCTTTTGTAACCCTCATCACACAACAGTGAAAACAGAACAAAACCAAATAAATCACACCACACACATGAATGCACACACATACACACACACACACACACACACACACACACACACACACACCAAAAACAGCTGGGTCTTTGAAAGAAAAGGCAACTGTGCCGGGGGAGGTATTGGCCTATGCGCCAGATGCAGCTCACATTGTTTTAGGATCTTGTTCCTCCCCCCCACCACAGACAAACACACTTGTCCCCTCCTTTCTCATGCTCACTGTAGTGCAGCAATTAAGTTTACAGAAGAAAAAAATGTTCTAATTCATATGAATAGGACCTCTGTGAAAGCTTTCCTCACATGTAGCAAGTTCCTACTAAAATCACCCTTTATGTGCGACAAACATTGTGATTAGTAAAGTAGTTTAGTTTGAGCTGGATGGCCTGGCAATTAAGTGGATACATAGCTAGCTTGAACACTGAAGAAAAGAACTTTCATCAGTGGTTCCTCATCAAATTAGAGGGAACTATCAAGTGGGTGCTATAAGGTTCAGTCCTGGGCCCTGTACTCAACATTTTGATTAATATCTCACATGATGAAGTGGAGGGAATGCATAATTAAATTTGCCAATGACACAAAATGGTGTGGGATAACTCATACTCAAGAGATCAAATTTAAAATAATCTGATATATTAAGATAAAAAGTTTGAAAACAACAGAACAAAGCTTAGTAAGGACAAATGCAAAGTTTTTCCCTCTGAGTAAAAGCAGTCAAATGGACAGGTATAGCATGTGGCCACTTGCTTGGCTATGTTTTTTCTTCTTCTTGAGTCCAGACTAGATCTGGGACCTGGCAACCAGAGTAAACAAACAGGGTAAGTTTCCTGGAAACTTGGCATAGAAAGTTGGTCAAGAAAACCAAGACCTGTCAATCTGAGGTCTGCACTGGCACAGTCTTCTTCATACATAGCAGCAGTGAATAAAGTGAGCACTTGGACAGACATGCCACCATTAAACCAGAAGTAGGTTTTTTTGCAAACAAATCATACCTGGCTATTTTTACTGACTTACTTTACCAACAGAGTTCCTTGCCTAAAAGATCAGGCAAATGTATTACCTGTCAAAACCTCAGGACAACTCATTATATTCAACTTCAAAAAAGATACAGTTAGCTAAATTATGACATCCCAAAAAAGAGGGAAGATTTTAAAAAAATGAAGACGGGATTTAGCAGTGGGCAGAAAAGGACTTAACTGTGAGAAATGTCAAGCTGTATATCTAAATAGGAAAAATGTAAGGATCAGGTACATGATGGGTGAGTATAGCACCTATAAATATAGCACCTCCCTATAAGGGAGCTTGTGTGTCCTTGTTATCCATAAATTAAATATGAGACAGCAATATGCAGCTGCTGATAAAAAGGCAAATGCAATTTGGAGTGCATTGAGAGAAGCATAGAGTCCAGACCATGGGATATAGTTTTCCCATACTGAAAAAATAAAATAATATAAAAAATTAGTGATGAAATACAGCATAGGGCTGTGTGGAAGTCTGTGAATGAACGGATGGATGGATGAGATCATATATACAAATAAAAAAATATGTAATCTTTCATTCCACTATGACTGGTATGCATTCTTCAATGGGCATAAGCAATATTTTTGCAATATCTTGTTGTTGTTCATCTCTGGGCAAATTGCAGACAGATTGGCATTTTTCATGAAAATAGGCACAAAAGTAACTATGTTGATTTGAGCCTCCACTAGATTTCAAGCAACTATTTTTCACTACCTCCTCCATCCCCCCTTCTCCAATGGAAAAACAACACAAAAGAAGCTTTGCTGACAACACTGCATCCTGTCAAGCTTCATGCATCTTTTGGAAGGGAAATCAGCCAATCAATCAATATTATTTATTGCTCACTCCCAACATAGAATTAAAAATCCATAAGATATCAGATGAAATCTTGTTGAAACTGGCAACTTGAATGTTGCTCTTGTTGAAATTCAGCCTGAGCTGATTGCTCTTCATCCACCCCCTTTCTGCATCCAGGCAACTGCCTGGCACCTGCACAATGTCTCCTGATTCAGCTGGAATGAAGCGATCGCACTGAATATGATCAAGGAACTGATGACACTGATGATGACACTGATGGCTCTCATCCAGATCGCTCGGTGTACCTTGACCCATCAGATTCAACAAGGGTCTCTGCGAGCTCAGCCTTACCCGGAGTCAATGTGGTCACACCAGAGTGAACAGGGACAGACCTTAAGAAACAGTTCCCTGTTCATCTGTGGCAACAAGAATTGGGGACACTGTTGAGGCTCATAAATTTATTGTAACCTAATTCTGCTGGCTAGAATCCATTTCATCAGCTGCATGAAATGAGATCCTTGGATGGCAGATAAAGTGGATGCATGCTTTGTAAGAGAGACAGAAAAATAAACAGTGAAGAAATTAAAGGCAAATAGTAGAAACCTTAATGTGACGTGTAAAAAAAAAGCATAACAGTAACTGAAGGTCAACATCCTGTCTAAATTAATTAACACCTGGAGACGCATGTATGTGTCTATGTACAGGTAAGAATATAGGAACTTGGTTTTATTTAACTAAGAAGAAGTCCCTTCTGGCCATAGATAGGAATGTTGAAAGATATCAAGTTGTTGCAGGGAGATCCAATGCACACCCTACCTATGTGCAACCTCTCATGTGCTCCCTGGATCTCTGATAACATGTGTCTTGAGAGACAAGTTCACTAACAGCCCTTAACTCCAGCACAACCTTTTTGTTTGTCATACTCACCTTGGTCCCCTTGGAGATGCATGTGTCACCATGCAGACATGAGTGCGAGACCCCAAATGCTTTTATATGGGTCTACAAACTACTTTATACTCTTTAGTTACAATAAACAGTCAGAAAATTGTTTCTATATGATATTGCTATTTATTAATGCAATTAAAAAGAAGTGCTTAATCCCACTGAGAAGCAATATGTTTGGCAGAAAATTTGATCCTAAACATACCTACTTTTCCACTCACATTTGTGATAGAACAATCTGCCTCAAGATACGGTGTTCATGAAGGGGCTGAAGTTTAAATTTTGAATCTGACAGATAAATCCACATATTTTAAACTGGGATTATCCTCAAACACAAAGAAAACATGGAGGCACGATTTTAAGAACAAAAGCAGTCCTTGAGGTAAATTGGTGTTTCTCAACCTTTGCCTCTTTAAGATGAGTGGGCTTCAACTGCCAGAATTGTGGAAGTTGAAGTCCCCACATCTTAAAATGGTGAAACACTGATGTAGAGGAATAAGACTTTTCCCACAGTCTGTTTCCACTTAACTTCCTATATTTAATTAACTGTAATTAACTTTGGTGTAATGGTTAAGGCATCAGGCTACAAACCTGGAGACTCTGTGTTCTAGTCCCAACTTATGCACAAAGCCAGCTGGGTGACCTTGAGCCATTCACTTTCTCTCAGCCCCAGGAAGGATGCATTGCCAAACCATTTCTGAAAAACTTTGCCAAGAAAACAGCAGGGACTTGTCCAGGCAATTGCTGAGAATCAGACACAACTGAACAGAAGAAAAAAAATGTGAAAGATGGATAAAGATAAGTGATAAAGATTCCATATTTGGTACTCATTTGCTTGTTGTCATAACATCCCTCTATGTTTTATACAAAAAGTCAAAATTTAAGCACACAATCTGTCAGAGTATGCTACCACCCACAGCAGTAACAGTGCAAATCTCAATTTTCTTGTCCAAAATATTTATCAACTAAATATGAGAAACTTTTGATAAATCATATGCTATACTGTTTTTGCCACCTTCATAGTTCTCTTCTTCCAAATGAAAAGAAATAACCCTGCCTTTATTCCTGTTTAGTTAACTTTTTCTGCAGCAATAATTTGATGCTAGAACCATTTGGATTCCACTTAGGCCAGAGATGTGCAATTTTCAGGGTCTCTACTAGGAACAAACTCCCAAATTAGGCAAAGCTAGGCCAAAAGTCAGATGGGCCAGGACAAAAATGAAATGTTATTCTACTACTCATATATGATTTTAAGATTGCTCATGTTTTTAATACTTTACAGCATTTTTAGATAATCTAGGGTCCAGACCCATGTTTTGGGGGTATTCTGCATATGTCAGATTTCAGCCAAAAAGTGCTTTATATTTTCTGCATCATTCTGATCCTTTAGAATTATGTTCCTCTTCAGGTTTCAAAGAGAGAAATAAAGCCTTAATGAGATGTGAATAGAAAACCTAAAGGTTTGCTTTGCCACTGTGTAGGCATTACACAATAACTTGTAGTAATTTAAATTTCATCATTATCTTGCATTTGTAGGGTACTTCAAAAGTTTAGTTGATAGTTAATTTAAGATTGCAGACTTCGATCACAATACAGTAATTAGACAGAATTAAGGTAAAAATAGAAAGAAAATGAATCACATAATACAATGCATAGTATTTTTCCCACACAGTCCTTTGTGGCAGTGTTATAGTGTTTGTATTCTCATGAAAGAACGACATTTTGATTATAAATACTTCTGTTCGGAAAGTACTTTTGGAATACATTGGTTAGCTTTGGCTTCAGCTTACTGCACCCGTTGCAATGTGTTTCACTGCATTTATTGTACAAGAAGCAGAACAGTAAATCTTCCAAAGTCTTTAAGAAAATTATATTCTGGCCTTGCCTACCAGCTACTGTGCTAAGTTCCAGGTCAGAATGTTTATTTCAAATCCCTGCTTTTCACTGCATGGTTTTTTTCCTCCCAACTATCTCAGCCTCAATTTTCCCAGTAAGCAGTGAGAATAATGACAGCCTATTTCATAACAACGAAATAAGGAAGAAGCAGTTATAGGGCTGGAATAACTCTTTACCATGACTGGATAAATACATTGAATGGAATGATGATGTGGTAAAGGGATAAGGACAGTTTTTGAATGCTATGTATTTGGGGGGAAAGCAAAACGAAATGAAACAAAATAAAAATCTGTTCCCTTCAGTTGTTGAGACCAAGCAGGTTTATTCTTCTTCATTTACACTGCTTTTAGAGTGTGCTCAGTTCTACCTACAGACATTATAAGTTATTCTCCAATTCTTAAAATAAACTGTTTAAAAATGGAGCTGGAAGGAACCTTATAGCCAATGGTGGGATACATTTTTTTTTACTATCAGCTCTGTGGGCATGGCTTGGTGGGTGTGGCGTGGCTTGGTGGGTATGGCAGAGGAAGGATACTGCAAAATCTCCATTCCCTCCTCACCCCACCAACCTGCTTTCCAGCTCCGTTCTCCTGTGCAGGGCAACAAAAGAAGACCCAGCCGATCAACTGGGACTTGGGAGGCAGAGAATAGATGGGGGGTGGGGCCGGGGGGCCGGTCAGAGGTGGTATTCGCTGGTTCTCCAAACTACTCAAAATTTCCGCTACCGGTTCTCCAGAACTGGTCAGAACCTTCTGAACACCACCTCTGGTACAAGAGAAGAAGCAGATTAAAATCTCCATCTATTAACCTTCTTAAATTAGATAGGACACATGCTTGGTATAAAAAAAAAAGTAGTTTACCATTTTATATCCACAGAGCTCATATCCAGAACCACAAGAGTTAGATTTATTTTTGTGCTACAGCTCCCACGTGGAATAATTCTAAAAATATTCCCCTCATCATAGTTACAATATGCACAACCCACTAACCACATCCCCATTATGTCTTTTTAACAATTGTATTGTTAAAATTATATTTAGCAATTATACATTTTACAGTTACAAAGGCGCTTAAAATTATGATATATTAAATCCATTTACATGACAACAGAAGGAATCCAAATATGTCACTCCTGTATGCAGCAGTCACTGGAGGGGGGTGGGACCCTTTTCATATGCCTACATAATGAAAGGGAAACATATGGATGTAAACGAGTCTTTTGATGTAGGATTGTAAATCATTTCAAGCTTCTGCAATCATAATCTGGTGGCATACATCAAGAGAATCATATGTATGCAATATAAAGGTCTCTGCAGGAATCCATTTCCTGGATCACATTAAAAGCAATGGCTTGCAAATTTATTGAAGTCTCTGCATGAATCTATTTCCAGGATCACATTAAAAGCAATGGCTTGCAAATTGAGCATTATCCATTGTCCTTCCCAGGAACAGAGCAAATCCAGAAGGAGAATCTGGAGATTCTCCCTTTCCCATAGATCACATTTACTGTAGAAGGGTAAACTAGCACGGACAAGGCTGGAAGTCTTAATTATTCCACTTTTAAGTTTGTAATTGTAACGGTGATGCTATTGTGTTCTTCTATTATAAACCAATTGGGATCCATTTGTTTTATAAATAAATGCTTCAAAGGGAAGAACTCTTATTCAAGTGTATTTCTTTTCCCAAATATCCAGTTCCATGCTCTTTTCCCACCCCATATAAATCAGTCAGGGCCACTGAACAGGCTCAGTTTTCATTTGAGCGTTTGGGAAGGAGAGGCTTCAGTCAGAGGTTTCTTTGCACGTCTAAAACTTTGTAGAATTCCTTTAAATATATTTATAGTGCCTTCTCGTACAAGTGATGATGTCATTTTGGCTAGGATTAGTCATTAAAATTGCACGAAATCAGCATTATAGTATAAACAGGTTGGTAAGTAGATGGCATTCACTCCCACAAACTAAAAATAATGCAGCTGTGAGTTGGGATGAGCGATCTATGACTGTATATAAATCAATTACCTGCAATACTATTGCAGTGCAATAGGAACAATATAGGTCAAAAGAACTGTTGGCAATGGAAGGAATAAAGAATTCCTACAAGCAAGTCTTTTTCTACAGATGACAAGAGAATGTATTGCTCCCTGTAATACAGACTTCTCACAATCATAATAATGGGCATTTCCCAAAGTATATATGATTATTTGGTTTCAGATTTTCTACATGGTTATTTCAAGGATGACACCATCTTTTAAAATATATAATAGATTAGACCCTATTTTTATACCTCCAACAATCCATTTTGGGTTTAGAATTTTTTCAAAGGCTTTTTAAAGTTCTTAGTCTGGAAAACATCAAATAATTTTCACAGCCTAGTTTTAAATATTAATATATACTTGGCTTAACTAGAAAGAGGCTTGCATAATTCAAGAGAAACTTCCCCTAGATGGTATTTTTCCTTAAACACATATACTCTCGTACAAATTCCATAGCTGACTTTAAAATGATGTCCTCCAATTCAGAACTGCTATGGCATTGATTTACAAGACTCTAGTTAAAGGCAGAAAATGTCTCTTTCCTAGAGGCAGCGATGGGAAGCAAGCAATTCTGGAAAAGGACCAAGTATGCTTTGGCCTCTGAAGTAGACCTAATTTATCATCATTTGGACATTCCAGAGGTTAGCTAAACCAAGAAAGCAGAACAACTGGTACTTTATACTCCTATCCTATCAAAGTTATAGACATGTCCTGCACATCAAGAGCAATTTTTACATACGGTCATTTGCCTTCTCATAACAAACAGATTTAAATAAATATCATAACATCCAATTCCTCATTAGTGTTCTTCAAAAACTAGGAAGTCTCATAGTAGTTTTATATCCCCAAACACACGCACATAAATAAAATCAGCTTTTAAAAGGAAATTCTGAAGGATGTAAGATATTGCCTTCATTTCCTTTTGTAATGCAAGCTGGATATTATGCTAGGGCTTCTTTTTAAGGCCACAGACCAAAGTTTATAGCTGACAGACAAATTCTGCAAACGGTTGATAATTCACTCTCTACTCTGCCCCTGATTTTTTTTTTTAATGGAACAGCTAAATAAAAGAACAAAATGGTTTTGTCTATGTATTTGTGCATGTGTATGTTTTGGTCTCATTTGTTTAAATGGATTATCTTTATCTAGTCCAGGGGTATCAATCTGTAATTCTCCATAGGCCAGGGATGTGGGGTGGGGGTGGGACGGATACCCCCTGCAGCACCCTTCGAGCCAAAAAGGGACATGGGAGGTCTGCCCACGGCCCCCCTGCGCCTCATTTTCACCCTCCATGGCCTCCTGCAGCACTATGTCGGCCGTTTTTGGCCCTGTTTTTGGCCAGGGTTTTTTGGCCCGTTTTTCGACCCGTTTTCGGCCAACAGAGTGCTGCAGGAGCCCATGGGGGCACGGGGGCCCCGCACACAGCCCATTTTGGCTGCCAGAGGCACTGTAGGCCGGTCCTTTGATATTTCGAGGCTGGCCCTGTAGGCCGGATTTAAGTGCACGTCAGGCCTTGAGTTGGTCACCCCTGATCTAGTCTTAGGACTTATATGCAGAACAGATAATATTTTAGGCCATATCTGTGTAGAAATATTGAAAATTCCAAAGGGTTCAAAAACCTTTAAGCACCACTGTTTGGGTATGTGCATGCACATGTGTGCACACACTATAGCACAATGAAAGCAATGGAAACTTCCTTTGATCCTAGTAAGCAAAAGAACCAAAAGAAAGAAATTTTAACAAACACATTAGTAAAGTAGTATGTTTTCCCCAAGCAGAAAACCTTCACTCTAAATATATTATTTATGGGTCACTTTTGTTGTTGCCATAATAGGAAAAATGGGGGAAATGTGAAAAAAGGAGAGAAAACAACTCCAATTAAAGCTTTTATTTTAGTTCAATGGAGCTTAAGAACTAAAGGTTTGATCATTTAGATTTTAATTGAGACGCTATGATTTGGGCAACAATTTGATTTATATATTAAATCATCACTGGGATTCACACATCATCTTAACCCATAATTTGTTTTCCAAATAAACCACAATTGACTGAGTTCACACTACACTAAACCGGTACCAAGGAAATTGCATGACTCCTCATTATCATTTACAATTTAATTTGTTTTATAATATACGAATTTTGAATCAGCATCCAGCATAAATTTCAATTACCAATCATTTGGGAATGTTTCAAGTTAAATTTCTAAAAACCTTTTTAAATGATGAGTTCAAAATTTGTCTTTCAAATTTCTTCAGAATGGATTATAGCAATTGATAATTCACCGAGATGTTGACAGTTACCTTGGCTTCTACTACTTTAAAGTAAAATAACTCCATCTGAACACTTATTGTTTCATTCCATTTTGAGGCAAACCCAGCCCCCCCCCCACCTAAAAGTCAAACTGTTAAAGTAGATTTAGTATTGTTTAACAAACAAACAAACCACACCCTCCCTGGTTCCCAGAAAGAAGAAAAAAAGATCCCTGAGCCGCTCATGAACACAACACAGCTCTGCCCGCCACTATATCTGAGCTGCAAAATCAAGATGACCACAAGATGGCACCATATATAACATATACTCTCTGGTGCCATCAAACTGTACCCCAGATTCTGGAGCCCAAATATGGTAGCTGTAGACTTTGTTGTAGCATCCATCTTTAGCACTTCTGTGGTTAAGGGTATCTTCAAGGTGCTCAACCCTGTTTAAAGACAACCAGATTTAGATACCACATACAAATAATTTTTCAAATCTCAATTCTTGGAAATTAAGATTTAGTTATTCATCTTTTCTACTTGTATTAATCTTGGGACGTTGGATACCCTACTGTCAGATACTTTTAATATCAGGCAGTATCTGTCACTAGTATGTACTGCTATCCATATATAATAGAAGTCAATGAAGTCATAACTATAGATGACAGAACAGTATTAAGAAAGAATCATGAGTATCACCAACAAAACTTCAGTGTTATCAAGGGAAACATTCCATAATAAGTATTAATAGTCACTGCACCCACAATAACAGTTTCTCTACTGACAGCTAGTCTTAAGAGCTAAAGTATAAACAGAGTCTTCAACTTACTGCTAATCAGGTAGCTTTTGATAAACTATTTTTCCCTCAACAGTCTCCCATGAACAATTTGGTGATCATATGCATTTGTAGAGGTGGATTAGCATTGAACAGTATACAAAATATTTTAAATTTTCAAGCTATATAACCATAAATGCTGAAAATTACCAGGATTAGTTCACGGTGTTTATTTGCTGTCATAGGATCCCTCCTTATACCAAGTCAGGCACTGGTTTATCTAGTTTAGCACTGTCAACCCTGTTTGGCAGAGATTGAGAACACTCAACAGGCAAGAACGGAACGTGTTTGGCCAATATATGGCACAATGTGTTATGAAAATCCAGTTTGATTAGCTGACATATATTGGGTAAACGCAAGCAACTGAACTAATTACTAAATCTTGGTCAAATTAACTGTGGTAAGTATGTTGAAAAGCATAGCCAGTAGCTCTCTGATACATTATTTCAGGTAAAAACACTTCTTGCCCTATGGTAAGACAACAAGGATTGATTTTGACATTACTTGTATGTAAAATATGTGCTCAGTGAACATTTCTAAAATGGGTAAATATAAAACATTTCACCATTAGAAGACAATGGTTGTTGTGACACAATATATTCAGTTATAATATTGTCTGCTTGTTTGTGATTGTCCATGTTATGTGAATTCAATCACTGCAGTTTGTAAACCATGGCTTAGCAAGGGGCATGAATGGAAAACAATTCTGGTTCACTGTTCTATCATTAAACAAGTCACAATTTAGTATATAAAGACAGCAACTTAATTCACTTAACACATTTAAAGCAACTGGGGAAGGGATGTGTGGATAGCTTGCTCAAGTACTTATTGGGCCAAGAGCAATTGTGAGTCAAACTGTCCTCTCCTACTCAATTATGTTATGAAAACTTGAAAATCCAATCATCTGTAGAACATAGTCCAAGTCTGGCTCAAAAAACACTCCATTCCAAAACAGAGTATCAAGGAAATACCTTCCAAGTACTGATTGTGGACTATACTCATGATCCCTACTGCCTACTGGTCAATGAGGAACAGGAAATATTGATGTAATAAAGCCTTGTCAGTGCTTTTCCAACAAAAGTGCTCATCAGTTACGACTCCCAACTGGAGGAAACATTCCTAAAATGGCAACCTTTGAACCAACTACTGCGCCGGTGTCAAATTTGCATCACGTTGCTGTCATGTGACTTATTGCAACCATTTTTTCCCTTCATGGAGCTGGGGTAGGCATGGCCTGCACATGATGTATCCAACCCGCAGGCCACCAGTTTGACACCTCTGATTTTACTGGGACTGTCAGCAGCTATGTAAAGGATTTGTGGCTAAGTGGTTTAGGCATTTTGAGTGAAAGGACCAGCCTGTACTGTATGTTTAAAAAATGGTAAAATGATAAGAATCCCCAGTAACACAGTAAAGGCAATCTCCATCTTTAACAACACCCAAATAATAATGAAAGCATTCAATGAAAACCTGGCAATGTAAAACATAAAAATGAAGCCAGTTTATTAAATACTGTTCTGCTTGCTTCACTGCAGGTCTCTGTTCAGTGGATTGGAATGACACCCCAAAAGAGTAGGTTCAACTGCTGCAAAGATACAGTAGACAATGCCAGGGATATTTGTGGAACAAGAATTGGATTAAAAGGAATTCACATATTACACTAAATAAGCCATGGTTTATTGGAAACAAATGGCTAGGTTCTAACAGCATGCCCTAAGACATGATTTACAATAGATAATGCCTGTACTGACATAAGCCAAAACCAAACAAACCACATTCTGTCTTAGCACAATATATTAACACAGCCTTAAAATCATGCTTGACTCAACTTGTTTGGGCAAATAGGCTGTTCAACAATACACAGAAAAGAAAGGTTTTACCTAAAACTTACGTTGAAGTAAGTTATACATTAAACCTGGACTAAATCCACAGGTCTTACTGAGAACAGGACTTACCTTGGACACCTTCCCTTTTGCCCAGATTATCCCTTCTTTTTCCTTACCCTCACTGGGCAACTCTGTTACATTCATCTTTCTAACTGTCAAAAGACAAGTAAACCAAGACAGAAACATACCACCTGATTCTGTACCTTTTCACTTCTAATTACAGATAGTTACTTGATAAAGGCCAATACAAAATAAGTTGTCTATGTTGCAAAACAACATTTAATCTTGAATATTTTCACATACATAGACATCATCATTTGTATGTAGGATACACAATAAGCACACTTAACCGAAAGGAAAAAATATAATGTGCTCGTCTACTTCTCTGCCAAAAATATTATTTCACCTTTTCATACAAAAGCCTATTTGGAATATTTCCATTTCGAAACACCACTATAAGCTTAGCCTTTCTTTAAAAAAAAATCATAATACCAGGTGCCTCAATCTTCCTTAAGCCTATTTTTTCAAGATGATCAATCTACAACAGTATTAACTACCTCCCTCTCTGCCCTATATCCTATTTCCAAAGAGAACATATGCAGCATACTCCTGTGATCAATGTTTAACTTGAAAAATAACTTTCCAGTGTTAAACTCTTGCTTTCTAATGTCAAGGGGGTTAGGATGACAGTACTGGAGATTTACTCAGTGATGACATTAAAAACATTCTGCCTAGGCCTTAGGTTCTTTAGTCTAAGAGAAATGCACAAATTTGAAGTGCCCCTGACTAAACCTTGCTGCCAACTTCTCTTATAACTGTGGTGTTACATGATCCCCCAAAAAACAACCCTAGGAAAAGCACATCCACAAATACAACACATGTGGAACAATTAATCCTGGGTCTGTTTTCCCACACATGCATGTTGACTTCTATTTATCATGCTCAACTAAGTTGCAGCATGCCACCTGTGAAGTGACACTCAGGAGATGCCTTTGACAATTGGGCACACATGCCACCCAAGAAGAACTATTTTCCTTCCTTTAACCATTGACCTTGTCCCTATGTACCACGCAGCCCGTTTTAGAACACTGGCCACTCCACAAAACCCATTTACCAAGACTATGGCTCATCCTGTGGGCGAGATTCCCTCTTTTCCCTCAAATTCCCGAGTCCAGTGTGAACGCCACGTCGTGGTCATTTCGATTTCCTCTGGCGCCGGTGAAGTAAAGATCAAGATTGTTTTTGCCTCTAGCTTCGCCGGCCCCGCACCGCCTCTAGGCCCTTGAAAACCTCAGCGTCCATGCCAGCCTCCCGATGCCCACAATGGAATCCGATACGCGCAGCTTTAGAGCAGCTTTTTTTTTCTCCTCCTTTTGCCCAGCTCCACCCTCACCTGGGCTTCCACCTTTCCCAGAGGGCTACCCGATCCGGCCGCGAATAAATAATCTCGAGGATCACGAGAAGGGAGCAAAACGGGGCAGAAAAAACGCCAGTGCTTCCTTGCCGCCTCGTGGTCGTCCGCGTTTCTGCAACCCGGAGACGGCACCCCGAATTCAAAGCAGGGAGCCTCAAATCTTGCCCGCAGACTGACCCGCACCTTTGCCCCAGCCAGAAACTTCGACCCGCGTTGCTTCCATTCAATAGATACGTTTACCTCTATTTCTATATAGGAAAGGCTGTAAACACCGAGGCGGGGGAAGTCAGGGCGGATGCCTTAGCGGTGCAAAGCGAGAAGCTCGGGAAGCGCCCTGCTTGTTGTCGTTGTCGCCGTCGCCTCCGTCGTCGTTGTGCGAGTGGGCACTTACCGCCTTGGCTTGGCCGTCCAGCGCCTCTAAGAAGGCGCTTCGGGGTCTTCTCGGAGAGTCTCTCGACCGAGACTCCTCCAGTAGCGCTGGGCAAGCAAGGCAAAGCAAGGCGGCTGAGCTCATTGGAAGCCAGCAGCCCCAGTCCCCGCCTTCCGCGGTTCTCCCTAAGGCCGCCTTTACCCTGAGCAGCCAGTCTCGTGCTGGGGGAAGGGAAGAGAAGGGAAGGAGTTTCCAGGTTACAAATGGATGCGTCGCGTCTTCCCCTTTTCTCCTCCAGTCCGTCGGATTTGGATGGCAGCAAAG
>JAOYMU010000001.1:28764892-28777312 GCA_025802295.1 Psammodynastes pulverulentus
TGCACGGCAAGCAGCCACGTACCAAGCTGGCATCCCAACCCACAACTGAAAAATAAAAAAAAAATACAAAAAGGTTCGCTACTTCTTACGTTGATAATCTGCCTTCATCACCATTTTACTTTTTTGCTTTTTTACATTCACTTCTTGACACATTTTATCTATCTTTTCTAATTTCTTACCGTTCTTTGGGTCTGTGACCGTATTTTTAAAAAAATAGATTAAAAGATTTCATTCATGTATTAAAAATATATTCAAAGAAAAATATATCAAATGGGAAAAACACAAAAAAAAAGAGAGAAAGAAAAAAAGGAGATATAAAAACAAACAAACCATAAAACATGAAAAAATATAAGAAGCGGCTTCCAATTTTCCTCTCGGCAGTTACACAATTGTAATCAAACCTCTCTCTCTAGCTACATCACAATTCCCTTCTCTCTATAACCTATTCTTTCTAATCCTCAAAACCATACATCACAAAACGTATAAAGAAAACATATAAAACATATAAAGAAAACATGGATCTCAGAATAAGCATTTATAGCAGAGAAACAACAGGCAAAGACAAATAGTTGTCAACAGTTTTCCCATTTAGTTACCAGAAAAATTTCAAGTAGATAAAAATATGGTATGGAGCAAAGTAAGATGGAAATTTGGAGTGCAACTGTGTCCTGATGAATGGCATCTACCGGTAATCGTTAAAATATATAAACTTTTGTTGAAATTTGAAATAGATGAAGAATGGGTTATTTACAATAAATGGGCAAATAGTTATGGTTATAATATACAGGTGGATCAATGGCAAAATTTGTGGTCTAAAGGGTTGAAGAAAAAACAAAAATAAAATGATATGTTTGGTACATGATACCAAAGTAATTATCTAGATTAGGCTTTCAAATGTATATTGGAAATGTGAACAGTATGAAGGAACATTTTTATCATGTTTGGTGGAAATGTAAAAAAGCTAAAAAAATAAATAAAATAGAGTCAAATATATACATTGGTAAAGAATTTTAAAGATTAATATTCAATTGAAGCCAGAACTTTTTCTTTTAGGACTAACGGGTGTATACAGTTCGAAAAGAATCATGCAATATTATTTCAGTATATGATTACTGCGGTAAGATTGTTATATGCAGGGCTTTTCTTCGGCGCCGAAAGGTGCCGGAACGCGCTCCCCGTCGCGCGCTAAAAAACCCCGGAAGTGATAGCGCACGATTGGTCGAAACGCGTCACATGACGCGGACTCGGAAAAGGTGCCGGAACGCAGTATCGCTGAGTTCCGGCCGAAAAAAAGCCCTGGTTATATGCATAAAGATGGAACGATTGGGCATTACCCACCAAGGAGGAATGATTAGTGAAATTGATAGAACTTACTGAGATGACCAAACTGACTTCTTTGATTAGAGAAAGATCATTATTGATACTCATCAATAAGGGGAGACTCCTTATGGACTTTCTGGGTCTATGACTGTGAATTTAATAAACTACAAGATCATACATGAAATTCAGCATGGTGTGTTTTGTATATATTACTAATCATATATTGATGATTTTGGTGTTTAAAATAGCAGACCTATTTGCAGAGAATTTCTTCCTTCTTGTGCAATAAGATTGTGCAAGAGCTCATGGCATAACCCATTTCTCATATCCAGAAGGGTTACAGCATCCCTGCACACTCTGAGTTAAAAGATCAAATTCCAGCTGTGGTAAGGATGTATTCAGTTGAGTGGTCTGCTACTCAATGTTGACAAAATTGACTTGGAGAGATGAATGGTCTTACCTCAAAGCAGGTCTTTCCTATGCTTGTTCTTTGATTTTGCTAAATTGG
Source organism: Psammodynastes pulverulentus (assembly GCA_025802295.1). NCBI lineage: Eukaryota > Metazoa > Chordata > Lepidosauria > Squamata > Psammodynastidae > Psammodynastes > Psammodynastes pulverulentus. The sequence continues at coordinate 28,766,721 of JAOYMU010000001.1, forward strand.
GCTGAGAGTAGGGCTGGGGTGAGGCTTTGAGGAAAGAGCTATTCCGCTAAGTTGAAAGATCACATTCTAGGGCAACATATTTAGTTTATTTAGTACAAAATATAAGCTTATAATAACAGCAATATCTTCTACATAGATAGATCTACTAATGATTTCATAGTTTCAATTAGATTTTGCCCACATCACTTATCTTTTAATTACTTTTGTGCCAGACACCATATATTTAATATAATTATACTATATGAATTTCTACATATTTTAAAAATACCCAATTGATTGCTTTGACCTTCTGACTGACAAGACTTCTACAAATCTTTGACTATGCTGTAATTTCTCCAATTATTTTAGAGAATATGCAAGAATCGCAGCATGATAAGGAGGTTTGGGACCCTGTTCAACTCCTAATGTTTACAATACTTGAGGCATGATTATTTAATGTCCCAATAGAAAGACATTGAAATGCTAACCACCATTAAAAAGTAGCTTGTGAATGAACTCCTAAATTTGTAGCTGAACTAAAGTGATTCTGCAAGCAATTTCTGACATTTGTATTTCAATCCAAAATTCAAAACAAAAGAGATTCCTGATTTTGCCATGCAACTAATGGGAATTCTATTTACAAATCAATTCAGGGGTATGGTAGAAAATGAAAATGAAATAGAAAACTCACTGAACTATAATCACCAGCTGAGAATTTATGACTGAAATAAATTCATATCTGATACAAGAATAGTATTTCTTTGAAAATGCCAACATCCCATTTCTACTTTTCCTGCTTTTGTAATAAGGCAAATTTATTAGATTAGTGTTATATTTTAACATTATTTGGAAGCATTCATGACCTGGAAAATGAGTGAACATGGTTTCAGTTCTATTTGGGTGCTCCAAAACAATCTCCTGTTTACAAACCTTTAAATAAACATGATAAACAAGGAAAACTTTCTCTTGTGCTGATAGCACTCCGAGTGGCTGCCATTTTGATTGCAGCAGCTCTCCAGCAGTTATGGAGCAGATACCCATACATCTTGTCTATTGACCAAATGAGCACTTGGCTGTAAGGCTAAAATTAAAGATATAAATCCTGTTTCAGAGAAATGCAATCTATTTTGAAGAATAAAAACAGCTGGCTTCCCAGGGGAAAAAAAGGCTGGTTAGAGATACCAAAGGTTTATTTAAGATCATCATCATACTTTTTCAGGATTCAGCAAATAAACTTGGAAGGGCAGTGACATCACCGTGAGACACTTTCAGTATCTATCAACAGGAAAAAAAATATGGAAACTGTAAGAATGATAGAGGAAACAGCTGTTTCCTGAAGCCAGCAAATATTCCAGCAATTTTGAAGTACTTCAGCAAGTACACCTATGATCACACCCTTTTGCTGGAAGTTCAGGCTCTGTCAGTGTGAGATCTCTTCAGGATAAAAATATGGTCTACTCTACATCACCAAGAATGAATAGTCAAGGATACCTTGTAGTTCAGCATGGGTGGAGCCTATGTGAGTTTGGTGTAGTATTAGAGGCACCAAATTAGAAACCAGGAAACCAAGAGTTCTAGTTCTGCCTTAGTGGAAATCTTGCCAAGAAAATTGCAGGGTTTTGGTCAAGGCAGTTGCTGAAGCCAACACTCATTTGAATATGTGTGTGTTTATGCATGCACAAACACACAAGAGTCTGTAATAAGACATATAGGCTTATGTTAAACTGATCTTTTTAATTTCACATTTGCATTCCAAGCTTAGAATGGGAAGATACAAAGGCAGATTCAGGAGGCCTTGGCATTTATCATATTAGGATTTTATTGGAACTAAGTTTAATGTTGGGAACTGGGCTCATTTTGAACCCAACAGGGTATGTTACTGTTTTAATAATGCAAGATTTGTGTGTTTTAATGGATGTGGTAGTTGTATTTTATTGCTATTGCTTGGGATATGGGTATCTAATCCAGGCCATGGTGGTTATGTCCAACCATTACTAAGAAACCGAGTCCTGGTTCAAAGTTATGTTCTCTTCCAAAGTGGCAGATTGAATCTTCCTGCTTTTGGTGTAACACGTGAGCAACAAATGTTGGTAATAGCATCTCACTCCTTTGCAAAGGCGATATAGAAGCCATCTCCAGTGCAACCTTTCCCACGATGGTTCCCTCAAAATCTGTGAAATTACCACTAGTGTAATTCCTACTTGTTATGGGATCATGGGAGTCAAAATCCAACATACTGTACTGGAAGGCCATAGACAGGACAAAGCTGATTTAAGCTATCATTCAAGTACTGTAACAATGATTACTTTATCATTGTTTTTATTTACTATTTTATTTTATTGACCAAACTTTTGGTTTTTTCATTTTTGTTTTCAGTTATTTCTTTTAGCTTCTTCTGAGTGGGTTTTTACAGCTATGATGTCTTTCTGTTTACGTTAATCCTTCTCTAAGGAAACACATTTGGATAAAGAAATATTTTACTTCTCACCCAAAGCACCACTTGAGTTTTACACAATTGAGCCATGTTGCTGTTTTTGATTTGATTCTCAAATGTATGATGTTCTGGAAAATAATAGCAATTTTCAGAGTACTGTGTACCAGCAGAATATTTGGTCGTTAGTTTGAAGAATCGTATTTATATCTTATCCAAACATTCTTTGGTGGTGATGGGAAATAATAGGCATAAAATGAAGAGGGCAATAGGAATTTTGACAGAAACCCTTTGGATGACTGAGAAAAATATACTGTAGTTCTGAAAACCCTTCTATTACAATTGCAAGTCACCCAATCTAAAGAAATGTGGTCTGGATCACAAAAGCGTTTAATGCATTAATTTTGGTAGCATTTGAACTAAACTGTTACTGCAAAAACTAATGCATCACCATTGGCAGGGTAGAATGGTGTGAGAGCAACACCTACACAAATTGCAACTGAGATTGAACGAACCAAAAGGGCTTAATCTATTCAACTCAGAGGAAGCTGCTTTACTGAGGATGAAGAGTTGCATAATGATCCAAAAACTGGGCTGCGATCTGTGAAATCCTACTATTCAAAACTCAGTTGAAAGCCTTCGCCATTCATCTATATTAACAAAATGCACAGGAAGCATTTGGAGCAATTAGAAAGAGTACTAATGGTGGATAGGAAATACTATTATCTATCTATGGGTGTTATCGAATTATAGGGTTAGAAAGGATCTTGGGAGTTTTCTAGTCTAGCCTCCTGTCCAGTGCAGGAATCTCATACCATTATTTAAAGCCTTTAGTGCATTGTTAACAACAAAATGTGTTTTCATTATTTAAGTTATTAATATCTTTTACCCATCAATCAATATCTTTCGCAGCACAAGAGGTGGTTTAACAGAATGGTTCTATAGCCCTCATGACTATCACTATGCCAGCACTGGTTGCAAATACAAAGCTAGCATCTAAATAAATAGTTATATGCATTTTGTTAAATTGGGTCAAAAATTTGGAATTCACCCTTTTATGGGAATATCTCCCAGCATTTTGGAAGACTAGAAAAATTCTAGTGTTTTTATCTGCAATTACTGATGTTTAGTACTGGGCTTCGCATGAGCTGCAGTAAGTTTCATCGCATATTTTCTCTGCATATTTTCATCAATGCAGAAGACTGTGTCCACACTGACACTAATTTTCGTAACAGCATCTCCTTCCTCCAAAGCTGTCAGCCTTAACAATTACTTTTCATCAGTGTCATCTTTCTCATAGGAGAGGTCAACGGAACTTGTGAGTTGAGCTTGCTACCCTACCATTAATCCTACATTAATATAAAATGGAACAGGCTGAACAGAAATAAATTGAAACTCACCGTGGCCTTTCATTTGCATAATGGAAAGTGTGAGGTGGGTGGACTTTCAGGGAAGAATGGCGAATTAAAGATGGCTCCGGCAAAAGCAGAACCGACGACCACAGCAAATACGGTAGACTGCCTCTTCATAATTCCTTTCTGGATAAGGAGATACTTGAGATTGCTCACAAGCGTTTCAGACAATTGCTCATGAGGGGACAGCAGTCTCCAGTGGATTTAAAGCTTTGGGAGATGAGGCAGAGCCATCTTCACTCAAACTTGAGTTGGTGCCTTTCAAAAGGATTCACACACTTCCACCCTTTCCAAAAACTGCTGGTTAACTATTAACTATTTTTCAGCTATTAGGAATCTTTGGACCTACCAATTTTAAAGCACTGGGTTGTTTTCTTTCAATCCTTAGCGAAAGAAGTTTTACATACAAGTTTAAGGACTTACTTTTTTTTAATTTTGTAACAGAAAAACAGAATGGAACAAAATATCTTTGCATTGGATGTATTGAAGGGTATTTTTGAACAATGGACTCAGAAGTTATTTTAAGAGTGTCTGTCTCTATACATAGTCTGTATTTAAAAGATGTTAAGGAAGAAGAACAAGTCTTATTGGACAGAACTGAAACTGATATGAAAGTAGATTTCAGAATGACAGGTTACAAGAATGATATGGGAAATGATACTGCATTGAATATACAAATGAAACTTACGGTGTTAATAATTAATAATTAAAAGGAATATGCAAATAGTAAATCAAGCGTGACTTTGAAAACTTTCCTATATGGGATTTACAAGAGAGACTTGTTAAAAGTTTTGAAGGATTTTGTGAGGTGGAACAAAGAAAAAATGAAATAAGACCAAGTTCTGGGACAATATTTGAAGGAACTAAAATCAAAAATTGTCTGTGGAGAGTCTCAGTCATCTGGCTCATATTTTGAGCTTAAGATGCTGGATAAAATTGCCTTTCCCACCACTACTTTCTAAATGTTATTATAACCACATGTTCTTTACAACTTCGTGCCCCTCAGTGATTTCCAGTGTTCTCAGAAGTGGCCATGGGATGCCTTCAACTCCCTGGGACAAATTGATGAAGAGTAAGACCTCAAATGCTACTTGTGATCAGATATAAAATGGAACAATGGCCTTGTCATTGCTTGGGTTGTTTTTGATCTGTAGATAGCCAAAACATTTCCTTTAAACCTTAATACAAAGAGCATCATGTAATCATTCTCTGATATTACTAAACTTCAAAGCAAATGATTCTACAGCAAACTATTTTTTGCCAGAACTCGTTGTCAAAGAAAAATACTCGTGAGTGAATCAAGATGCTTGATAAAACAGTGAAGATGGGTCAATGATCCAGATGGCATCTTACCTTGACTTATATGATTGGCATCTTAAGCATTGTGAACAAAGGAATTGTATAAGCTTAATCTCCAGGTATGTATTCAGCGCAGAATTACAAGCATTTTTGTTTCTGCTCATTCTTCCATCTATGGCTTCATCTTGCTTATGAAGTCTGTAATACGTTCTACTTATGGAGTAGCAGCAATGATACAGTCACAACCAGATGCAGATATGCAACAAATAAATCCTAATTAATTAGAATTGGGTCTAAACACCAAGCCCTAATGAGGCTTAAAAAAAGTGAATGGTAATAATGCTCATTAACGAAAGGAAAAAATGTAGGAAGCAGTATATGAGCCAATTGGAAGCACTAAGGAAATAAAAGAGAAAAAAAGAAGAAAAAAAAACCTTTATTCTGTATCATGTATTTTTAAACAGAAATATAATCAACTATGATCAGCAAAAAATAATGGATGCTGGGAAATAAAAAAAAGATGAGCAAAAAGTACATAATTTCAAGTTTTGGCAAATAAGAAATAAATTCTGGACAACAGAAAAAAATTGCCAAAAATTTTGCGTATGCATATATTTAAATCCATTTTTACAACTCACAGTGAGCATTTACAACTGTTTTGATCTTTAACAGTAAACATGAAAAATAAAGAAGAATGAGAAGGGGACTACTTTTCATGGCTGAGATGTCCATATTTATTTTTTCCCCATAGGCATTAAAAATGGCAGTGAAGTATTCTGGGAAAGAGGCAAAGAATGAGAAAGGTGCAGATATATTTGACTGAAGTTTGTGCTTCAAAAGTACACTATTTGTTTTAAAAACCAAATGATATTTATTTATAACAATCAATTCCATATGTGTTCTTTCTTTCTCTGGCTAAAGTTGTCAATATTTAAAATCAGTTTTTTTAAAATGACACATGGCATTAAAATGATGGCACTTCTAACCAATGTGGCATTTCCATATTTACAACAACTAAAAAGAAATTTACAAGACATGATAGCATACAATCTTGACATTTAGTAATAGCGATAAAACAAAATGGCATCTGGGCTTTTTCTGTACAACTATGAGAATAAGACTTCTATTCACATTTTCTGTTAAAAAAAATCATCTGTAATTTGATCTGATCTACACATTTCCCAAATCCATTTCCCTCAGTTCTCAAACCTTTCATCACATTGCCCACACCTTCACCGAACTACAGGAACTACAAGTAATGAGATCTAAAATCTAAACAGAGCAAACCTCCTCTCTTTCCAATTTCTATCCCGTCATCCTGATTATTAAAACTCATCCTTCTTTCCTTCTTTGTAATTCACTTCCACACTTCTCCCTCAAAACAATGAAACCTTTACTCAACTTCTTCTCAAGCAAAGTTAGAAAGAAACTGTATGATTTATGAATGCTACACCCAAGAGTCAGGGGACCCAGGATATTGTTCTGTTCTGTAAGAAGGTCGTCTGGTAGAATAGAAATCAACATAGTTTGTGGTTGATTTCAGTCCATACTGTGTTGCGTAATCCGTAGAAGCTGGGAAGTGAACCCGATCATCAAAATATGGGTCTTCGTAACTATGCGGGGATTGCAAATATAACCTATATGCATCATAATGCTTTCTGTTGGAATCATCTTGACTGTAGTATAAGTGCTGATGCTATTTGAAAAATAAAACAAAAGCACAAGCAACATTATTCACTTTCTTAGAACTATACAACAGATTTCTATGCACAGAAGTAGCAATAAATTAGTCAGATGAGAAAAGAGTTCTGTGATGACATTTCTACAGTGAGAAATAATATTTATCAAATCTTGCAGTTTATTTTTATTAGCCTTTTTTTCAACCCACTTTTAAGAAGGCCAACAACGAGCCTATATAATTTGCAGTATAATGAGTTAGCTTACAAGTACAGTGTGTATATAAAATAATACTTTTGATTTGGTATTTGAGCCCAAGCATCTATGGAGCCAAGAGACAGTTTCTTAATCAAGTATGAAGATTATGGTGATTATGCATGCTTCAGTCTTTAAATAATGGTATTTTCATTTTTTGTCCTCCCTAGTGAGGATAGAGATAAGCAACAGGAGATATTTATTCTTAGGAAACTGACTGCAGCCCACTCAATCAGACACTGTCTTTGTTAAACTACTCTCCTGAGGAACATGGTGATTCAAGTGGTTAGGGCATGGCTGGAAGTTAGCAAGCCCGTGTTCGAGACCCGAATGCTGCCATGGAGCAGGGTTGAGCTCCTGTCCATCGCTTCAGCTCCTGCCGGGGACATGAAAGGAGCCCCCAACCAGGAGTCCCCTGGGCAATAGTGATATCATGAGCTAATCCTTTTAACCCAGAAGCCCCTCGGTGCTCCTCACAAGTGCTATGCTAACTAGTCTCCTACACTTTTTTCAATCTTTTCTTCATGACAAAGTTGCAGTCACCATTCAATACTTGTTCTATTGCCTATTCATTTACACTTTTTAAATTATTATTAGTTTGTATTTTTCCCACAATTCCTGGAAATTCAAAATTCTAAGAATTATGCCCTGCATTTGAACAAGGTTTATTACTATGAATATAGATAGAAAATCAAAGTGCCATATTGTTTCTTCAGCTGTTCCACTAAGCTCACATACTAGCATCTTATCAACCTCCCGCTAAAGGCATTTTTCTGTACTGAGGATTTGGTTCTATGACATTTTTCATTCTTTGCTAATTGCAAATCTTGTTGTGCAATTGATTTTATAATTTTCCTTTTCCTAGTGGCACATTTTATGGATGTGATTAATTATGCCTCTGTAGGAAAAATTATTGTGCATGTATATGACACATGATGTGCAAATATTGCATATATACTTTCAGTGAAGATAGCAATAGCACTTAGACTAGATTTCTTCAAGGACTGGATCAGCATTGTACTTCTCCGTGGGCCAGCCGGAGGGGTGGGCAGGGGAAGACAGGGCGGACGCCTCCAATTTTGGCCGGCAGAGTGCTGCAGGAGACCGTCCAGGCTGAAAATGGGGCACAGGGGGCTGCGTGCTCTGTTTTGGCTGCTAGAGGCACCGCAGGCTGGTCCTTTGCTATTTCCATGCAGGCCCTGCGGGCTGCATCCGGCCCACGGGCCTAGAATTTGACACCCCTGACTTTGAGTTATATACCGCTTCACAGTGCTTTATAGCCCTCTCTAAGTGGTTTACAGTATCAGCATATTGCGCCCAACAATCTGTATCCTCATTTTACCAACCTCAGAAGCCAGTGGGAATCTAATTGCTGAACTGCTAGCATCCAGGAGCCAGTAGAAGTAGCCTGCAGTACTGCCTTCTAACCACTGTGACACCATGGCTCTTTCATTCTCCACATCCCATTTTGGTATACCCATACTTCCTTGGTGTAATTTGTCTAAGGGTTATTTGTATGTCATTTTGCTTTTACTTATCAGACACATTTCTTAAGGTATAGAGCTGGACTTTTGAGGACCGTGTTGCATCTACTGCCCTATCGTGAATGTTGGCCAGAGCTTTTTCTTGGAGGGAAGAGGGAATACAATACATCTATATTTCTGTGCTAGTGGATATTTCTGGGGAACAAATCTTTTTTTTTTTTCATAAAATTGAACAATTTTGCATGATTTCTTAGGATAACACCCTGTTTAATGTCCTTAGATTACCTCAATCCCATTAACATAAAAAGCACCCTCACTGGGATGCAAACTGATCATCTTTAGAATAAGCTTCCACACCTTACCTGTAGGCGCCGATTTTGGTCCCTTGCTGGTGAGGAATAGGAACTGATATAAATTGGCGAAGGTTTACTAGACCCTGTAGGCAAAAAGCAGTATTGTATTAAAACCAAATTTCATGCCAATTGATTATTTTATGCTTTATTGAAAGAAGAACAAACCTTTGCAATCAATACATAAAAAATAAACTGATTTGATATCAGAAAAGATGCACTGGCATTCAATACATCATTTTGGAAACTATTTTATAGGTGCTTAGCAAATATAACCTCAACTTGCTTATATTACCCGACCCCTGAACTTTGATACACAAAGAGGTTAAATAGAGAGAATCATTTACATTCCTGCTTTCAGTTTTACCTCGCTGGGCTCTTACCAGTATAGATGTCCTTATGTCCAATCCCATCACCTTGGCTATTATAATATTGCATAGTATTCTGTGTCCTATCATATTCGGAACGAGGCTCTCTAATTCCCAAGAGTGCTGGTGAGGAAGATGTGCTGCCAACTGAGGAAAAGGAGGAGGCAGAGAGAGAGAGAGAGGGCCAAAACAAGAAGAGAGTATCAGATCCGTTCAGAAACTGTACAGCTGCTTGATAATAATCAACTAGTGACAAAAAGAGAGCAACAAGTGTATATCTGCCAATATTAATTGTGATCTGCAAAGAGAGACTTTGCAGACTCAGTGCAGCGAGTAATCTGTTAAGATTAGAAGCATGATGACCCAGTTCAAATCTTAACTTTAAACCCCAACTTGAGCAGTTTACTGGAAGAATGTGCCTGGGAAAGTTCCAGAAAAGAATTTCCCATTTCAGTGGGAAATAAATAAATATAAAATTAATATCTAAACACCAGACAACGATAAGCATCAAGTAATACTTATTTCTGCCACTCTTTCACCTCCAGTCCAGTGTATCTAATACCACATGTGTATTGCAGCATCTTTTGGAAGTCACACAGCTACATCTTGGCAGCTGGCAAGAAACTGAATAGATCGATATGCTTGGATACTGGAATTTGTAAGGTTTGCAGGACTTCAAAAATCCAGACCTGCCTGATACGTTCACGATTTCTGGTCAGCTGAAGCCTTCCTGTATATCTCTTTTCGTCTTCTTCTTGGCCATCCTTTATCCGGTGGGATAACATACCTGTGAGGATTGGTCAAAGAAGTCCTACCTGAAGGCTGCAGTGAATGGCATAGCTGTAGAATGCAGGTGCACAACATTCAGGAATGCAAGTGGATGGGTATGGGGGCTAAAACTATATGCTGCCTCTCTGATTGGAGGAAGTTGTTGTTGTCCTTGGGGGCAGGACTACGCATACAGATAAAGGAAGAACTAGTTCCTCTCCTGCTTCCAATAAAATGAAAACTTGATTAATAGTAGTTAGACCTCTAGGCTGTTGAGCTTAATATTGTCTACACTGATGGGTGGATAACTGAGAGAGTTTCATTCAAGAGTTTGTCCCTGTCATATACCATAGTGGCCAAAACTGTGGAAACCTTTTGAGAAAAAAAGTGTATTTTTGAGGCTTGATGGCTAATAACATCACTTTTTGGGGAGTAGTACCATAAAATTATATATCAATGGAAAGATAATTTAATCAAGAATGTAATGCAATGAAGTTTGTTCAATTATCTGTATTCTATGAAAAGTTATAGGTCAGAAGCGACCCAGCAATAAAACCCAGTTAATAGAA
>JAOYMU010000001.1:28789385-28800189 GCA_025802295.1 Psammodynastes pulverulentus
GGGCAGCACAGGGGGTGTCCCATGTGCATGCATTTTGGGTGCCAACAAGCATGCATGTGTGCTTTCCGCACGCCACAAGAAAAAGGTTTGCCATCACTGTTTTATAGGATGTCCTTCCAGACTTCACAGAATTGCAGCCTAATGTTAAATCTACAGTTAAGTTGCAAATACCCTGTAAAGAATCAGGCCAATTAATTTTACTAGCTGAATAACAGCCATACGATCCACTTGCAGACTGAAGTTTTGTTAGATTGAAATAACTTTAGAAACATTTCAGAAGAGACCTTATGATTTCAAGCAAGTTCCTTGGATTAAAAAACAACAACTGTTTGCAGTTTTCTGTAATATTGCAACTCATACTGCAAATTGCATATTCTACGTCGCAAGTGTCTCTCCAATAAAGTATTAATGTTGCAAAGGCAGTAGGAATGAACAACTCCCAAGTTTCATACATTACCTTCCAGTTGCCTGCGGAAAGATTCTGAAGAGACCCTGCCGAACCCTCCAAAGTGGCTGGGTTGGAACTTTCAGCCAGAAGAGTTAGATATGGTTTTACTACCGATGGGTGCCACAACATTTCCACGCCTTTAGGAGACTTGGACAACCCGGGTATTGGACCAACTCCATCCCACTGTACAAAATAAGCACAATAAAAAATATTACATTCAAACAGTTATTTCTTTTTATTGTGACTCAACCTCCTCATAAAAAGCTTCCACTGTAATATAAATAGATAATGGAAAAAAATTATTTTTGGTATTCTAAGAATGTTACGCAAAAAAGGAAAAAAAAAAAAAAAGAACCTGATCCTCTTGCGAAGTTTTTTTCTTTTTCTTCTTCTTTTTCCCCCAGCAGCTTGAATCAGAATCTTTGCTGGGTGATTCCTTCCCCAAAAAGTCATCCAGCTCACTGATGCCAAGAAGACGGGCTTGAGGAACCTCAAGCTCTAGACGATAAGAAAGGTTCCGAAGAGTGCACACACAGTTTTCGACTGTCTAAAAGCGAAACAGAAGAGATTCAAAGAAACCCAATAATGATTTGGGGCAGATAAATTTTAGAGAACATTTTGGGAAGAAATAAGTGGAAGGGGAAGAAAGAAAGAAAAAATATTTCTCTAAGGACTCATAGTTTCACCATCACAGTTCAAGAGGGATTGTCAAGCTGTTTCTCCTTAAGTTTTCACTTCTCCCAGTAAAGCAATGAAGATTAAATTTTCTAATCTTTTAATATCAAGTAATGCTACCCAATGCATATGGAATGATTAATATAAAAAAATCATGGTAAATTCCTAAACTACTGCATTTCTCAAATCCTGAATTTATGATATTGAAATAATAGTAATAGCACTGAGACTTATATACAGCTTCACAGTCCTTCACAGCCCTCTCTAAGCGGTTTACAGAGTCAGCCTATTGTCCCCAACAATCTGGGTCCTCATTTTACCCCCCGCGGAAGGATGGAAGGCTGAGTCAACCTTGAGCCTGGTGGGATTTGAACTGCCAAACTGCTGGTAGCCGGTGATCAGCAGAAGTAGCCTGCAATACTGCATTCTAACCTCTGCACCACCACAGCTCTATAATAAGAAATATCAGTCCTATCTGAAATTTAACAAACATGGCATCACAAAGCTGACTCTGTCTTTTTGACCATATTGTGACTGTGTATTTTTTTTAAATCTTTGCTGAAATAATATAGATATTTTAAAGATGTTGTGGTATATCCCAATTGTTTTCCTTATTTTGAAGTATTAACTTAATGAATTATTGTCAGTATCAGATAGTGCTAATATAGATAACACCCTCCTGTAGGTGTTCATAAACTTTATCACAGTGAATCTTCCCTAAACAACAAGTACAGTTTATCTCTTAAAAATGCTAAATTGGAATAAGGGGCGAATAGGAACTAGAAAGGGCTGAAAAGAAAGCAGCAGCAGCAGAAGCAGCAACAAAACCCTTGTCTGTTTATTTAAGTTTTCTGTCCACACACAACAATATATTAATGATGACATACAAACATTCAGTGACAAAAAGGCGGATTCTGACTGAAAATAATGTAGACACCTGTCAATTCTACATAACTCTTATGTGAAAAGAAAATGGGTAATTAAAACATTTGCATACCTTGCTGTCATAATCAGAAGTGTTCACACATGTATGGATCACATATAACAATGAATCAACCAATCCTTCACACGATCTCATTTGTTTCCTTGCATCTTCTCCTGCAGAACTTAAATTCCTAAGGCACAAAACAAAGCAAAAAATACAGAATCTGTGATATATGCGCAAGTGTTTTATTATCTCACCTTTGCCTACGCAATAAATTGATTACAGAAGAATATTTATCCAAGGTGATTACTACTGACTCATGGGGACGTATCAAAAAATCTGGAAATATTCAGTTTCATGTACGATGATGATATTGTTGTGTACACATAGTTTATAGATAGTTCTGACTGGTTTTGTTACCTTTTACTATTGGGTCCTCCTTAAGAATCTAAGATAGTTAAACACATTATCTGTTGTTGCTGTTGTACAAGGGTACTGTCGTTATTGTGTGCTAAATGAACAGGTAACCAAAACAACAATTTAACAGGAAGTCTATTTTCACAACGGGCAACAACTAATATTGTACAAACAGATTTCTGCCTCCCTTTCCATTTTTCTGAAGTGCTCTGGTGTTTTACCTCCAACCCTCTGGAGTTCATTTGGAGCAGTGTTTCCCAACCTTGGCCCTTTGAGGATGTATGGACTTGAGGATGCTGGCTGGGGAATTCTGGGAGTTGAAGTCCATGCAGCTTAAAGTTGCCAAGGTTGGGAAACACTGATTTGGAGAATATGAACAAAAGGACAGAAAAAGCCATTTCATTGGAGAATATAACAGCAATAGTCGACTAGCATCTCCGAATACAACATATTCTATTTTTCTCTAAGACCATTCGCATTTGAGAGAAAATCCAGAATCTTCTACAATATTTACCAAGCCACAGGTTTCATTAAACATTGTATCAGTTCATCCTAATCAAGCTACATGTTCAAATTTGACATAAAATCTGTGAATGAAATCTTCAGCATCTCCCTTCCGAGCCCCAAAACTATTGTGTTTCAAGTATCTGTTTAAAACCCACCTTTTTTGGTTTTCTCTAGCCACGGTTCTACTTTAATTTGATGGTTTTTAATTTTTTTATGACTATTGTAATTTGCTTCTGGATTTTCAATAAAATATCTATTTCCCATTATTTATGTAGAGAGGTGCCTGATATTTTTTTTTTGATCCCTCAATAGGGAATTAACCCTCCCCATTTATCCGGGCTTGGGACCGGCATATAGATGTGTTACTATCTATATGGCTGGGTTGACAATATTGGGATAATATTCCCGCAGAGTCACAAAAAGAAGCTTGACAACAAGAATACTGTTGTATTATATACCATATTGCACCCTCTTGGAGGTCACATAGATAACATCAATGATAACATTTGCAAACCCCATGGTACCTTTTCATATATGAGCACTGAGAATTTGAACTGATGGAATAATGTTTCCACCACACATATAACCACTAAGAACTGATATACCACCTGCAGAAGCAATTTAGGTTCTTTTCAAGAACCAATAGCAGAGGCAAGATCAAGCATCCGAGAGACTGAAGAGGCTATAAAACAACTAAAGCAAGACACAGCCAGTAGATATGATGAAATCACAGCAGAAGCACTGAAGTCAGGAGGCAAGCTTCGCTAAGAACTGTGCTCACTAATTATGCACCCCACTAATTGCCCACTTGCTGATCTGGACACCAAAGCAAGCCATCAGAGTCCCCATATATTAAAAAAAAAAGAAGGGGGGGGATAACCACAAGTGCAGAAGTTACCATGAGATCAATTTACTTTCTAAAGCTGATAAAAATATTCCAACTCCAAATATAAAAGCAACGAGAACGAGCAGCTCGCTGGTTTCTCTCCAAACTGGGCTTGCTATCACCAGATATTTATGTTGCATCATGTTATAGAAGAATGAATGCAGCTCAGCTAGCACTGGCCACTGAGGAAATGTCAAGCAAGTTCCCCTGGTTCCTATAGCACAGGTATAATATCTCAATCAGTTGAGTTTGCCTCAAAAGTGAACTATAAGAGTGCACTGGGTATGCCAAGATTATATCCCATTCTCATTGCTGTTCAATACTGCAACAGATGCCTTCATGAAATTTTCTTTTCACTAATAAGCACGGACTTGAATATGGCCAGGGATAGCTCATCACTGACTTAACGTATGCAGATGACGCTGCAATTTTTGCCATGGCAACATGGTCATTTAGATTGGTAATCGGTATGGAAAACATGAAAATATTGAGTGGTGATGGCTCACCAAGAGTCATATAGCTAATGAGCTACAATTAAAATAATTCAAACATTTCAGCTCCATAGTACAGAAAAAGAAAGTTCTCTCAACACATCGGTGTAACTGAAGTGATAAAAGTAAATTAGCGCCACTATCACAGCTTCTGGTTAACTTACTTGTTGCTTACTGTTACTGTCTCTTACTTTTACTGTCTAACATTGCTGTATATACCAATTTTTCAGTCAGTAGTACTACCACTGCTATTCTATGGGGCTGAATGACAGACACTCCTACAATTAGAGATCTAAAAAGAAAATACCTTCCAAATGCACTGTCTCTGTAAGTTCCTTGGCATCGTGCTGATGGACTGCATTAAAAAATGAAGCCATCCATCAGCAAAAGAACCACTAGCCAGTAATAACTAATGAATTCCAAAAACAGTTATGGATGTAGCATGGGCATATTTGCATAACTTTTTATTTATTTGTATCCCTTTGTTATTTTTACAAATAATTCAATGTGGCAAACATATCCAATGCACCCAACATTGCTTTTCCTATTTTTCCTCACACCAACAACCTTTTGAGAGAGAAAGGGAAGGGGGGGAAGAGATCCCCAATATTGGGCATAGTTTACTCCTTTCCAAAGTATGCTGGAGAACATGACCTTGTGGCTGGAAAGTTCAGTGCAAGGTACCAAGGAAAACCTGAATAGGATACATTGAAACTGAACCAGTCCTGCTTGATCTGAATCAAGCCAAAATCACAGTAACGGACAAAGCAGTTTTCCTAATTGCAGCCAAAGAAGTATAGTGGTTGTAAGACTATATTCAGCCATTTGTGATGTTGGGAAATCAAGTTGTAGGATTTTGTATGATGAGAAACAGCACATAAGCACTACTAACAAACAAATAAAGTGGGTCCGTCATATGATTGAGCACAGAAAATGTAAGGTTTACAAAAGAGAAAAAAGAACAATTTTTCCCCTTAAAATGCTTCCATTTTGTTCTTGTGGATCAGCAAGTTCTTACCCATATACGCAGTCACTAAAGAATGATCCATATGGCATACTCCTTGCCATGTGCTGTTGCTGCCTGCCATGTTACTTGGCACTGTAGGGCATTGTCTGATTCAGAAACAGACGGTAACTGAGGACTGTCATTCAAAAGAACTTGCAATTAATGTGTAGCAAATCCTCAACTTTCTACTATTTAGAAAAATGGTGAAGAGTTTTATTTGTTCTAGATATGCATGGTATATTCCTCTGTGAAAGGTTCCTGCAGGCGGGCTGCCGTCTGACTCAGAAAGACCTGCACAACTAATTCAAAGGACTGAAGAAAGAGGCATACAGAACAGCCACAACTTTGGAAAAAAGAGCATTTTCAAGGAAAAGAGAGCTATGAATGGCGTTTCTGTGAAGATGAGTCAGAGGTGCTGTTACTGGAGCTTACTGAATTTTAGATGACAAATGATGAAAGAAAATGATGTGACACAAGAGCGGAGGGACTGAGATGCTATTTCTTCCATCCCTGACACCGCACGAAGCAGGCAGCACTTGCTAAAACGCGGCTACATGTTAAGCTGCTATGATTTGTTGCTCGGCATGATGATAAAGAAGACAGTAACTTCTTGTTGTTTGTTCTTCCCCCCCTGAACAATCACTTGTCTTTCCCTACATAAATTGTTGATAATAGCCTGTAGGAGCTTGAGGGTTAGTGGTACGCGAGGACAAAGGAATGACTGAATACTGGAAGAATTACATTCTTTGAAGCTGAATTTCCTGCCTTTCCTGTCTGTCAACAGGTTCCAATTTTGGTGCTGGGCCATACTCAACAGTTACGGAGGTGAAGATAAATGATGAGGCAAGAAAGCGGTAATTGTCATCCTTTATCTTTGATAATTTCCCTACTTATCTAGAAGCGTGGAACATAGTAAGCAGCTTTTGCCAATCTAAGAAAAAACTGGAAGTAAAGGAATGGACATCTAGCACACATACCTACTCACTCATAACTGATGGAGCCTGAATGATATCCAATATAAAATCCCAATAGCCATTTGGATATTTAAGGGTGAAATGAAATAATGTTTATTGGGTCAATGACCCGGAGTTTAAGGGTGGGTTTCCTCATATGGTGAGAGATCCCTTGGTCATTTATCAACAAGTCTCTGAGAGGGAATGGGCAGCTAATTCAAAACAAAAGCTTTCAAATCCAGTAATCACCCTAATAAATATATCAGCTGATGAGCTTCCAGAAAAGAGTCTAAGTGGCAGTGAAGAGGCACCTCATTTGAATGACAACTGAACTGAAATCTGCACTGAAGCTAAAATTGCTTGAACCAGAGATGCTAATGCTGAGGAAAAAATCATAGGTAGAACTAATTCTGTAACAGGCAAAGCTACCTTATCTGGCTCCCATGTCAAAAGTACTACCTGGTTTTTAACTTGACATTTCAAACCCCCTGCAAGACAATATGAAGATTAATAGTGCTGAGAACTAAAGGAATAAGGTTTCCTTGAGAAATTACTGTACTGTTGTAAGAGAAGAAAAGCCCACTTTTGAAACATAAAGGTAGCCCATGAGAAGTAGTAAGTACCTTTTATCCCAAGATTTTATTTATTTTTCAAATGTATATATAGCCACTTATCTCACCAAAGGCAACTTATAAAGACCAGTAACCAGGAAAGGAGTTCTGAGCTTATGGTTTTGGGGTGAAAGTCTATAGATTAATTTTCAAATCTGCATTTACAGAATGCAGCTGAGATCGAAACGTCTCCCCCAAAATAGAGCTGAAATAGTGTAACTTAAACAATAGACTTCCATGCAAAATGGATATATTTGGCACTCATGGGCCTAACTGAAACATTTTTGATAAAACATGAGAAGTGAATTTTGCTAATTAAGAGGAAAAAATACCCGAACAAAATCCTCCAGCAAACCACTGGGCAAAACCAATCTCTTAGAGACATACATACTAGCTATTATTATATTGTTTTTGATGGAAGTAATTTGTCTTAATTTTGCAATGCTTGCATTAATAAAAACCATACACACATTGGTATTATGCTAAATAAATTATTACTTTGATTTGGACCAAATCAACTAGCCTAATTTTGAACGACTCTTTAATCAAGTACATAGGATTATTTTGTTCATATAATAGGATATCTTTGGGTCTACATTTGCAGCACTTCTTTCATAACTGAAAAGAAAGAATATTAGCTTCAATTACAAAGATGAATGTTTAAAAGGATGCATAAGCATTTACTAGTTAAGGTGATTGTTATGAAACTATGATCTTACCTTAGACAACCTGTTGTGTTGCGCAGAACTAAAGAAGTCTGGAATTTAATTTTATGATCATCATCAAAGGAAGAATTATTCCATCCAGAATGAGGAACTATCACACTGTTTGTTAATGTTCCTAGAGCATCTCGGATGATTGTCATTTTTACTGCATCACACGAAGACAGGTTCCAGAGGACACCTTTGGGAAAAAAAAGGATATATCGTATGTTGTAACAGAAAAGATCAAAAGGCGTATCAGTTTCAACTATTATTTCAAAAGAGCAAAGGACTGACAACAGTAAGCCCAGTACAATTTTAAAAAACAACAATGACCATAATGTTGGCAATTCTAATAGCAATGCAACCATTGCCAATGCCTAACACCAAAATATCATTTTTTTTCTATGTGTTTTTGGTTCTGCCAACTTGGACCACTGAATATATTACAAAGAAGGACACTTACTAGGTCTCTAAAACATGAAGTGTCATAGCTGTTGACGATTTTATAAATCAGCAAGAACTTAGAATGGCATGAGACTGTAGAGTAAATGGTGAATTGATCCAACCTAAAGAGCAATCCCACATCTATTTTCTCTGGAATAAGCTCCACTGAACCCAATAAACAAATATAGCATTGTGCACTGCTTTATAAAGTTTTTCCGATATATTTCTGTATATTCTAAGGAATAAAAGGCACCCGCCATTTATAAGGGAAATACAAAGAAGGAGTGATTTAGGAAATATGTAAGATTTCTGACTCAAGGTATTGTTAAAAATTGATTCAGTGTTATCATGGTTTAGTTATTTTTCAAAGAATCAGAATATAAAACAATCACTGTGATGGATTTATTGTAGATGAAATTACAAAAGCCATTTTTATAAAGAATGAATATAATAGAATTATATTCCTTATCTTCATAAAGATTGAAAAAAAAAAAGAAAGAAAAAGGAAAAAAAGTATTGCATGTATCAATTTGCAACTAAAGCCTGCACTTCTTTCTGCAGCTCTATAAATAATACTCCAATTCATAGCCCCAAAGAAACATTTAGGACTTTTTCTCTTGGAAAAAAAAAATCAAATAAGGGTGATCATTATAAGTGTGCTCAGTGAAGCTTGGTGTGGAGGAAATAAATGAGGCTTTCTTCGTCTTTCAAAATTCTGAACAGTGGGGTCATCCAAGGAAGCAAAATGTGTGGGATTCAGAACAGACAAGAAATACTTTTTAAAACACTGGCACAGTTAAAACTAGGTAATCACGCAGACATATCCTGATGACTGTTTTGCTTGAATGGCTTTAAAAGAGGCAAATTCATGGAAGATAAAAGCCCATTAATGGCTACAATCATAAGCCTGACCTAATGTGTAGCACTCATTGAGTCACTAGAGTTTGTAAGAGAGTTGAAGTGGTTTCCGCACAGGTTTTTCTTTTATAATCTTCCTGAGCTAACATTTACTTCACTGTTCAAATTTAATGCTTGACAAATATTTACAAGAAGAGAATTTGAAATAACAATAATCTGTCTCACCAAATTGCAAAATAATTTTTGGGTTAAACATCTTTAACAATGTATTTTTCCCCCTTAGATTGTTCTGTAAAAGGGAAAAATGGTATTTCCAGTATCTGGAACTTCTAAGCAGCCTCTTCTTAACCAATATTCTGTTAGTATCTGGATACCAAAGAAGGAATGTATAATTCCAACATTTCTCATTTTATGGTTCTTTCTCCACTGTCAAGAGATCCCACATCAGTGCTAGGTCAGCAAAAATAGGATGCTATGTATTAAATTGGCTGTCGGCTTTTCTTCCCAGAATCCTTTGTTTTATCTGTGACCAAACTTTGGAGAGATTTTCTGTATATGAACCACTAATACTCCCAACCAAAAACTTCCTTTGTCATCATTCATCACTATAGAATTGTTTTTATTTTATAATATTTATTAATTTTATGGGCGTAATTATTCAACCACCTTTCACTTCTTGGTATAAATAGAAATGCCACCAATAAAATCTGAAGTAAAAAAAAAATCCCTAAATGTTGGCTTGACAGGGCTATTTAAAATAACTTCTCCAGTATTTGAAATGGGTAATATAGTCTTTCCAGAATTTGAAAAATTGGAAGAATTTTGAGAACCCAATTGACAGTTTATCAATTTCATTATAATTTCATTTCATATCATCCAATAAATTGTTAGGCATCATCTGTAAATGTAGCGAAGAGTTAATTTTTATAAAATATAGCAAAACCTTTTAGAGTTATATACCACTTCACAGTGCTTTACAACCCTCTCTAAAAGGTTTACAGAATCAGCATATTGGCTCCAACAATCTGGGTCCTCATTTTACCGACCTCAGAAGGATGGAAAGCTGAGGCAACCTTCAGTCGGGGAGATTCGAACTGCCGAACTGCAGGCAGCCGGCAGGCAGCAGAAGTAGCCTGCAATACTATATTCTAACCACTGCGCCACCACAGCTCAAAATATGATTTCCATTCTGTTACCAATTCAAACATGTTAGGCAACATGTTGTGTGAACATGTAAAATTTGTTTCCCTTCTCTCTTCCTTCCCTTGTACGTATTACAGGTAGTCCTTGACTTACAACAGTTCATTTAGTGTCCAAAGTTACAATGGCACTGAAAAAAAGTGGCTTACAACTGTTTTTCACACTTACAACCATTTCACCATCCCCTTGGTCACATGATCAAAATTCAGGTGATTGGCCACTGACTCATACTTATGACGGTTGCAGTGTCCTGGGGGTTATGTGATCACTTTTGTGACCTTCTGACAAGCAAAGTCAATGGGGAAGCCAGATTCATTTAACAACCTTGCTACTAACTTAACAACTGCAGCAATTAATTTAACAACTGTGGCAAAAAAGGTCATAAAATGGGGCAAAATTCACTTAACAACTGTCTTGGTTAGTAATAGAAATGTTGGGCTCAAGTTTGGTCTTAAGTTAAGGACTAGCTGTATAGTCATGGAAAAAGACAAAAGATTTATACAGGCCCAGGAAAATGACATTTGCATAATAGTTATACATATAGTCCAGTGGTTCTTAACCTTGTTGGAGGTACTGAACCCCACCAGTTTCATATGCGCATTCACCGAACCCTTCTACCCTTCTACTGAACCCCACCAGTTTCATATGCGCATTCACCGAACCCTTCTTAATTGGAAAA
>JAOYMU010000001.1:28883562-28893899 GCA_025802295.1 Psammodynastes pulverulentus
GCTGGGGACCCCTGGTGAAAGCCGCCCTAAAACGGCAGGCACCCTATGCGGGCACCTGGCCCCGAAGGGCCTCCAGGCCGGTGGGTTACGGGCGCTGGGGGCAAGAGCAAGCCACACCAGCGTCCGGCGCCACTGGAAACCGGAAGTCGAATCTTCTCTGCCTCTTCAAGTCCAGGGGAGACTGCAGAGCAAAACTCAATCATCTTCTGGCTAGAAAGATTAGACAGTAAGAGCCTACCTTCTCCAAATACTATGACAAACTATCCAAAATATACTTTATAAGATCAAATATCTGAGATACATGGTCTGATCTTATGACTCATGAGCTTCTCTTCCTTACACATTTTACTTTATTCAGCTGCCAGTTCTTTACTTCCTTCTTAATTTATAAACTTATAAATACCTATAAAGAGCAGTATTTTGTTACATAAGGAACTGTCTTATCCAACATGATCCTACTCATCCTATGAGGATATCTAGAGAGAGTCTATTCAAGGATACACTTTGAAAGAGGTGAGAAGTATGAACCAGACAGCAAGTCTTCTCAAAGATTGCCCCCATATTATGAAATACAGGGGTGGTTGAGCCTCTTTTTTCTAGCATTCAAGAAGATGTCAAAAACTGTTCTCTTTCAAACAGTCATTTGGTGCTTAAATTTGGTGCATTAGAGGCCATCATCATAATCATTATTGCAGTACAAGTTTTTAAACTGGGTTTTAATTTGAGGAAATTGTTGGCTACCTTCTATATTGCTTATATGCTATCTGGAATCACAATATCAATAAATAAGCTGCAATAAATAAGCAAATCAGATTACATCACTTCTATGTTAACAACATGCTGGCTTGACTGACACAGGCCTCCTCTCTTCATTCTTTGGGAAAGCAGCAATAAGAAATACAAATTTGTTCAGAAACTATTTAACCTAAACTTTCATCAGAAAAGTTATCTTAGATTTGAAGAAAAAATATCAAGCAGTCTAGGAATTCGTAAAGACAGATAAAGTTTTATGGAAAACTGCCATAAAAGTACTCTTAAAGACAAGAATGATAAGACACTATTTTAATGTGATAGAGAATGTAGGTTGGGCATTCTATTACCTTAGTCACAGCAAGACTAGACATCATAGCTGTTTTCATATAATCAGCAATTTCCTAACTTGTGTAGGTGGCAGCAATTTTATCAGTGCAGGCATGAGATTGTTCATAAAATCACAGAAGTTGCTATCTCTCTTCCTTCCAGATCTTTCCTCTCTGAATAACAAAGCACTTTAAAAAATCTCTACGTTCCCCAAAGCTCATCATATTGAAATATTTGAAGGAATTGTACTCTATTAAAAATGAAGCCTCGCTGCCTACCAAATACTTTATTTGCTTGATATATCTCCCATTTATTGTTCAAGCTTTGATAGAGTGTACACATTCTTGCCTGCCAGTAGCAAATGGCTTTCTTAGACATAGTTCTTGGGCACAAATATCTTTTTGGCTTCTCTGGAGATCTCCATGATAGAAAAAGAAACATCTACATCTAAAATCACATGGATTTTTTGGGTGCTCTCTGAGCTTCAATTTTTTTAAATCGCCCATCAACAGGCACGGAGAGATAAATAATATCTACATATCATTCAAAAAATACAATCAAAAAGCCAAAAAGAAAACAATAACGGGGCTATGGCCAACTTGCCACAGCCAATTCGCTGCAGGACAACTCACCACAGGACAACTCACTGCAGGACAAGAGTTACACTAATATCAAAGAAATGGTGGAATAGAATCATTAAAGAAAGGATGCAAAAAGAGGGACAGAATGAAATGTGAATGGCAAAAACTAAAATAATTTTTATTTATTTTAAATAATTAAATAGAATTGTTAAATTATCCCAAAACAAGCTGTCTTGTGGTGAGTTGGCCATGGCGAGTTGTCCTGCATCAAGTCGCTTGTGGCGAGTTGGTTACGGCAAGTTGCCGTGTGGCGAATTGGCTGCAGTGAATTTGCTGCAACAAGTTGGCTGTGGCAAGCTGTCCCATTCCCGACCAAAACACCCCCTCAACAGCAATCAACACCCAGATGACCAGAAATTAGCACCAAGATTAACATTAGACCAACAATCAAGACATAAACAAATCAAAACAATCAAGGACCTGCCAATTCAGACAAACAAGCTAACAGTATTGAGACCATTCCCACCAACATTGACCGGGCAGGCCACTAGTATGTAAAATGAGAGTAAACCCCACTCCCTGGTAGCACTTAGTAGGTATTATCTTGTTTGGTAACAAAACTTCTGCAAGAAAACAACCATGCTCTGAGAGCACCAAGGACTTCTCATTTCAACCCTGTCAACCCTGCGCTACAAGTATTCTCTTCTATTGCTATATCTAAAATCAAACCGAAAAATTATAAGACCTCTTCACTGAAAGTTATGAATTGTAATCTACCATATTGTTCCATAGTGAGGGTTGGTAGGTAGATGTTCGACTTCCCAATAAAGGGCTGAAAGAGAATAACTGCCCTAGCGTCCCCCAGTCCAATCCCCGTGCTCCCAGTCTAGTACCCCAGCCACCACCCTGCAACTTAGAGAGAGACCCTACAATTGAGAAATTTAATCACAAACTTAAATGTAAATGATGTTAGAGGAAATTGTGTATGCATAAAAGGAGAAACCAAAGCAACACTAACTTTAAAAAAAGAACAACGAAGAAGAAAAAAATAATAGATTTTGAGATTTCATTGCTTTCTTCTATAGAAAAGTCTTAATAATGTATTTACACAAATCATATGAAATTCAGAGGACACTGGAGAATATCTAGGTCAAAAATAACTGAGGAGGGATATCATTTTTACAGATGCCATTAAATTCTGGAGGAGTTTTAAACACGCACAAAGAAAACTGCTGCATGCCATTTATGTATACATTAACATAATCTATGCTAACTCCCAGTGGTTTGCATCCATAAACTATAACCATATAAAACACATTTAAACCATACAAAATTACTTCATAACATTGCAAAAAACCAGCCAAAAATAGCAACCCATAATAATAATAAAGATGACAGCCTTGCCTCAATCCTTAAATGGCTTTCATTTATAACAGAATGGTTATGCCTATTCTGTTTTAACCAACTCCTGGTAGTCAAATAAGAAGAATACTAACCTGGTGAGAAGCTATTCCAAAACAAGGGGGCATAGCTGAAAAATTTCACTTTTCATTCAGAGAGCTTGGAGAAAAATGGAAAGAAAAAACTGGGTCCCTTTTCTATTCTGAATTAGCCCAATATGGTGGATTTATTGAAAGGATTAGTCATGAATAATAGCTGGCTATCATGTACAATCTCAATGTATGTCTCCCATACATTCACTTAATAAGCTATATACTTTGCTTTCAAAGGGATTTGGTGTGTTTATTTGCAATTTACTTAGCAAATTAGCAGATGTTCAGTAATTGTCCTTTGCAGGACTGGAAGTGATTTTCAAATGATTTTTAAGTGCATCCCATTTGATTTTGAAACTGCTGGTTTAAGAATGAAATGGGATGTTTTAACAGTAAACCCCTTACAAACTCATATTAAAATGAGCAGTGCATTTTATGGAGGTTTTTTGTGTGCTCAAAATTATACCCAGCATCAATTAACATTGGAGGAGAATTAGGTTTGACACAGTCCCATTAAACAAATGAAACAATTTGTACATGACCATTTACTAGTGTTTAAGAGGTAGCAAGTGAGATATGTCCAAGTAAGAATGGGTGAATCAGAATGCTTGGTGGGAATAAAATTTTCCAAGCATTCAGTTGTAAGCAGGGCTTTTCTTCTCCGAAGAAAGGTGCCAGAACGCACCCCCCGTCGTCGCGCTAAAAAACCTGGAAGTGATAGCACGCGATTGGTG
Organism: Psammodynastes pulverulentus; assembly: GCA_025802295.1. Classification (NCBI taxonomy): domain Eukaryota; kingdom Metazoa; phylum Chordata; class Lepidosauria; order Squamata; family Psammodynastidae; genus Psammodynastes; species Psammodynastes pulverulentus. Next base: position 28,887,451 of record JAOYMU010000001.1, read on the forward strand.
GAGACGGACCATGTGATCCGGACTCCAAAAAGGATCCGGAACACCGTTCCCCCGAGTTCCGGGAGAAAAAAAGCCCTGGTTGTAAGTATTAGAATATGTTTAAAATATTTAAATATTTTCAATTCAAATATTTGCATTTTCATATCAATGGTCCCTGATATAAACTTATTCAAATGTAATTCTGACCCAAGAACTGTATTTCATAATGTGTAGGAAAAGAATGTCTCACCAGCACCTTAGTCCAGAAATACAAATTAGACTAACTGACTTAAGGGCAATCAAATTTATTTCTCACCATCTGAAAAACAAGTAGTGCTTCTTTTACCTTACTAGGGAACCCAATGATGATATACTATTAAATCTCTAAGAAATGCTGTCTCTTGCCCAATCTTACTTTCTTCTGCTTTGTCTCACCTTATATACACCCTCTTACAATTTGACTAGAAATACTTTTACGTGATTACTTATTAACTGACTGTGCCGTTTTGCTTGCCAGAATTCAGAATGACATATACAGACAAGTAAGAGCAGAAATGCAAAATGCAATTTTTCTTAGATTACTATAAGTTCTCTCTAAGGCACCAAATTAAGCAAAGTATTGTACATGAACATCTATCATATTTCTTATAAGGATTTAAAATATTTTTTAATTAAAGTTACGTTATCATCAGATTATTACCTCAGCCAAAGATAATTAAGTTGGTGGTTCATTTATTTATTTAATTCAGTCTAGGTGACTAGACAGTTTACATTTTTTAAAAAGCAAACTTTATATAGCAATAAACTACCCTAGAGCTTAACCAGCACTATGCTCCAAAACTTGGGAGGACAGCTATGATTTCAATGATTTTCTGTATGTCATCAAGGTGGAGTTGAATGAATCTCTGGGGAGTTGCTGTACCAATAGGCGGGTATCGAGACAGAGCAGGTATACTTCCTCAATCCCAACAGACAGCATGGTATTACTGAAGGGATCCAAAGTGCACCCATTCTGCTTGATCTCTAGACAGCCCGAAATAATTGGACATAAGCAAACTTAGCCATGGCCTGTTTTATGAAGTGATTTATAGGCGATACTTTGAATGGCACCTGGAAACCAAGCAGTAACCAGTTCAGCTCTGAATCACATTGGCATAGTGTGGCATGCCCTTCATTGTCTACATCACTATTTTCTAGAATAGTGTATGAAGTGTAGTTGCTTCATAGTTTTCAAGAATAAGCCCACATAAAATGCATTGCAATAGTCCCTTTGTAAGGTAATTAGGGCCTGAGAGACTATATGAAGTGCCTCCTGATTCAAGAACGAACAGAATTGTACATTACTGTACATCAGTGCTGAGTCTGAAGGTGTTCCCCACCCCCCAAAATCCAGAGAAGAATTTGCATAGCCTCTGGACATATCTTCTTGATGACAGGAGCTATTCACAACGAACATAAATCACCTAACATATGTGAAAGGGATCATTAAAAACACCGAGTCATACTTCCTGTTTTATGTGGGAATTCAAATTAAACAATCTGACAGAAAACTGCAGGTAGTCCTTGCTTAACAATGGTAATTGAGGACTGATGACTCTGTCACTAAGTGATGCAATCATAAAGCACCACATCATGTGTCTACTTATGAAAACTGCAGCAGTCCCAATTGCCTTCATTAGGTAAATGCCACACAGAAGCAGTGTCCTATGATTTCTACTTTCAGCCTCCTACTGGCTTTCCCCATGACTTTGTTTGTTGGAAGTATCTATGTTTCCCCGAAAACAAGACCCAGTCTCTCATATATTTCGGGGAAACACAGATACTTCCAACAAACAATATATATATATTGGCTCCAAAATAAGCACTAGGGCTTTTTTTCCGTAGAAATATGATTCTAGGGTAATTAGCCCAGCTGGGCGCCCTGCCCTGCAGCATGTACACAAGAGACAGCAATTGTGCAGGGACAGATGGTATCTGGCAGCTTCTATAGCCTGTCAGTCCCTTGGTGGGTGCAGCAGAGGCAGAGGTGTGTGTGGGGAGGCAGGCGATCCAGATGCACTGCAAGGCCATGGGAAAGCTGACAGTCTGTGGCCCAGAGTGGGCGGCTGGTTGAGGGCAGCTCATCTTCACATGGCGGCACCAGCAGCAGAGGTACAGGGTGGAAGGCAGGCAATCCTGATGCGCCATGCAGGCAAGCAAAGAGATGCAAAGATGAGCCTCCTGTGGCTGTTGCCACTCCGGCCCATCGACTCTCGGTTTTTCCGCAGCCCGCACAGTATATCCAGATTGGCTGCCTCCCCACCTCTGCCTCCTGCTTGGACAGGTAATCAACTCACTTATGCTACGTGAGCTGCAGCTGCTGCCAGACACCTTCAGCACGCATATGCCACTTCCTGTGCTAGCCACACCCACCACCCCCTTTGCTAAGGTTTATTTTTGGGATAGGTTTTATTTTTGGGGAAACATGGTATTACTACTGGGAAAGTTCTTCTGACCTGCAATCAGAATTGGCCTTCCTGTAACACTTAAATAGGAAATAGTTTGATCAGAAATGTTTCAATATCTTTTATGTGAGATTCTTTCAGGGATGTGCAAAACATTGCTAACTGAACAATCTTAAATTCAAAACACTGCATTTTGAGATCAAAACAGTTCCAAAATGTTTGCAAACAGCCAATTTCACAGTTGAAACAAGCTATTTACAACTGAGAATAAGGCGTTTCGAATCTGAAATAGTTCTCATTCAAAACATTTTGCGCACACTGCTTTCAAATATTTCAAAATGTTTAATCATGATTATAAACATTTTTCCATAGTCACCAGAAATTGAATCTCATTTAATGGCATACTTCTTGTCCACCACTACTAGTCTTCTCTTCTCAAAATTATCTCTTCCCAATTCTTTCAAACCACATGTATATGCCAACAGTCCTTCACTAAAACTATTCCAATTTGTCAGAATCTGATGTCCAGAGCTGGATACAATACTTGAGAATTAGAGTCTTACCAACACAGTGTAAAATGAAATTATTACTTCCTGTAATTCGGAAACAATGCTTCTGTGCATGCACTGGCAATTATATCAATTATTGTTTTACATTCATTTTGCAACCAGTCATTTATTCCAAGATCTTTTTGATTAACACTATTAATAAATCTAATGGGGTACTTTAGGGATCAGTCCTCTCCCCCATCTTATATGATAGCTCCACGAGACCACTAAGGGAGCCAATCTGTTGCTTTGGGCTCCATTATTATCTTTACATCTTGACCCCAGGCCAAGGTGGAGATGTTGTGGAAATCCCAGTGCCTATAAGCAGTTAAGCTTCCACGGGAGAAACAGATAGGGACTTAATCCCAATATAATAGAGTTGCCGTTGGTATAGAATCCCTATGGGTCCATGGAGGTGAGAACAATCAACCAATGGAACACTTGCCCTCGGAAGTTGGGGGAGCGTCGTCACTTGAGACTTTCAAGAAGAGATTGGACTGCCATTTGTCAGAAATGGTGTAGGGTCTCCCCCCCCCCCCCCCCCCCCGGGACTAGACGACCTACAAGGTCCCTTCCAACTCTGATTATCTGTTATCTGAGGTGCCATCCGCTGCTGTGAACAGAGCTACATTTCCTCTGAAAAAATGCTGGTGTGCAATCTTGCTATTCTCCTGGATTCAAAGCTCCTGCTGGCACAGCAAGAAGAAGCCATAGCTAGGAAAGTGTTCAAGTAGTTTTGGCAGGTCAGCCAGCCTCACCTACTTTAATAATGCTTCATTTTAAAAAAAGTGCAAAATTTTAAAATGCCAAATGTTTTAAATCTCCATTTAGTATACCTAAAAAACATTTTTGCATTATATATACTAATTTGTATAAGTCACCTTACTTCAAATAATGCCAACATAGTAAGCATTTATTAAACAGATAATTGGAGAAAGCACCAGTTTTGTTTAGCATAGGTTCCTAACAAGAGAGTGAGTAAATTCAGTCCACTGACATTCAATTTGTATAAGTTTTGATAAATGTCCTCACTGAATGACTATTAATAAATAAGTTCAAGAATTCATTCCAATCTACTCAAGAAGCAATCCATCATTTTAATGTGTTTTAGTCATGTCAAGGTATTACTTAGAACACAGCATGACAATTCTGTAATAAGGCCAGCAATTCTTAATAATAATGCATCAAATCATTTTATTAGCATATAAAAACATGTAAAGTTAAGTGCCGGTTTGTAACTATTCAAATGCCTAGTATAATGCAGTTGAATTCAGTCTTCATCAGCTTCTTATAATTTATTAATATCCTGTGAGAAAGCCAGAAGATAATCTACACTAGCAAATTATTTTATTGGTTTATATTACGTAAATTTATGAAAAATGGTAAAAAAACAAATAGTAAGAATCACACGTTTTTTTCATTCCTGAAATTGATTGCTCTACCTATGATGTGAGAATGACCTAGGTTTCCTTTTTGCAGTCTTGCCTTTTCTACTATATCAGTGATGGCAGAAGTGCCGGAAAACCGAAAACCAGCTGGTCAGTGCACACATGCTTGGGTTTTGGGCCTTTTTTCTGGTTGTTTTTTGGGCCATTTTCAGGCCAAGAATGGCCTGGAAACGGCCCAAAATGACCTGAAAACAGCCTGAAAATGGCCCCAAAATGCCCCACAAATGGCCTGGAAACAGCCTGGAAAACGCCCTGAAAACGTCCCCCAAAGCAGCCTGAAAACGGACCCAAAATGACCTGAAAACAGCCTGAAAAATGGCCTGAAAATGGCCCCAAAACAGCCCAGAAATGGCCTGGTTTTGGCCATTTACCAGGCCATTTTCTGGCTGTTTTTGACCCGAAAATGGCCCGAAAAATGGCCTGAAAAAAGCTCAAAACCAGCCCCAAACCGGTCTAAAAATGGCCCCAAAACCAGCCTGTTTTGGGCCGATTTTTTGCCCGTTTTCCGATACTTGCAAAGACCAGTAGGCCATCGCGCATGTACCCGAAGAGCAGCTGGTGACGGCATGTGTGCCCACTGAGAGGGCTCTACGTGCCACCTCTGGCATGCGTGCCATAGGTTCGCCATCATGGTACTATATGCACTGGACTGCCATTTAGCGTACCTCAAGCTAAAACTTTTCTATGAAAATGTACAGGGTACAGTATTGAACTGGCAAATATTGAGCAACTATTATTGTTGGAGATTTTCCATTAAAAGAAAAAGGTAACTAAGCAACCAAGCCTCCTCTAAATAAAGCAACATCTCAGCTAAATACATCACCAAAGTATCAAGCCAATACAGGTTAAATCTATATTAAATTTGAATACAAAAATAAATTCCATATAATTAAAATTCTTTGCCTTGCAATATTTTCCTGAAAAGATGAACAAATACAGTAAGGAAAACAATAACTCTAGAGCAAAAAATGGTAAGAAAACACAATTCAATTCTGTGACCCTGAATCTTGGGGAGACGTTTCTCTCTTTCAAGTACTAGTCTTCCTCTGAATGGCATGATTAATGTTGTGACACACATGTAGACATAGAAGATATTTATAGTTTGTAGTTACAATCCATATTCACCGTACGCTAAATAAATAAACAACTATCCATATTGGCTGGGGAGTAAATCCACCAAACTTAATATGAACTATTTTTAAATAAAAAAATACTTAGTTGTATTTTTAATTCCAAGAAAACTGTCATACTCAAAGCTTCAGGAAAATGCTGATTCAAATATATCAATTTCATATGCTTCACAAGGACTAACATCTCTCTCCTAATCTGTTTTTAAGGGTATTCATAGAAATAAATAACAATGTATTTTATGTTAAGTTTTCTGCACAAGCATTGCTTTTTAAAAATTATGTTTTTTAAAAAAGTATAAATATAATGAATCCAAACAAGAGAAAGCAAGTAGAGTTACACAACATACAAAGAGATTCCGTGGGTACCATAATTTATTTTGTCCTTCAGTCTCCAATTCAGGGGTTTTACTTGTTCACGGGGAAGGAAGAAGAAAAGACAAACATGAACTTACCGAGCGACAGCCCTGAGCTACCCAAACAACACAGAGGCAAAGCTGGTTAGCATTTGGATGGGACACAACAGATTAGAATAGGATGTTTTTAAAAAAGGAAAAAAAAAAAAACATCCTGGAAGACGAAAGTGGCAAACTTCCACACTGTTGGTTCAACTTGTGAGATAGAATCAGTCACAGCCAGGGAGATGCAAGACACCTTTGGAAGTGAGGCTTTTATTAATTTTCATTTTTTAAAAAAATACAAGGGATTTTGTTTTGATTTTCAGCGTATCTTTCTATTTTTCCTCCTTCTTCTACCTGCCAGAGCCTGTGCTTTGGGCTGTCTGCTAACAATTATTTCTAGTTTAATGAAAAGGAAGACTAGGGGTGATTCGACTTCCGGCTTCCAGCGGCAATGGACGGCTGGTGGGCTTTCTCCTGCCCCCAGCGCCCGAATCCAGCCGCC
>JAOYMU010000001.1:28941566-28952831 GCA_025802295.1 Psammodynastes pulverulentus
TCTTTACCCAAGATCTCTAAACCATGTGATCCTATTCATCAAAACCATGTGCTCTTGCTGTCCATCATTAAACCATCGTTTCCAGTGTCTTTCTTCCCCACTTGGAGCTGAACCCAGAAGGATATTTCTTCTAACAGAAGGAACAGCAAGATAAAGATGTTTCACGAATGAAGGCAAATATACGTTCCCCAGAATAATGTTGCAGGATCCAATATGGTCCGGTCACCAGGACCAGAGGTTTAGTTTTCATAGTTTTTGGACTCTTGCTGAACCCATCTTCAGTGAACTTAAAGATAACCAGAGAAATGATTGAAGTCTGGGAAACAGGCCCCTTGTCAGTCAGTCAAGAGTGTTGATTTACCACCAGCTTCTCAGGTACTTAGGAGCCAAGGACTTGGCAGCACAAGGAAACAACAGCCAAGAGCCAGCCATTAACACCCCAATCAACCAATAGGAAGACACCACATAAATATAATGCATGAAATAGCCCAAAGCACACATTTCGCTAGAGAGAAGTTCCCTGAGGATGAGCTCCAGCACAAGTCTGAAAGCTCAGAAGATTAAATCTGTAGTCCCGTGACTGACCCAGATTGGATAAAGATGTTTCCTTGAACTCCAAACATAACTTTCATAGTTCAGAACAATATTATGAATTTGTCTATAAATATGAAAAGTAAACAAGCTATCTGAAGTCACTTTGTGATCAACATAACATACAAGTTGAGAAATAAATGCATATATACTCCATACTGTCCACTACATCTGTCTCCCTATTTTAGAAACATTCTACAAAGATACATAAACTCATTTACTTTTCTCATCTTTCATTGTTTATATCTAACTGAAATCATTTATTTATTCTGTTAAATACAACTACTTCAGGCTTTGATGCACTAATTTTTAGAACCATGCTCTTTATTACCTCATAATCTACCTGATGTTTGATGAAAATCATTTCAATTCTCAGCCACCAAATGGCATTGCATGAAACAGTATATCATATTTAAATCCCCAACCAATATGTTTATAACATTATCAAAAGCATTCTTTATATTTTAAATAAGCTTGCATCCATTTTACACCATTCCATTCAGCAACCAACTTTCACCTACACTTACACAAAATTCAAGCATATTCATGTTATATACTTTCTCTAAATCAGCCAACATAAAATGAGCTTTCTCACACTGCTACATTTGCTTTGACCTTCGAAAGAGCAAACATCTGGTCTGCACATCCCTGCCAGGGATAAAGCTGCCCTGCACTGCCCAGATTTTGCTTCTTGTCACTTTCCATATCCTCTCAATCAGAATTCTGCCAGATATCTTTCCAGGTACCATTAATAAACCACCATCCCCTCCTGCCCCATAGTCCCTGCATTTACTATTGTTATCTTTTCCTTTGTACGGTGTATGGGAACGAGAAAGGCATCCTTCCAAACATCAGGCACAAATGTAAACTTCACACATAGGTTAAACAAATCACACAGTTCATCTAAGCAACAGGATAAAAACAAACTAAAATGAAAATAAACAGTAAAACAGTTTTCCAGTTACACCATCTACATCTGCAGTCTTACTATTTTTCAATACTATGACATTATTTATCACACTTTTTCATATTTTTCTTGAAGACTAACATTTATAGCATTTATTGTTCTCTCTCTCTCCTCCCCGCCTCTCCTGTCATCTCTCATTTCCCATACAAATCTGTAAAATACTATTTCCAGCATTGTTTCATTTCAGTTTCTTTCCAAATTAGTTCATTGCTTTATTTTTAATTCGGTGAGCTATGCTGGAAATTCCTTCTGCAGTCCTTTTTATCAACTTCCCTTTTTTATTTTCATCAAAATACCTCTCTATCTTCTTTGCCTCTTTTAATATTAACAATTCTTTGTTTCGTTTGATGACATTCTTTGCAACCATCTTTTATCTATATCAGCATTTTTCACATTTTTTGCAGCAAACTTTTATACAGATGCATTTTTCACATTCACAAGGTCTTACTTTATCATTCCACCTTTTTTCATACTTCCCATTAACATTACTTCACACAGTTCTTTCTTGTTGCATCATTTTTCTTTTTACTTAGGTTCAAGCAGTTTCCTTGTCTTTTTCCCTCGTGATTATTTTTTATTCATTCTGATGGAAAATTAAAATTTCTTTCTTTGAGTGTATAATTTGTATTTTAAAAATTTCAACATGAAGATAAAAACTAACCCAAACTAAGCAAGGAAGAAAAAAGAAAAAGAATCCAAAGAGAAAGCCAAAAATATAAAAAAAGAAGAAAAAGAGAAAAAAGAGAAAAAACGTTATGAAGTGGTGTCTTTACAGCAGTTATAAGTACAAATGTAACCTCTCTCTCTAAAGTTTCATCATATTATCCTTCTTTCTCTAATCTATCCTATCTAATCATCACAACCATAAATTGTAAGTTTATTTTTTTCATTTTTACAAATAAAGTCTGTAAGAAGTTTCCGGTGGCAAATAAATCTAGATAATACATTTATCTCTAATCAAATAAATCAATTTATCAATTTCAGCAAAATCTATCAACTTCACCAACCATAACTCTATAATAGGTTGAATCTTTCAATTTCATCACAGTAATCATATATTGAAATAATCTTCCAATTTTTAAAAAACTATTTCTTCATTAATCCTGGAAGGAAATTTAAAGTTCCACCTGAATATTTATCTTCAAAATCCTCTGTATCGAAGTATGTATTTGAACCCAAATTTTTAAAGCTTTTTACGTGTCCCCCAAGCACAATAAAATATCCCTTCATGTTTAAATTTCCAACATATATTTGAAGTGCCTTTATACATTCTGGATAATTTCTCTGGTATCATGTACCAATGATAAATCATTTTATAAAATCTTTGAGACCATAGTACAATGTAAATTTCAACTTCATATTTTCCTATTGATCCATCTTTGTATTATGATCAAAATTCTTAGCCCTCTGTCATATATTATTTAACCTGTTCTTCCCGTTTCAAATTTCATTGAAAGTTTGTACATTTTACATACAATTGTACATTCCTCATCATAACACAACTGTATTTCAAATTCTGACTTACTTTGCTCCAAACCATTAATCTTTTTATCCATTTTAAATAGTTCAGATAACTTTAAATAGGAACACGATTGACAACTATATGCTTCTGCTGTTAATTGTTCTCTTGATTTGATTTTAATTCTCCCTTGATAGTTTTCCAATAAGTCCTGGTACATCAACCATTTAACTTTATATGCCATTTCTCTTCTCTAATAAGTTTCCTGAGCCGAGATCCCATGAGGTTTTTTCAGGCACAATCTGAGTTTATATCTGTTCCATATTCTCAATATGGCACATCTAGTAAAATAATTTTAAAGTCCATTACTTTTAACTTTAATGTATCATAAACATCCATGCCATCAAACCTCAGCTCGTGACCTTGTAACTATAAAAGACTCTTCTTTTTTCCTCAAAAACATCTATTCTTTCATCCAAACCAAAGCAACAAGCAGGGAAATATAACTTCACATCCAGTAAATGTAGTCCTCTCGCTTTTGCATCTTGTAACACTTTATGTTTAACCTGTGGTTTTTCCTCTTACCTCTTTATGTCTTTTTGTCATTGTTCAAACACCTTTTGTCAAAACAGTTATTATCTAAAACAAAAACATGATTCTTGGCAAAAGTAGCACTAGCACTTAGATTTATATACAACTTCACAGTGCTTTTCAGTCCTCTCTAAGTGGTTTACAGAGTCAGCATATTGTCCCCAACAATTTGGCTCCTCATTTTACCGACCTCAGAAGGATGGAAGGCAGAGTCAACTTTGAGCCGGTTAGGATCGAACTGCCGAACTGCCATCATGTCAAGCTTCTGATGTATAGTCACCTAATCTTATCTCAGCACTTTGGGGAAATGGTTAGGTCTTCAGTGCTTTACCAAAGACTAGAGAGTAGAGGTCTGCTGAACTTCAGAAGGAAAGGTGCTCTATAGGGCAGGGGCTACCATAGAAAAGGTTATTTTGGAATAAAATACAATAAATATTTGTCATAGCTCAAGTATTTTACTTTTTTCTCAGCCTTAAAATCAGTTTTCTCCAGTTCTATTTGATCATTTAATTTCATATTTTTGTTTTTCATTATTAATCTTGAAGCCTGCTAATATATTAAAGTCCTTTAATTTCTCTATTAAAGCTTCTACTCCCTGTACTGGATCTTCTAAAATTAACAGCAAATCATTTGTAAATGCCCTTGACTTATAAGTTTCTTTTTAAAAAAAACCTTAACTCCCATAATTCTCTGGTCTTATATCTCTATTCAGTACCTCAAGAATCAAATGAACAAAAGTGAAGACAATGGACATCCTTGTTGAATCTGACAAAGTTTTGTTAGTTCTCCATTAACAATTATTTGTGCTTTTTGAGAAGTATCAACCAGACTTTCTTGTTTAATAAAATGATTAGAAATCTAAACAAAAACATCCAATTCAAACGACCAATGACTTTCTCTGGATGGAAGATTAAGGGTCTTCTGTGTTACACACAATTTTCAGTTGTATCAGTCTGAAGAACATTATTCTGATGTAGTGCTCTGAGTTCTGTTTATAATTACATTGCACTTTCTAATGATTGAAGTTGAAGAAGTTCAGGTACAGACATATTCTTAGCTAATTCGAGATTTGATTAATATTCTGAAATTTAAATGTAACATGAGAAACTTACAATTCTCTTATAGGATGGATGAGCTAGTAGGATGCCCATTACATTTTAATCTTAACCAATAATTGTAAAATTACTGAAGACAATTGCCATACAAAGCTGCATTTATAACCATTTTTTCATATTATCTGGTGAAGATCCTGAGTTGATTAATGTTCCTTAATAGTCCTGCTCTTTAGAAAGAGCAACACCTTTCTAGTAAAACTAAAAAGGGGGGAGAATGAACAGCTTAGCTGCAGTATGAATTAAAAGAAAATGAGATTGATGCTGCTGATTGCAAGAGATACAGTTTGAAATCTGGTGTCATTGATTAAAAATGGAGTACAGTAATGTATTTGGGAATACGTATACAGAATGGGTGATCATAATGTCCATTTATATTTGCTTCTAATGTGCTTTGTTTACCTGGTGTTTAAGTGAGGTGGTTAAATGAAATTACATAGCACCAATTCTGAAGCTTCATTGGTGGCTGTGAGCTGCCTGACCCAATTTAAGCTGTTGTGTACAAGTTGTTGTGTAGTAACCCTGAATAATTTAGGTTGTTCAACTGGTGTCGGCCCCCCTGCCCAATATCATTCAACTTGTGCATAAAAATCAATGGCGAAGGCTCTGCTCATTATCCTGTGGCAGACTTGACTCACAGTTCAGTGGCCAGGAGTAAGATCTCCTTAATAGCATTTAGTACTTTTATTTGGCAGAAGACCTATTTTTCCCTGCACAACAGTAACGGCTCTGTGAGATAGAAAGCAGAGTAATTGGCCTGGTGCAACCCAGGGATCTTCCATGGCTGAAGGTCACCATTGTCATCTCTGTATGTGCATATAATATGCCAATCTATTACTACTTTTGTCCTTTTGTTTAAAAAAAATCATTCTTTTTTTCAATGATATACAAATGTTCTTCACCCTCTAGTGCACCCACCATAAACTTTTCTCTGATACGAAAAAAAGAGCATGGAACAATATTGTAATTGTTCTTCTTGACATTTTAAAACCATTCTTCTAATAATCGCAGAGCAGTAGATGCCAACAAAAATAAAATAACACAAAACTGTGCAAACCTAAACAGTATAATACAACCAGAGGAAATAAAAAGCCCAAATAATGAAATAAATGTGCTCGCACTGCAGATACAGGAGTAGTGCATCTCAACATTCATGCAAAAAATAGACTGTTCAAGACATTGTGCACAAGTTTGAATCACAAGTGAACTACTACAGTGCAGTCCTAGGCTACATCAAGATAGTATTAAGATCATGTGAAGTGTCAGTATAACTTTATACTGCTTTGGTATGACCATATTTAGGATACTGTTTCCTGTTTTGGTCATAGATACAAAAAAAGTTGTTGAGACTCTAAAAAGAGTACAGAGAAGAACAATAAAGATGATTAGGGGGTTAGAGGCCCAAACATGTGATGACAGTTGCAGAAACTGAGTATATCTAATCTAATGAAGAGAAGGACTAGGTGTAACATGATAGCAGTTTTCCAATATTTGAGGGGCTTTTATAGAGAAGAGAAAGTCAACTTATTATCCAAAGCACCCGAGGGCAGGACAAGAAGTGACTGATGGAAACTTGTCAAAGAGAGATCCAACCTAGAACTAAAGAGAAATTTCTTGACAATGAGAACAGTTAATCATTGGAACAACTTGCCTCCAGAAGTTGTGGGTGCTTCAACACTGGAGGTTTTTAAAAAGAGATTGAATAACCATTTGTCTGGAATGGTATAAAGTCTTCTACTTGAGCAGAGGGTTGAAGACCTCCAAGGTCCCTGCCAACTCTGTTATTCTGTGTTCTGTATGTAGGACAGGTTATAAGTAACATAGTCATGTTTAATGAGTCATAATTGCTATGTCCAGGCTGAGTATATGAAAGGCTATAATTGGTGAGACAGTCAGAACTAAAAATGAGTATGCTTAGTGATTGCATGGATTTGAGTAGATATTTCTCAATCCCACTGTCTGATTTTTTTTTCCTGAAGGAAAGGATAGAAATGGTTTTATAGGCCTCCATCATCTGTTTTCTTAGTAATGCTGTAGAGCAGGTTGGAGACCCCTGCTGTAGAGGAATACTGTGGTTGATGGTATCAAAAGTGGGTGAGGAAAATGAAAAATGAATAGGTCTCTGTTTCTCTTCTGGTATAAATCATGTACTAGAATACTGAATTCCGACTTTGCCCATGCTGTGGGCTATTTGTTTCTGACAACAAAAGTAGATCTGAGTCCAGGAGAAAAGGACTCAAGTTCAGTTCTTAACAGAAAAAGAACAGAAGAAGTAGAGACCCCTCCCTGAACCTCTCAGAAGCTACTACCAATCAGAGAAGACCTAATGATAGTCCTACTCATTATAAAACAGTTTTCTTGTGCATCTCCTGACAAGCATTTTGTCCTATATATAAAGTGGGCAGTACTCCTTGGTTTAGAAAAAGCATGCTAGGGCACACTATCAGGATGTGAATGTACAGGTTGGTCACTAAACGAATCAATTTTGTACACATATTTCTAAAATCCTCATAAATACGATGCGATAATTGCAGTCCTTTCTCCTGAGAAATGACTGCTAGGAAAATATAGGGCAGGATATTGTAAATTGTAAATTTATTTTGTCAAGCATATATGAGAAAAACAAGTATACGTTTGAATATAACATATAAAAATATAAATATAAACAAGTACGAATAAAAAGGATATTAGGACAGGGACGGTCGGCACGTTGGTGCGCTTATGCAGGCCCCTTACAGACCTCTTAGAAATGGGCTACTCTGGGTATTATCATTCTTGCATAAATTATCTTAACTTCATAAACACGGTAGGCTATCAATACACTATAGTACACATGAGTAACTATACAAGTATGACTAAGTCTGCAGTAATTCGCTGAAAGAATATTGTGTTCTTGGACCTGGGCCCTGATCAGGCTGAATGGAAAACCCACCACCATCAAGCTGAGCAGTGAACCGACTGCTTCAGAGCACTTTGCTGCAATCTCTAAGCATTGAACTACAGAAGATTCAAGAGTGAGACTTACTCATTCCTTTCTCTAGATAGGAACTCCAATTTAAAAAAGAAAGGAGTTCCATTCAGGCTGTGACCCAGGATCCAAAGAGAAAGGGGCAAAATGTATGTTTATAATTCCTAGCTCAATATGCCAGTGATTTTTGGGGGGCAAGAGTAGTTGTGTGAGGCTTCTTTAGCATGAAGGCTAGCTACATCAGGGTTGGTGTGTCTTGTTGTGGCATGGATCAGACTCTTTATTTGGTCAGAGGCTGGGCAAATTGTGGGAAGGGATTTCAGAAACTGAAAAAGGTGCTTCTTAAGAGTGGTGACGCAGTGGCTAGAATGCAATATTGCAGGCTAATTCTGCTGACTGCCAGCAGTTCTATCCTCACCGGCTCAAGGTTGACTCGGCCTTTCATCCTTCTGAGGCCAGTAAAATGAAGATCCAGACTGCTGAGGGCAATAGGCTGACTCTGTAAACCGCTTAGAGAGAGGCTGTGAAGCACTGTGAAGTGGTATATAAGTCTAAGTGCGACTGCTATTAGTGGCAGCGCTTTGCAAATAGCCACCCAGTTAAAATTAGATTAATTCCCTCCATAACTGCCTTCTGCAATCTTAAAACAGAATTCTTTTGTAGAACATTAAAAGACTGATGCCATTTACTGTTATTTTATGCAGTTTTACATGGATGTTTTAATATCAGTTTTTAAACTGCATTAATTATATAAATGTACATCTGCCAATCATTGAGAGTCCTTAATTGGATTGCGGTAGGATACAAATGTACTCGATAAATAAATACAAATATAAATACAGCTCCAGTCTGCCTGTAATATTTTGGACCAGTTGAAATTTTTCAGAGGCATTCATACACAAAGGTTATTAGATGGACAATTTGGACAATAAGATTAAATTTTTACTTCTTTTTTTTCCCTTTTACTTACTGCTGGGAATTCTCTGGTGTATGTGTATATATGCATGTATAAAGTTCAAAATCAATATTTCTGAAACTGATTGACCCAGCAGAGGAAGCTAAGCATGAGATATTTGAGTCAATTTAGTATTTGCTGTGTGATGAACCATGCTTAACAACAACGATGATAATCTCTTTGTAAAGACGGGTGAATTCAAAATGAAGTTTTAATCATGTAAGAGGATCTGATATGATTAATTTGCAGAGTATGCTCAGTATCATAAATGGAAATATTATGAAGACTGCAAGCGAAAATTATTTTCAGGTATCTGGTAAAAGTGAGATAAATAAAGGAGATGTAGGCAGAAGGGTGCTGCAAAATGATTAATAAGCATGTTGATGTTTAAATACAGAATTTAATCCTGGTGTTCAACTAGGTATTTATTTACTTGACAATACTTTAAAATAGGCAAAGAACCAAAACATGTTGTGACTTCCATTTTAAGAAGAGTTATGCTCCAACATCTATTAAAGTAAGCTTGAAGAATTTTTTTTAAAGGTGACCTTTCTGAAGATCAAAAGTTATAACACATCCTCATACTTCTAAAACACTTTTGCATATATAACTGTAATTACAAATGGGATTACAGTTGTTTTAGTGGAAAATCATAAGGCTTTATTATAAATTTGTTGGTTGAAGTTTACAACTTCAGTTAATGTGTGGATTATTGTTACAATTTTCTAGCGGGGATTTTACTGCTCTTTGCAACTGTGAGGAGGAAATCAACTGTCCTTTATTATAAATGTTAAATAGTTGAGGTGTGATATTGTAAAGTGTTGGTGAAGTTCCATATTTCTGTGTTAATTGTGTTGTAATGTCTCATTACTATATTAATGTTTCCCTAAAACATTACGGTGACTGTAAAGCATATTATTGCTGGGTGGTCGGGGAGGGCCTTGCCTTTCCCAAGCATGTGTTTTGGTCTTTGCCACTCTGTGTGCCCTGATGCAGCTTCAGGTTATCTATTATTTGACACCATTATGCCACATTTTCCTAATTCTTAACACCAGCTTTGGAGACAAGCTCACAGCCTTACTCTCACTTATTTGGCAGTAAAGTGAGCATAACATAATGATGATGATACGGCGGTGGTGATGATGATGATGACGATGCAAAAAAATGAAATTATATACTGTCACTCCTGGCATTACTAGCTGTAAAGTGTGTGCTCAGAGAAAAGCAGCCCCGTCTCCTGTTGAGGAGAGAGAGAGAAAAAAGCATCAATCTTATGACATATTAAACTAAAAATAGCAATTGCATTTAGACTTATATATTGCTTCACAGCCCTCTCTAAGCGGTTTACAGAGTCAGCATGTTGCCCCCAACAATCTGGGTCCTCATTTTACCGTCCTTGGAAGGATGGAAGAATGAGTCAACCTTGAGCCTGGTCAGGATTGAACCCCTGGCAGTCAGCAGAACTAGCCCGCAATACAGCATTCTAACCATTGCGCCACCACCACACCTCAGTGCCAATTTGATCTAGTGATTAAGGCACCAAGCTAGAAACCAGGAGGCTCTGAGTTTTGTTAGGCTTGAAAGCCACCTGGGTGACTTTGGGTCAGTCACCCTCTCTCAGCTCAACCCACTTCACCTAGTAGTTGTTGTGATAAAAATAGAAGGAGGAGGAAGGAATGTGTTCACTGCCTTGAGTTATTTATCAAAGTAATAAAGGCAAGATAAAAATCTAATATATAAATAAAATAAAAATTAGAAAAAATAAAACATCATTTTATCTTTTGAGTTGTCCAACGTCCAAACAATTACAATTAGTTGGAGTAAGTTATTTAGCCCTGATAAGAACACAAATAGTACTTCAAAGCATAATGTCTTGTTACATTCTATGAGAAGACCGGACATAGATGGGCTGAATCTCAGACTCAAATAATTTATGACTGTGAACTACATTCTTGCATGTTTTTCCACTGAAGGCAATACACTTCTGAAATACAAAAATAAAGGCAAATTGCCTGAAACAGCAGACACATTCAAAGTATCAGATCTGTAAAACAGGCCAGCGCACCTTAAAACAAAACTATCTGAATGTAAATCTGAGTCAGGAACTTTATTTTATCTTAAGAGAGTTCTCAAGAAACTAGCCTTGACCTGACTTCCATAAATTGCAAAACTTTAGGAACACTTTCTCTAGGCTACTTAAAGATTTCTGGGTTGCACTTTGCTACCTTAGCTGTGATAAAGTAGTAAACACTTGGCTCTGCCCTAACTATGGGCCTCAAGGAGTCCATGCTGTTCTCTAGTTACTACCCCCCCCCCTCGCACCCTTATTCAAGTAGCTATTTCTTCTACTCCTTGATGATTTAGAGCTCTGATTTAGCACCTCTCCATCCCGCTTCCCAAGGTCATTCTCCATAGAACATATTGTTACATCATCTTTCCCATCAGATTTATCCCACTCTTCCCGAGTTTCCAAGGGAAATGATTGTGGGCTGTGAGAACAAAATGTAGTTGTGTTGCTTCTGCTGATAACTCCTTGAGACACATCCCATAAATCGGCTATGCCTGTAGAGCAGGGATGTCCAAATTTGACAACTTTAAGACTTGTGGGCTTCAACGACCACG
>JAOYMU010000001.1:28952931-28964571 GCA_025802295.1 Psammodynastes pulverulentus
AACTCCCAGGCTGGGGAATTCTGGGAGTTGAAGTCCACAAGTCTTAAAGTTGACAAGTTTGGACATCTCTGCTGTAGAGGTAGTGGCTCCTCCTTCTAGAATCTGTTGACTTCCCCTTCTCCATGTCCTGTGTGCCTAATGTGGAAGGAGCTGGGTCATTTCCTGTGCCTCATACTTGGTATCTTACTATCTCCAAACTGCTTTGCATCCCATAGAAATCCTCCTTCTCATCTTGGCCAACACTTAATTCCTACAAGGCTAGTATTTGTTAAGGACATTTATTAAGTGTTTTGGTTGTGCAACAACTGCAGTGCATGCATACCAGTATCTGTTGCAGCCTCCCATGATCTGTCAGACTTTCCAGCTTTTCAATTACTCAGCCTTTTTCTATCTGCATCTAGAACCTAGCACTGCTTTCATCTTGTGCTCTTCCTCCCCGTTTATCAACTGGGGAAGTGCTCTCTGAATCCAGAGTGCAGGGGGTGGCTTTTTTTTTTTTACAAGCTGAAAGACTGATGGAATAGAGGATGAACCATCATTGATGTTATCAATTGCAAATGAAATGCTCCTGGGTTTATTTGCTTAGTCATTGGGAAAAAACCAACCCATTTCCAGTGTAGTTTTTAGCAAGCCAGAAATTTTGTATAAAGCCAGATACCAAATCCCTTTCTGCAATTCTGGCTCCCTGTTGTCTGTGTGCATTTGCTTCTTTTTTGTATGCGCCCTTTGCTAGTTCAAGCTGCTCCTTTCAGAGGTTTTTAGCTCCTTTCCTCTCGTGCAAGAAAAGAAGAACACTGTTTTCTTGCCTGGTTGTTGATAACACTTACGGGTAGAATCTAGAAGAACCTTGTTGGGCTCCCTGGAGGTCATTTCAACATATCATGACAAGATTGGGCTTGTCTCACTTGCCCATCCACATATTCCCAGACATAGTTTATTGCCGACATTATATTACCAGACATCCCAGACATTGGGAACTGAAGCTGCCAATATCTTATCTGAGCAAAATTTGTGGATTGGGACACCTGCAGGGTTTTGCCTATATGCAAAACGATCTTGGGGGAACAGGGGTTCGTCTGTTCATTAAAATGATATATCTACATATATATATCATTGCTCATAAATTCCAGTATTAAATATGTTGATTTATTAGATTTTAGCCTGACGTCTGGGACATCATAAGATATCTCACAAAAAGATCTCTTAAGAAATATGGCAACAACAACAAAAAATCAGAATATTAAATCAGCAGAAACAGTAGAATGGCATTAAAATTCAAAGCTAGGGACCAAAGTATCAAACAAAGTTACTCTCTCAAGATACTGACGTGTAAAATGTATTACAGCAATTTCTTTTGAAATGTAAGTATGAATTTGATTGCATATACATTATCTATATTGTCGATTTGGCAAAGAGCATTTGAGCATTTTGCAACCTTAAGAGCCAGGAGGCATTTGTTGGTTACAGTTGGGGAGATACACAGCTTAGGCTATACCCACAGATTTGAAAGAGTGTGGGCCTAAGCAAAATATACACCCCCAAAATATACAACAGCCCTAAAAATGCTCAAAGATTCCAATAAACTTAGCCAATCCTTTTGGAATAAACAGCCAAACAACTGAAATGTTAGCATTAAGGACAATGTGACATGTAAACAGAGAGTGGAAGAGGAAGAAAGTTTATAGATAATTAAGCATGCAAGTTTACTTCCTGAATTAACATACTTATGATTTTAATAGGTAATCCTCAACTTACAACCATTCATTTAATGACTGTTCGAAGTTGTAACAGCAATGAAAAAACTGGCTTACAATTGGACCTTATGATCATCACAACATCTCCATGGACACAAGTTCAAAATCTGGGTGCTTGGAATCCGGCTTATATTTACGATGGTTGCAGCATCCCAAGTTCCTGTAATTTCCTTCTGCAACTTTCCCAGCTACCATCTGACAGCAAAGTCAATGGGGGAAGCTTAACAGTCGCATAATTCACTTAACAATTGCAGTGAATTAACCACTGTGGCAAAAGGGTTAGGGTTAGGGATGTGACTCACTTTAACAACCACCTTGCTTAACAACAGAAATTCTGCTCCCAACTGAGAACTACTTGTATTGAAAAGAAAGCTTGTATTGTAACAAATAGTGACGTACATGTGGTCCAATAAAACACCAAGGATTAAAATTCAGATTTTGTCATATATGAAAGAGCAAATAAATTGGCAGCTCCAAATTTTCAGATATATATCGCACCCAATTGGCAAAAGAAAGGTCAGGACCTCATTTGTTGCCAACACGAGGAAGAGGCCTTCATCCTGCAGTGGATAGACAAAGGCTAAGAGGATGACGACCTCACACACATGGTGGTTTAGCCTATATGATTACAAAATTCTTTAATTTTCTTTAATTTTTGCAATGTCACATCGTATTAATCATCATTACAGAATATGCAGACAACTCATTTTTTTGTTCGTTTAGTAGGTTCCTTTTACCTTGACTGCTCCCAGGAACACCAGTCAAGTGCCTCTCTTCCCATTAAAATGGCATAATGCCATTGCACGATCTTTTAACTTTTTTTTTTTTTTTTGCCATTTGCTGGCTGCAGATTTAGATAACGGCACATGTCACGCTGTATTAAAAGTTACTGAGCAGAGAGGAAAAAGACGAAGCTGAAAAGAAAAGGTGTCGGCTATTTTTAGTTGCTTCCATAAATCTTCCATCCTGTGTAGTTTTTGCTGAAAACTTTGACTTCCTTAATGCTTTCAAGGATGACAGCAGCTTCTCCTGCTGTCCAGGTTTTAGAATCACATCTCGGCCCTCTATGCTGAGGTTGCACCAGTGCTACAATCAATATTATTTTAGGGTTATATGCCTCTTTCTTTGCTTCTGAATATGTTGTACACTTGTGAAACGTGTTAAATATTGTACAGATGTGCTGCTGGCGCTCTGCTGATGTATACATGCGCCTAGTATTTTCTGTTGGGATTATTTGACAGAGTTTTTTAAAAAAATCTATTTTGTTCCAGTAAAAAAGAAAGAAAAGAGCAGAGCCGAAGGTTTAGGAGCCTGTTTGAAAGGAAAATAATGGTCCGAAGGTCTGCAGAAGAGTGAGAGCCTATTTGTTTATCCAGCTCCTTGATTGATTAGACTGAAGAAAGTTCAGTCAACAGAAAATTCTTGATAAATGCAAATGTTTGCTTTACTGCCAAGATCATCACCCACCAGATCATTAGCGAGTGTATCTGTAAATTGATTGATCAAGAGCCATGGTAGGGAAAATAATCCAACTCCGAAAGCATCTCCCATCCTTAAGACAGGATCAGGGCTGCCTGAAACTCCTCAAAAGATTTTGTGCTTGCTCGCTGATCCTGACTTTTCACCCCATGGCAGGACTTTTGTATTACGCAGCAAATCTGATTTAATCCACCCAAGTCATACGATGCCTCTTTCCCAATTTCCTTTTATTTTTTAAGGTGAAACAATTGATCCTGCCCCATCAAAGCCAAGGTTTCACATACATACTCTGGATTAAATTCTGGAGCTGCTTGAGAGCTTAGTTGCTAGTTATCTTTATTTCTATTTCTTTTGCCGTGATATCCTGCATATTTATAGTTTCAATTCACTTGTCTATAATTATCTATGGTGTTCAATTGCCCTGGAGCCCATGTGGTCTTGAAAACTGCTTTCTCCCCTGATTCTTTCATGTCCATTCTGGTATCTAGTCTCCATTTCTAGGGCCAGAGGCTTCTATGGTTTCCCTCCCCCCACTCTTAAATCACATCATTACCTGGAGATATTCTATTTGCTTTGTAGGTCAGAGTAAAACTTTATTTTATGGGAAAGCATTCATTAAGTCAAAATTGTGGGTTTCTATGCCTGATAAACTTTATTTCTATTTTGATACATGGAGAAGCTACATCTGAAGCATGACTTGTGGCCGTTTAGGGAATAGAGAGGATTTGGAGAATCTGCTACTGAAGTTTGTGGCCATTTGGCAGCGAGTCAAATCTATTGTTGTAGAATTTTTTTATTATACGATAATGGGCAGAACACTGTTTAGTTTTCTCCATTATCCCCATGAGAATTTCTTCTAGCAGAACTGTAGCTCGATGTTTCATCTGGTCATACTTTCTTTATGAGAGTATTCCAAAGATACTCAAGATATTTGTTTGTTTGGTGTGTGTGTTTGTGTATTTTATCTTTTTAAAAGGCATGATCAAAACATTGGTTAGGGAAAAAAAGGATAGTCTGCGTTTGTGGTACTATTCTAATAATTTTGGACAGATGTAGAAATTTTACCATTTCAGTCTGGAACCAGTAATAGAAATAGTTCTTGCTTTATTTCTTATTCTTCTGATCTATCTCCCCCCTCAGCCCACTAGATTCACAACTGTTCTTTTCATACTTTGGTATGAAAACGATCAGGGAAAAAAACCCCCAGTATTGGTCCATATGCTGGGGCAGATATACTAAATAGCCTACTCTTTTGCCACAAATATTCTGCGCTAAAGATAAAGTTTGCAGCTTTGGACTTGATTGAGGGAGTAAGTATTCCCCACATAACAACAACTATATGGAGTCATGCTGTAAGTGCAGATTTATAGGGAATTACCTTATTTTCTGTCATCGAGCTGCACCTAGGCAATTTTGCAGATACATGTGTGTGTGTGTGTGTGTGTGTGTGTGTGTGTGTGTGGTGGAACTGCTGAGGGTTTTAGTTTTCCAGTTAGAATTTCCACTTCCTGATGCCAACACAGGACCGGAGTCTGGTCTTTCCAGTTTCAGCAGTTTTCATTGTTCTATTGTCAGACAGGTGTTTTTCAACTTGCAAAGCAGAAGAAAAAGAAAAAAGAAAACCAACAACCCAGAGATTGCAAGGAGGCTTAAATATACATCCTGTAATCTTTTAAACTGTCATGGCATTATGCTTTGTCCAGAAGAATGGGATTTAAAAGTGCTTTTAGTGGAATTAAGATCAATTAATGCACAGATTGTTTCCTAATTGAGCATATTTACTAGCATACAAAGATAACCTGCATATTTGTTTCTTTGGGCATCTATTTTTAAACTTTAGAATCGGAATGGATCCAGTTTGCCATATTAACCGCTTCACAATAACTAACCCAACCAACGATTACTTTGTGCATCTACCTAAGGGCTCATGCAGGATGACTCCACAGAAGGCTATTTTAAATACATCAATAAATGCAGATTAGCTATTGCCCTACTCCATCTGGGAAAGACGGCAACTTTTTCGTTAATGAAGATGATAGCATAGGCTCCCTGGAAAACAGCACACAAAATAGTTGTTGTTGTCACTGAAGTTCTTTTAAATTGATATAATCAGATATTCCTTTTGGCTAACAAATGACTGAAGTTATAAAAACAATTCATACAAATTTAATTTATTTGTGCTGTTCGTTGGGCATATACAGTAATGATAATTTTTCATGAAATGCATTCATTTAAATTTTTCAAAATGTGTAATGCTTTGCAATTCTCTACATGACAATTGTAGAATGGACCAGTACCTATTTGGTTTAAGCAGACTTAATGTCTATTAATTTTGTAGGCTTAATTATTTATATACTCCTATGAAAGCTATAAGGATATCCTACAAACATAGTACCATAGGATCAGGTCCCTTAGAGGACTAAATCCAGAATTTAAAAAAGCCCAACAACCTAATTCTGAGAGTGGTTATTTCTGAATTGGCTGAGGTAGGTCAAGCATTGTAGTATGTCAGACACATGTAAGAATATATGCTTGGAATGATTTTGCATGCTAACGTATGTCTTCTATTAACATGTTATCATGTTGTTAACATCCACTTAAGAGCTAGTGTAAATCATTTTCTTCCCACTGAAATGGGAGTAAGGGGGTTGGGAGAGAGGGGGAAATTCAACCTGCTTCTTTACCCTGTTGTTCTGTAGTTGGAAGGCTCTGGAACTGGTGGAATTTTGTGCTTCATAGGGTAGGCTTGCCAAGTTAGAAAAGGTCCAGGAAACCTAACTTCATGTCATTGTATATATTGATTATAGTATATTTGTATAAAATACGACAAAATTCTGACTAACTCATTCTTAGGTGAAAATAGCATGGAGGAGAGAATTGATCCCTAAGGAATTGTCAGGCCCAAGAAACCACGATAGAGTTCAAAAGTATTACGAGTATTCCCTGCTATTTATACTCAAGAATCTGATCTAACAGCCAGTGCCAATTGGTGCAAAATTGATCTTTAAGGGGGGCTGGACTGAGGTCACTTTTGGAGGCATATGGACTTCAGACTGATGATGCATTTGACACACCCTCAGGCTCCTCCTGGTCATCTCCTACACGAATCCCAAAACATCTGCTAAATTTGTGGCATCTCCCAAAACAATACCTTTTGGAAATAACTCCAAAATAAAAGTCCAAACCCTTTGGAATAAACTTTGATATCTCTGTTTAGCTTTCCTTGTACATCAGGGTGACTGGCAACTTGATTGTTAAGCAATAATTGTGCTTGTGATCTTACTACAGCTTTCCATGGCTTCACAAAGTGGCAAAGGATGTGAAGGACTGATTGTAAAGTTACTTTTTCATATCATAACCAGTTCTCACCTAATCTCGCGATCCATTAGGGGAAATTTGGCGTGGGTCGCCGAACCAGTAGCAACCTTTGGCTGGCCATGCCCCCAACCCAGTCACCCACCCGCCTGCTTGACACTTGCCACCACCATCCCCGAAGCTTGCCGCCCAACCCCCACCATTCCCAGCCGCTCAGAAGGCAGCTGCCGCAGTCTGTCCCTTTAAGGTACTTTGACCCCCCGGGAGGGAGGGGGCCAAGGAGGGATCATAAAAGGAGCAGCTCCTCTGTGAATGGAGAGAGAAAAGTTTGGATTCTCTCTGCTGCAGAATTTAACTTGGCTGCTTCTCGCTTCCTCTCAGGCTCAGACACAGAGCAAACATGAGAAGGAGACGAGAAGCAGCCAGGTTGAACACTAGAAGACTTGGCACAGAGGTCTTCAAACTTGGCAACTTTAACACTTGTGAACTTCAACTCCCAGAATTCTCCAGTCAGCATAGCTGGCAGAGGAATTCTGGGAGTTGAAGTCCACAAATCTTAAAGTTGCCAAGGTTGGAGACCCCTGAATTCTTGGCTGAACTTTTCTGTCGGTTCTGTGGGCGTGGCTTGGTGGGGTGGTGTTCTCCACCTTGCCTGAATGATGTCAAGTTGTCCACACCCACTCAGTCACATGACCCCCCCCCCAATCCATGCCCACCAAGTTACACCCACAGAACCGGTAGAGAAAAAATTTAAATCCCACCACTGATCATAACTACAATCGCTAAAGATGGACTGCTGGTAGTCTTTGTTATCTAAGGACCATGGGACAGAGATATCTCTGTCTAACTTAGCAAGTTGTTAAAAAAAAATATCAAAGATTTGGAATAGGCCAGAAATTATCATATATGATAGAATCCAGAAAGGAGTTCTTTTCCTCACCCAAAGTTTTATAACAGCCAGCTTAAGACAGATGAAACCAAAACTGCTTGAAGAAAAAAAAGTATGCCATCTTTTTTGCCAGACTACTTACATTTCCTGCCTATTTAAATTAAGTATGCCAGTGAGTTATCTCATACATTCAAAAAATATCATATACAACCCAGAGCAATTCATAAATGAAAAAATACCTGTAACAAACAGGTCAAACATCTTGTCTCTTAAAAAAACCTGCTATAATTGCAATAATCAGAGGCATAGAGATTTCATCTATAATACTTTTATCAAATTAGTTGCCAAATTCCTTTTCCTGCATTAGTGCCTGATATATCAGGTCTAACTGCTTGAAAGAGTTCCACAGAAAACTCAGTGTGGATCCACTGGAGATGGAAAAGGTAATGGGTCGGGCGCGGTCTATTGCGCCTTTTCAACACAATGACCTTACTACAGATGCTAATCTGTGACCAATCTTATTTCTCCTGACATTTTTCACTATTGCTGATTTCATCTAGATTAAATTTAGTCTATAAAGGTTACTCAGAAGCAGTGGCATTAACCATGTTAGTCATTCATTTCAACAGAATCACAGCTGAAATGGTAAAAGGACTTCATGTGGTGTAGTTGTTAAAATGTAAGGATTAGAGCCAGGTTCAGATCCATCCTCAGTTATGTAAATATGTAAACTCAGTGATAGCTTAGTATATACCGTATTTATTGGCGTATAACACGCACTTTTTCGCCTTGAAAAGCATGCGGAAACCACATGTGCGCGTTATACGCCGATATATAAAAAAACACAGTATATACCGGTCCGTTCATCCGCGGCCGCCATTTTTTTTGTAAACGTCACGCTGAAACGAGGCTGCGCATTATACGCCGGTGCGCGGTATACCCCGATAAATACGGTAAGTCATATTCTCCTAACCTAAAGGGTTGTTGGACAAAAAAATGGAAGAGAAATGTTATCTTGGGCTTCTGGAAGAAAGGTAAAATATATGAAACAAGCAAGATACATGAGAGCAAGTAGAAAACACCCATAATGCTGTAAAATAAGAGTTTTCTCTTAGTTTTCCAGTCCTCCTGATATTAGGATTGCTGCCTTGATTTTATTATTTCAGCTAAAAATATGGATTGGTAATGCTTGATAGCTTAAATAATAAAAATGGTTCAATAAGGTGCTCCATGATATACACACCATTGTACAAAACAAAGTTTAAGAGGGAGGAATATACTTAGATAAAATAAAGCTCTCAGCCAGGTATGTCCAACCTACATCCCAGGGGCCACATGTGGTCTTGGACAGCTAGTAATGCTGCCTCACATGACTGTAAATTTTTAATATTAGTATATGATTTTATGTTATACAACTACATTTTATCTTTTATATGCGGCCCAAGACAATGCTTCTTCACTCAGTGTAGCCCAGGTAAGCCAAAAGGTTGGCTATAGGCTGTTAAAAACTTATGCGATATAACTTTTTCACACATTAGTCAATATACATGTTACTTGCTTATTTCTTATTAATGTGAGTAACATTTTAATCATTCATAGGCATCGAAATTCCAGTGGTTTTGAGTTATCTTGAATGAGTCTTCAAGAACGTAATAATCTCAGACTCTTATATAAGAGTGCAACTTTGTGTGTATCGTCTTATATGTGTAAATGGGGGTTTTGAGGAGAGTAAGAAGTCCTCTGAAGATTTGTAAGGTTATTGGGTGCTCAAATTCACTAATAGAAAGGAATCCATATATAAGACTGCAGTGTTAAATATGGAATATGAGAAGATTCAGTTTTGTACTTTTTTCCTTCTCTGTGTACAAGTATCTTTATAGCTTTTATTTAATCTTTGGAGTTTAATATCATTGTAAATTTTGTATAAGGTTCATGATTTTTATTCTCAAAAGGTTGAATCCTTCTTTACTAAGGCTGCGATCTCAGGCAACGTGTATTTGGTAGAAAGCCTTATTGGATTCAGTGAGAGTTTAGGGAAAGTAAATATTAATAAAATCAGGCAAGAAATTTTGTAAAGTCAACAGCCTTTATTACAGAAGTATAACATCGCATTTGGCTGAACTTTTAATAAACTTTGTCCATTAGAAAAAATATATATAATAAAATGTATATACTCTAGACAGCTAAAATAACTGTCCTTGGAATAGATTTCATATCAGTAAGGAATTCCTATATAAATAAATCCCCTTACCAAAAAAATCAAGTGAATACATTCAAAGGTGTCACTTTTTGACAAGTAATATGTTTATTTTTCAACAGTATAAGATGAGTGAAAGAGATTTTCAAGGATTTATTACAACTCAAAGGAATAGCAATACAGGTAATTTTTAAAAAAAACTTTCGATTGTTCTCTTTTCAATGTATGTATTTTAGCTTTCCTTACAATGTGATTAATTATTTTAGTTACACATAGATTACAGGTAGACCTCGACTTAAGAACTATTCGTTTAGTGACCGTTTGAAGTTATGACAACACTTGAAAAAAGTGAATTATGACCATTTTTCACAGGAATGTTGAAACATCCCCATGGTCCTGTGATCAAAATTTGGATGCTTGGCAACTGGCATGTATTTATTATGCTTGCAGTGTCCTGGGGTCACCTTTTATGACCTTCTCACAGACAAAGTCAATGGGGAAACCAGACTCACTTAATTAACAATGTGTTACTACCGTAACTTAAAAAATGCGGTGATTCAGTTAATAACTGTCTTGCTTAGCAATGGGAGCTTGGAGCTCAACTGTGGCTGTAAGTCAAGGATTGCCTGTGTGTAGAATTATCATTTATAAAATTTGATCTACTAAGTTGATTGCGTTTTATGCAGATGCTTTCTAAACTGCCAATAGTTCTTTTGCTCTGGTGGAAGAGAAATGTTTTCAGTAATAAAAGTTCAGTGTTGTCTCTAGCACTTCAAAAGACTTGGAACCATTAATGATTTTATTGTACTTCTATAGAGCTTAAAAATGAGGGAAGAAGAAAGGAGAAGTCAGAAGGGAAAATAGTGTGCCCACATGGAGCTGATTTCCAAACAGTGTGATTAGAATTACACTCAGTCTTAACTAAATTGTTTGCTGATGCAGACTGGATAGTATATAAAAATGAGCATCAGGACATATGTTTGCTATTTTCTATTAGCATGTCTGGCAATTTGCTGACTTAAAATAAAGGCTGAAATTGCTAAAATAATGTGCTTTGCCAGAATATCAAGATGTATAGTATTGACATTATCAGATTGGAAAAAAGATTCTGAAACATCAGGAATTACATTTATGAGAATTCATTGCAATACATCCTTAAGTAGATATGTTGGTATAACTTAATTTTCTTTGAGCTAGTCAGAACCAATTTGCAAGACTGATTATCTGTAGGCTACTTCATTTCTATTAGATGCTTTCCAACGTATTTCAGTATGATGGGTTTCTTTAAGGCATGTGTTCTACTATTGATTGGATTGAATTTTCGTAATGCTTAACACAGAACTATTTAAAGCAATGGGATGAGTGTCAGTGCATTTAGACTACGCATGAATAAATGTGGATCCAACTTTTTTACCTTATTCACATAACGTGCTTAGGCAGAACCAAATATTCATAATCTAAATCAGGGTTACACAACATTTCTTATCGGTAGGGGTTGGCTGTTCATTTTAAATTAAGGGGCCTAGAAGAAGTGAAATAGAAATACAACTGAGGCGAAGCAAAACAAAAATGCCTCTCTTTGAATGATTTAGATTTTGCAGTTTGGGTTTATTCAACATAGAACTTTAAAATGTTTGGATATTAGATATCTATAACTATGCATTTAATATAACATCAAAATTGAACAATTGTAGTGCTATCATCCTCAGGTCTTTAGGGGGGCGGTGTCACAAAACTGAAAATAGACAGACAGCTGCATGTAGTCTATAAACCACAATGGCCTATCGCTGATCTAAGGGAGATTGTTATTGTCTTTTTCCCCAGTTGAAACTGGGCATTTTTATGAAGTTTAAGTGGATTTAAGTTTTAAGTAGTAAGCAAATGATTTAAGCAGTCAAATTAAAAGCTGAATGTTTTGTTTGTGTAGGTCAGTGATGGCGAACCTATGGCACGCGTGCCACAGGTGGCACACAGAGCCATTTGTGCGGGCACGCGAGCCATCGGCA
>JAOYMU010000001.1:29483632-29493805 GCA_025802295.1 Psammodynastes pulverulentus
AGTCACATGATCACCCAGCCATGCCTACCCAGCTGGTCATTAGGGCAGAGAACCGGTTGTTCAATGATTTGAATCCCGCCACTGCATGAGAACACCTGCCATCTTTCCTGGTAGGCTGGTTTTTGTGTTTCATCATAATAAACCCTACGTTGCCTTCTCCAATGTGATTCTCCTCCCAGCATAGGGAGTGGATTCATAGAATTGACAGCCAATGAAACAGTCACGGGACTCTCTGCTGACACACATAGAAAACCACAACAGAGAGAATCGGCAGAAGGCAAGAAAGTTTCTTACAGAGTTCATTGTTTAGACATCATATCACCTGCTTTCTCTAAACTGGGATGTTTCAGTTCCTCACCATGAATTTGGCAACCTCCTCGTTAATATTATTGGCTCTCATGTCAAGTAAGTCATGTTTAAGAGATCCCTTTCTACCGTTTAATGAAATCTATGTCTATTTTTCTTTCTAGGTCTGGTTGTTTTCTTGCCCCTCCAAGACTTTCCTCCTTGGCTCAATTTTAAGATTTTTTATATTTTGTAGTCGTTTTTATTCCCTGTGCTTTGCCTTCCTTCCAAGAAGCGAGGGTGCCTTACATAGGACGTCTCCTCATTTTGCACTCCCCAAAACAATACTGTCTGAGAAAGCAAGACCAACCCATAAAGGAGGACCTGACCGGTTTAATGGCTCTACCAAGAGCCATTTCAGTTCCCAGTTGATTCCTCCACTTAGGCAGAACCCATCAGTCCTTCAGGTACTTAGTTCTTCTGCTCATCGCTTTTTATATAATGATTCCCATGTGGTATCTTT
The DNA here is from genome assembly GCA_025802295.1 of Psammodynastes pulverulentus. NCBI lineage: Eukaryota > Metazoa > Chordata > Lepidosauria > Squamata > Psammodynastidae > Psammodynastes > Psammodynastes pulverulentus. The sequence continues at coordinate 29,484,441 of JAOYMU010000001.1, forward strand.
TATTTATTTATTTATTTATTTTTATTTATTTATATTTATTTGTCAAGCATGCACTGGATAATAGATAAAAGCATTATGAATATATGAAATAAATGCGAAAAAGAGAGAACATTAGGACAGAGACGGTAGACACGTCGGTGCACTTATGCACGCCCCCTTACAGACCTCTTAGGAATGGGGTGAGGTCAACAGTAGACAATCTAAGGTTAAAGTTTTTGGGGTTTGGGGAAGAGACCAGAGAGTCAGATAGTATATTCCAGGCATTGACCACTGTGTTGCTGAAGTCGTATTCCCTGCAATCAAGTTTGGTGAGGTTTACTTTGAGTTTATATCTATTGCGTGCTCTTGTATTGTTGTGCTTGAAGCTGAAGTCATCATTGACAGGTAGGACATCGCAAGAGATAATTTTATGTACTACACTTAGGTCGGACCGAAGGTTGTCTAAGCCCAACATTTCAAGTGTGGTGGCATAAGGTATTGTGTTGCGAGTAGAGGAGTGGAGTGGAGCTTTGAGCTTTGATCTTTGATCCATGAACTTCCATCAGGGACCACAGATGTTGACTTCCTGTTCTTTGCCCTTTGTTTAACTTTACAGGAACTCTTTTCTGCCAAGCCAATATTCCTGTCCAGGAACCCCGGCTAGAAGCATCCAATGGAAGAAAAACGGATCTTTCTTGCACCCACCCAAATATTCGAACCAACGAATACATCTTTTGGTACCGACAGTTCCCTAGCCAGCCTCCTCATTTCATTGGAAGAGGATACCAAGAGCCATCAAAAAGCATCATCGGAGAGCGAGTGCCCTTACTTGTTGCTCGCGATCGAAAAAATAGCACCCTCTCCTTCATCCCAGTCACTTTTGAGGACCAGGCATTGTACTTCTGTGCTCTGGGTGACACTGTGTCACATCCTAGTGAGTCTCCTTGGCAAGAACCCTTTCTTGCAATGCAGCTAGCCATCCCCAGAGACAGGAAAGAAAGGCAGGTGTTATAGTTTTAATTTACTTTATTGTCGTTGCACCCTCGTACAATGAAATTAAATGCCATCTGCAGCGTACTTTATGACTATAAAAATACAAACACAAACTCATATCCTTCACATTCTATACCAGAGGTCTCCAACCAGTGGTTCCAGGGACCACTGGTGGTCCGTGAGAAAATTGTGCTGGTCCCGCAACGCACCCAGGTTTGATGAGCTGCTCCAGGATGACCAATGGGCCAATGAATGAGAGAGAGAGATAAGAGGGAGAGAGAGAGATGCAGAGAGAGAGATGAGAGAAAGAGAGATAAGAGAGAGAGATACACAAAGAGAGAGATGAGAGAGAGAAAGAGATAAGAGAGAGAGATACAGAGAGAGAGAGATGAGTGAGAGAGAGACAGAGAGAGAGAGACACACACAGAGAGAGAGAGAGAGATGACAGAGCCTGGTGTTTTGTTTTCTGTGGGGAAACGGGTCCAAATGGCTTTTTGAGTGTTTAAGGGTGTAGAAATAGGCAGCTAAGTGCCTGCAGGACCCCATCCTGACACTGGGAGTCCAGGCGCTTCAGTGAGCAGTGCACTGGATTCCTATTAGTGGTCCGCGGGATTAAAAATTATGAATTTGGTGGTCCCTGAGGTCTGAAAGGTTGGAGACCCCTGATTTATATAACACTCCCTCCTTCGAGTTTTGTGTAATAATCTTGGGAAAAATCTTGAACTGAGAGGAACTAATTGGCTGTAATCACCCAGTTATTACATGATGCAGCACAATTTTTTTCCCCAAAACTTTTGCTTCCTGAGACACTTTTGATCATTATGAAAGATCTCTTCAAAATGTACATAAATAATATTTTAGAATGACTGTATCACTTAGGAATCTTGAAAAATATGACATTAAATTTTAATGAGAATTTATTTAATCACATAACATTTCCAACACACTACATGAATTCAACAGTGTAAAAGTGTTTACTGCTGAATTTTGTTTGTATTCAGTGTCTGATGCATGTTGCTACAGTGCCCAACAATAGTTACCCAGTATTGATGGATTCCAATTGCCTTGATACCATTTTGTCATTGTGGCAATATAATTAATGGTGAAACCTTTATCATGTCCTGATGAAACCTATATCAAGTTCATCATTGACTGCACCTAGATTTTCAGGAAAGAAATTCAACTGTGAATGCAGAAAATGAATGTTCAGTGACATGTTGCACTTCATGGTCTTATATCCAGTAGGTTTGTCAATGAGTGAACATAGATTAATATTCTGTAGTTGCCAAGAAAATTCTCAATGACATCCCTGAATGCTTTCCAAGCAATTTTCTCTGGCCCCACTAACAGATCTTTGAACCAGTTTTTATTGATGATGCATTTGATCTGTGGACTAACAAAAATGTCTTCCTTAATTTTGGCATCACATATTCTTGAAAACATCTGCCTCACATAACAAAACCTTTACCTTCCTTGTTCATCATTTTCACAAAATTTTTCATCATTCCAAGTTTTATGAGAAGTGGAGGCAAAAAATATCTTTGTCAAGTCAACAAGTAGTTCATGAGCCATGTTTTTCCATTCTAGAATCAAATGTTTTCAGAGTGGCCATTTCTTTTAATGTAATGTAACTCTCTTGCACAGCTGTCCCATTCACATATATAACTACAGTACGTGGTATTTCTGAGCTGCATTCCAAGCAACAGAGCCACTACTTTACTTTTACCCCTCTCTAGATTAAATGTACTACTTCTTCAAGGCATGTTGTTAAACCTTCCGTTACTGCTCACATTGCCCATGCAGCACAGGTGGGTCCAAGCGCTGTAACCAATGGGCTGGCCCTCCAAGCAGCAAGTAGAGGCATGGGGGGGAAGTCATGTGATCTGGTCTGCTGGATACACCAGGCAGCTGCCCACCCATCTGCCTGCTCTGTCCCACCATTTGGTTTTTGCTTGCCCACAAGCAAAAAACTGGAGAACCGGTAGCGGAAATGTGGAGTAGTTCGGAGAACTGGCAAATACCACTTCTGACTAGCCCTACCCCCATCTATTCTGTGCCTTCTGAGACCTAGTTGATTGGCTGGGTCTTCTTTTGTTGCCCTGCACAGGAGAATGAAGCTGGAAAGCAGGTTAGTGGGGTGGGGAGGGAATGGAGATTTTACAGTATCCTTCCCCTGGAGTGGGGTGGGAATGGAGATTTTACATTATCCTTCCCCTGCCACACCCACCAACCCATACCACGCCCACCAAGCCCCGCCCACAGATCTGGTAGTAAAAAAAAATTGAATCCCACATCACTGGATTGCTCACTGAAAATTCCCTAGCATAAAACTGCAATGTGAGTTTATGGAAATTATTTCTTTATTCATAACACAATTCTTATACAAGCAAACCTAGTTTTATTCCAGCTGGGAGAAAGAAAGAAAAAAAACCAACGTGATTTCCAGTGCACTCTAGTGGCTACAGGTTGGAAATGTGACATTTTAGAATGAATTAGTTTTGGTATTCAGAAGAAGATGAAAAGATAAGACTGTCAGGAAGACAGTAAGAACTTTTTAGTCATAAGGCTCTAGTGACAATCCCTAAAACATTCTGCATCGGTAAGTGTCATGTGACACTATGTTCTTACAAAGCATTAGTAAAAAGGCAACCCTACGATACTTTGCTGTCATGTATGCCCCAGGTTATGAGCGCAGATCACACACACTTTTAACTAGGCCAAGGTACTTTCAAGAACTTTCATTTTAATATAGTTTTAATACAATGTAAAATAACAATTCACAATTGTCCGTGAAACCGTCCTCCAGAGTCCCTACCAGATGAATGGGGCAGCACAGAAATATTCAAATTATTTTTCCCTAGGGAAATGATTATATGGCCTATTATTGCATTTTTTATGTGTGCCAAAGACTTTATTTTAAGCCAGATGTTTAAAAACATTGCTACATCTGGTGCTCGTTTCAACATATTTTACTGCTGTGAAACTTAAATTATGTTACATAGGCAATCCTCGATTTATGACCATTTGTGTAACAATGCTTCAAAGTTATGGCTGCCTCAGAAAAAATGATTTATAATCTGTCCAGGACTTATGACGATTATATCATCCCCATGGTCACATGACCACAATTTAGTTGCTTGGCAACCAGCTCACATTTATGACCAGTGGCAGCATCCTGAAATCATATGACAATGATTTGTAATTTTCCTAGCCACTTTCCAACAAATGGGGAAGCTGGATTAGCTTAATGATATGATTCATTCATTCATTCTTATTTGCTGCCCATCTTGTATCCAAAGATTCTGGGCTGCTTACAACAATAAAAAACATCGAAAAACCATTAAAATCATCCATTATAAAAATACAACAAATAAAAAACAACTGAGGTAAAAAAAATGGTCACAAAATATTGGGCCTGGTCACATGACGACTGACTTTACAACAGCCCCAATTTACTATGGAAATTCTGGCCCCAATTGCGTCTATAAATCAAGGACTTATCTGTATCGTATTGCTTTTTTTAATGATTTTGTTTTATTATCTATTTATCTAATTTATTAATTGTGAGATACCCTGGAACTGAAAAGCAAGATATAAACATCTCAAAAAAAGAGAAAAAAAAAGAAACATCGCAATTCTTGCTATATGACTACTAGACCTATATAAAGCAAAGAGGTACTACTGTACAAATGAAGGACTCCTATTCTAAGAGGAAGGTCTCGGTGTTGTTTTTGATATTGTTAAGGATGTTATAATAATCCACGGGTAATATAGCCATATGTTATATCCACCCCAGGTCACAAAATGCTGAACTACAGGTAATCCTGGACTTGCAACCACAATTGAGCCCAACATTTCTGTTGCTAAGTGAAACATTTGTAAAGTGAGTTTTGTCTCATTTTACGACCTTTCTGGACACAGTTGTTGCTAAGTTAGTAACATAGTTATTAAGTGAACCTTGCTTCCCCGTTGACTTTGCTTGTCAGAAGGTCACAGAAGCTAATCACATGACTCCCCCGGGACACTGCAACGGTCATAAATATGAGTCAGTTGCCAAGCGTCTAAATTTTAATCATGTGACTGCAACGGTCATAAGTGTGACAAAGGGTCATAAATCACTTTTTTCGGCGCCGTTGTAACTTTGAGCAGTCACGAAATGAATTGTTGTAAGTCGAGGACTACCTGTGGTAGCTATCAAGTCAAGGGCTAAATATATCCCAGAAAGAGAGCCTCGTAGATGTGACAGCTACAGAAATAGAAAAGACGTGCAGTTGAGAATTTAATTTAATTTAATTTATTTAAATTTAATGCTGTCCATCTCCCCTATAAGGTGAACGGAAGGCGGATGTCTGGATAACAAATATACATACACTTCAAAAATCACAAATGAAGTGTATGGATCCTGCAGTCCCTAGAAACACATTAATATCCCCGCAAACCTAGAGCCAGTCTTTTTTGAGTGCTAAGTCTCTAAAGAATAAACATGGACGAAGTGAGGTGAGAGTAGACTTGCCTGAAATGTGTGTGTGTGTGTGTGTGTGTGTGTGTGTGTGTATGTATATATATACAAAGGGTGAAGGAATGTAGCAAGTTGCCTTATACTGAGTCAGACCATTGTTCCCAAGAAGGCTTTCAACATTAGAAAAAGGGGTGCATTTAAAGTGCTCCAGTATGTAAATTGTTTCTTTTTCTATCCTGGCAATTCCATGCATTAGTTCCCTCTTCAAATAGCCAAACAAAGTAAAAATGCAGCAATGTCAAAGAAAACAAAATTCACTTATATCCAGGCAAGACTTTAATTTCCAGGAGTATTACTAACGTTCGTGATGTTCAAGTGTTTTGTTTGCATATACTTAGCAGAATAAATTGATTTGTTTGGAGAGCTGGCGCCCTTTAGAAAAAAAGAAGGCGGCGGGGCGGGGGGGGGGGTAGAAACTACTTGCAAGACTGTTTTTCGGTCATGATGTCCAAATAAAAGCTTCTCCTCCTCCCTTACAACACAGTCAGTGAACACTGAGGTGGTTATTGACAGCCTCAAAGCAAGCAACGTTTCAACGTGACCCACTAAGCCTATCAAAGAAGTACGGCAGAAAATCTGTACATCTCTAGCCTCTGATAAAGATTTCTCTCATTTCATTGAATTTGTCATTTTACCTCATGCGGGTTTAGAAAAAAAAATAGAAGAAGAGTCAAAGGTTTTGGTCAGGTCTTCTCTGCATGAACAAAAGGCTGAAGGGAAAGCATTTTTCTCAGATTTCTATTTGCAATTCAGCTAAGGGTTTGATGGATGCCTTCAGGGAATCTTTACCCCTTAGGGCTAATATATCTTCCCGCAGATCTTGAGAAGGCCAGGGCAAACTACCAAAGAACTCTTCCCATAGAGAATCCGTTCCCCTGATCATTTTTCACCAATGTTTGATAGGGTGGTTGATCCTATCCTCCCAACCTAGATGGAAAACTATTTTTTTTTTGTTCTGGGTTGTTTTGTTGGGAAAATAGCGGATTGTACCTCAATAGGAGCATGCCTGTTTTACATGACAAGGCTCTTAGTTCAATGACTGGCATCTCCGATCAAAACACAGATCAAATAGCAGTCAATGGGAAACATTATTCTCTGCCCTTTGCCATCCTGGGCTTCCTAGTCTATTCAGGTAATCCAATTGCATTTGAGAGCCTTCACTATGTTAAGGTGCCTCTGAAGACTGCCCAAATATTGCCATAACGCACCACTATCTCTGCTCAAACCCAAGGATATCAAGTGCCAGTCACAATACGACAACAGTGCATTGTATGAATAATTTGATTTATAAAGTGAATGCCAAACTACAGTTTCCGTAGGAAATATACCAACATGTATCTATGACAACATCCAAGACAGATTAATTAAAGGCTCTCTTGTGCCTTTATTAATGCCCCCGTGCTTCAAAATGTTAAAGACAGCATTTGTTGGCCTATCTACTTTCAAGTTCAGTTAGACTGGCAGACAAAAGGGGAAATGGAAAACAGCTTTAGGTAGAAGAATTTAACTCAAGAATGAGAGGCTACTTACCTTCCTCAAAGGCGTCTGAAAATTCACCTGTTTTGCATGGCTTTAATGGAGGGGTCAAATGTATTTATCACAATATTTCTGTACAGCTCAAACATTTTACAACATGGTTTTTAAAAAGTGAGCACCCATGCAAATAAATTACACCTGCAGCTCAAGTCCAAAAGTTCAGGCCAAAAATTTGATGGAAAAGGTTGGTTCCCATAGCTTTGCAAACACAATTAGATGAGGGCGTCCCCCTCCACCTCAGAGCCCCAAGTGTTCCCTAATGAAGATGTTGTCTGCAAGAGCCCCTTAAACTCAAGTAGGGTGAGCAGCCTTCTTAAAGAGATTGATTCTGCAACTCAACAGTTACTAAGTCATGTGTGCTTTATAGGTTAAAACAGCACCGGGTATTTTCTGTCCTAGGTACCAGAAACCAACTGTTTAAGACACATAAATGCTATTTTAAATATATGCAATTCCCAAATCAGTGCACTTCTCTCTGTAAGCCGATTATCATGCATGGGTAATACTGTTTTCCACGGCTATGAAAGCCTGTGTTAAAATGAAATAATGACAGTTCACCACTGATTTGATTCTGTGGCTGAGTTCACACATCACAGGAAGCTATATTACGGTTGTGCTAGTTTGAGGGGGTGGTGGCTTATATTGTCTGAACAGCGTCGCCAAGATTTGTAAACTATAGCTTTCAGCTTAGTGCCATACAACTCTTTTCCCTACAACAGAATAAAAAACCTAATTGAACATTTTTTTTTTTACAAAAAGTAATAATAGAATTATAACCGAAAAAATGATATACAAAGAAAGGAAAGGATGCTAAATACAGAAGCAGGATGACAACAGGAGGACTATGTAATGCATTCACGCCTGGGAACATTTGGAGAAAACTAAGCTTAACTTCAGACCAACAATTAAGTAAACAATACCCCAATCAGGAACTGCCAAAGAGCCATCAGTAAACAGCCCAACCAAAGAATCCCTAAGACCAACCCCACCGACACAGACTGGCAAGACTCCAGAATATAAACTGACAGCAAACAGCACTCCTTACTAGCACTGATGATGTTACCTAGTTAGAGTAATGAAACATCTGCAGGAAAACAGGCAAGCTCAGAGAGCACCAAGGATCCCTTGAAAACGAATTCATTTATAAAATTTAAATACCGCCTATCTCACTCATAAAGTGACTCTGGGCAGTTTACAGAAAACTATGGGTTGTCTGGATGTCAGTGGCCCTTTACTGGTTTAACACCAGGGGCAGTGATGGATACTCTTGAGCCTGGTTTCAAACTTCTGTTTTCTTTTTGAGGTGATAGCTGCCAAAGCAAAGTTCTTCTTGCAGGAAAATTGCTCCTCTAAGGGCCAACTTTGTCCTTTGAAATAAGCAGAAAGGAAATCCTTGTGTTCCATATTCAAGGCTACACAAACCGTTTGTATGTGTATATGTGTGTGGGTGTGTTTATACAATTCAGCACATCACTCAGTGTTAACTTTTTGGGTAGTAATGATATCTAATCTGATGGGCTAGTTTCCAATTTCCATGCGCATCTTAATATCAGCATGAATTCTAGTTGTACAGTTCCTCTAAACAAGACTCCAGATATAAAAATCCATAGCTATGGTTCACCTGTGACACACCATTTTAAATGCACTCATCTCACAAAATTATGTACACTCACCAGAAAATTAGATAAAGCAAATATCCTGTGACTAATTTCTGAACAAATTTTAAAAAGGTTGGTATTGTTCAATACTTCCAGTTGCACAATGTACTTCTAAGAAAAAAACTAAATTTAAAGTGCTCATAATAGACTCTAAGTCCTTAAACAATTTGAAATCTTGCTACATGAGCTTCAAGATTAACATCTGATGTTCTGTAAAAAAAATTAAGTACTGGGGGAGGCCTTTTCTATATGGTGGCCTCACATTGTTTGGATATTTCCCCCCAAAAGTATGTATAGTCTTTGTTGGCTTTGAGGAAAACTTTAAAAGTTATTTCCATTCCACATATTGTTAATTATGCCTATTATTAATTTGCTCATGCAAATCTAGGTAATAATATGATAGATGATAGATAGATAGATAGATAGATAGATAGATAGATAGATAGATAGATAGATAGATATAGTTATTAGGTATTTGTTTAAGTACTTATGACTTTTGTGAATATTGTATATTTAAAATAGTATCTTTTCTGAAGGGTTAGGGTTAACATCTGAACCAGGGGTCTTTACCCTTTTATTTATAGATTTTATTTATCCTGTCTTTATTTTTATAAATAATTCAAAAGGCTGTGAATATACCTAATACAGTGCTCCTCCTTTCCCCATAACAAACACCCTGT
>JAOYMU010000001.1:29506527-29520760 GCA_025802295.1 Psammodynastes pulverulentus
AAATCTACAAAATAATACAACAACACAGTTGGAATGATTTAAATGTTTTATTTCATATCTCTACCCATTGATTAGATTAATGGATTAAAAAACAGACCTGGTAGGTTGGGACTAAAATTTATGAAGTGTGTTTCCTCTAACGGTAATCTTACATGGAGATCATTACAATAACTACAGAGTAGAAATACTATTGACTTTTATTTCTGCCTGTATTTCTTGGTAAGTGAGAATAAGAAATAATAAGGAAGAAGACCCAGTGGGAAGTATCCTAAACAATATCAGAGGACTTCAGTTTTCTGAGACAGCTGTTAAATTCAGCTGTATATATTCATTTGTTCATTAATTTTGCTACCAGCTTTTCTTTGTTTTTATTTAAGTATTTAAAGACATCAAACTGCATTGGAGCCCTGGTGGCGCAGTGGTTAGAACGCAGTATTGCAGGCCCACAACCTGCAGTTTGATCCAAATGGAGCTCATGGTTGACTCAGCCTTCCATCCTTCCGAGGTCGATAAAATGAGGACCCAAATGGTTGTGGGCAATAGGCTGGCATTTTAAATAGCTCAGAGAAGGCTTAAAGCACTCTGGAATGGTATAGATTGCTGCTTTTTGGATTAGAATAGAATAGAATAAGAGTTGGAAGGGACTTTGGAGGTCTTATAGTTCATCCCCCTGCTTAGGCAGGAAACCCTACACTACTTCAGACAAGTGGTTATCCAACATCTTTCTAAAAAATTCCAGTGTTGGAGCATTCACAACTTCTGGAGGCAAGTTGTTCCACTAATTAATTGTTCTAATTTCTCCTTAGTTAGTATTGACTGGGGCTATCATATCTGAAGTGCAGAAATCTGGATGACCACTTGCTATCAGCCCCCAAATACAGAAAGTCCATTTTTTTGCTACGGCCATCTGGATTTTTATATGTAGATACAGTATGCTGGTCGTGGGGTTGCACCTTTGGAAAATGATTCAGTGAATTTCTGTCCTTTTTCAACCCAGGATCTTAATTAGATGCCAATTCTCATGTGAAGGAAAGTGTAAAATAGTCAGAAAGATGACACGGGAGCAGGAAACTGATGCCATATTTGCATGCACAAACTTCAGCCTTTCTGGTCAAATTATATGTTCTGATGAATCCCTAAGTGAAGAGAAGCAAATATTACCTCTGCATGGGGGAGAATTATCCTCAACACCTTTCTGGAAAATTGAAGGCATATTACATATTTATTTTACTACTATTCTTGAATTCTATTTCATGAACCTTTCATCTTCTATTTTTAGTTCTAGATTTTATCAAAAGTTTTCTTTTGACTTTTTGTGTGCCATCCTAGGAATCTCTATGCAAAAAAAAATGTCATTACAAATGTAACATATATATATGGGCATATATACATATTTTGTCGTGCTGTCTCTCGTATATATCTGTAAATCCAAATGTTTACCTACAGCAGGATTCCCTATATTATTAGCATTCCCCCGAACATACTGCCTGCAGTTTATACTTTCATTTAGCGAATGCTTGAAGAATCAAAAAATTGCACAGATTGATTGTTTGAAGCCTCCTCGATATAATTATATAGTTTTTATAAGGATAGCCACTCACTGAATGAACTATGCTGCATAATTTGAAAGTACTTATTTCATATCAGTCACTATTTTTCGCTGGCAGCTATTTCATCAAATCTACTAAGATGCCTTATTCTGACCAAAGGTAATGTTGACTCTGTGGGAAATTGCATATTCTCTTCTCCCATATATACCCTAATGTAGCAATAGAATAATTTGAGGTGTATTCTCATTACAGCCTCTTGTTAGGCTAAGAGACATTGATGTTGCAGTCCAGAAAATATTGAAGATATTGGGAGCACCAAATAGTTAGAAAGACAATAAGCCCAAATTGATAATAAAGGACCAGAAGTATTAGATTGGAGCCAAGTAATTTAAAAAAAATAATAATTACACGATAGAGTCATTCTTGCTTGTCATGAATATATTCCATTTTCTGACTCCTTGGTCCAACAGATATTGAAAGTTTTGAGTCAATGTGCCAAATGTATTTGACAGACTTAACAGAGAATAAAGAGCACAGGCTATTATAATTCTATCATATCCTTTAAAATTATTGTCCGTCCCTGTCATTTATTAGTCACTTCCATGTCAGACTCACTAATCTATGATCTTAAGGGAATTGTTGCCTGTTTAGAAGTATACATTCTTCATGCTGACTCAAAACTCAGGTGGGTTAACTATTGGAAATTTCCCGATGATTATTGGAAAGCCATAGAATTTCTTTCATTGAAGTTCATAGAATGACAGAGTTGGGAGGGATCTTGGAGGTCATCTAGTCCAACCTCCTGTTCGAGCAGGAGAGAGTATTCCAAATATTAGCCTCTACCTAGGATCAAACTCACAGCCTCCTGAATGTGAGGCGAGAGCTCTACCTCTAGGCCACCGCACCAAGGAACACTTGGTGATCTTGACTGGTCTTGACCCCAATGATGATAATAAATCAAAGACTATCTGTAAAAACAAAATTTTGCGATTTTTTTTTAGTTGCTCATTGCTAGTCCTAAAAGAAAAATCTCTCGTTTCAGTTGTACTTTAACCTTTAAGATCTTCTGGATTAATGCATGTATTTGTATCCAAAATGTTTTGGCTTTTTTACCTGCCCATCAAACATGATAAAATGTCTTTGCATGTTGTTCACATTTCCGCCAAAAATTCAAAATACCTTTATACATTCTAGACAATTTTTCTGGTGACTTATACCAATGATACATCATTTTGTAAAAATTCTCTTTAAGGCTAGAACATAATGTAAATTTCAATCCTTTCAATCACGTTTGTATAATATAGCCAGATTTTTAGCCCATTTTATCATACATTCTTTCACTTCTTTTTCTTCTGTCTCATATTTCAACAAAAGTTTATATATCTTAGCAATAATATATTCATGATTAGTACATAATTTTATTGCAAATTCAGTATTTGTTCAAAACCATGAAATCTTTTATCCACTTTAAACCTTCTGTTAAACGTGAATCAAAAAAAAATGGTAAGAATATCCTCCTGTTATTAAATTTTCTCTTGATTTCACTTTACAATCTCCATGAGAGATTGTGGAGAAAATGGTCAGTTAACCATTCATGTATACTTATTATTTCTCATCCATAGATACAGATATAGTTGCCATGTGAAGAATCAGCTATTTTCTTATGCTTTTGTGAAGGCACTCTTAAAAGATATTGTGGATTTAGTTTCAGTGGTTTTAAAATTTGTAATATTTAATATTTCCCCTTACATGTTTATGTATGTATGTATTCAATTTATATACCCCCCATCTCCTTCTGCAAAGCGACTCTGTGTGACGTACAATTAAAATAAATGTAGAAATATTAAAACATTAAATACAGAAACAAGCAGCAAGAGGCAAGATCCATGAGGTAACAGCATCTTCTGTTAAGCCATTGCCAACATTCTGTGCCTCCATTGGCTAATTAGCCGAGCCAGATTTTAATGCCCTTCTGGAAAACCACAAGAGAAGGGATAGATCTTACCTCAGGCAGTAAGATATTCCAAGGAGTTGGGGGCTTACAATATGAGATATAAACCAAGCTTATGTATATATTCTTTTTAAGCTGTTTGAACAATAAGGTCATACAATTTCTTAAATAAATCACAAGTATTACACACACCCAAAGGCCAGTGAAAATCGTTGTTATACATGAATACTATACAATATTATACTGTAGTGAAAAATGGGTGTTGCAAAAACACCTTGGCTTGGATCCAGGCTAGATAATCATACCTTAATCCTCTTGAAGTAAATGGGAATCATGATTCACTTAAGTGTGACCGAATTTTCAAATGCCTTCAATTTCATGCAAACTATACGGCTTTAAAAAACCAATTTTCTATACGCTTAAATATATGCATGAAACATTTGTAGATTCACTCCCCCAATGTTCTTGCTGAGAAACTTATTTGGCAGAATGTGAGGCTCAAGTGTTGCAAGCAGAACTGAGAATCAGTTACAAAACAGAAATGAATATTCATGTAAGATACTTAACAGTTACGTGAATTTTAGAAATATGGGAAACTTTGCACATCTATTTTCCTTCCTTGTCTTTGCTTTGACAAATGCATTGACATTGCTTAGTTTGAACTTTATAAATAATATCAAACAAATTTCAGTGAAGAAAATAGTGATTAACCTGTGGTTTAGAGCTCCATAAGTAAATAAGGAAGAACATAGACAGACTTTTCTATGTCTACCACTGCACTGCATATAGAGCAGACACCAAACTGGAGGGATTGTTCAAGAGCTGAGATTGGACAGCATTCAAAGGAAGATGAAACTTGAATGGGGGAATCTGTCTTACACAAAATCAAGCCATTAATCCATATAACTCGGAATAATCTTCATCAGGCGTATGCAGCTTTTTTTCAAGAAAGGGCCACATGTGGTTTGCAGTCCAGAAGAAATGGCTGGGAAAGTAAGAAATTAAACTGATGAAATTTGTAATTAAGTTCAAATGAAATGAATTAAGTAGATGGTTAAATGTAATTTGCAAATTTATTTTTTCTTTATATATGTCCTCATTAATGAATTAAGTAGATGGTTAAATTTAAATATATATCCTCATTTGCCTTGGTTACATTAGAAAATACAGATGGAGTGACATACCATCCCGAAATTTTACTTCTGGGGTGTCAAACTCACGCTGTGACGGCGACGTCACGTGATGTATCGGGACTTTTTTCCCTTATGCCAAACCGGGTGTGGGCATGGCCAGTGCGTGATGCATCCGGCCTGTGGGCCGCCAGTTTGACAGCCCTTTTTTTAGTTAGATATATGATTCATGTTTATGATTAAATCTGGGATCTGCTGAATGAAAGATCCGTATTCTATTAATGTGCAATGGCTTCTTCAATTGCATGACAGGAAGCGTACCTCAGAGATGGTCATTAAATGGAAATAAATAAATAGATAAACAAACAAACAAATTCTACCACAGAGAACTGTGGCCTTCAGTACCCAACAAACACGGTAAACTTATCCAGTTGATAGCACTTGTTCATTTAAGGACCCGGATGATTTTCTGACAGCTGCTGTACTAGAATTTTGGAGGAAGAAGAGAGGTTGTAGCATGTTCCCTCCTATACAGTAGCCCTTTTTGTAAGCTCATTTTAGCAGCTAGGCTGATTTTAATTGCTACAGTCAGGTTCATAGTGCTAACAGAAAACTGCCCTGCATGATTTCCCCTGCTTGATTTCCCCTGCTTATAGTAATGTGCATGTAACAGCATCCCACAAGTGAATTTGATAATACTGTAATTTGACAACACATACTTCACAGCATATGGAGACCACAACTGCTGAAACGATTGTCTTGAAATTGAATGGCATGCATATTTTTGAATGAAAGTTGTCATTGATGGACGGATATCATTTGAACCAATGGAGATGAACTTTTTGGTGAGTCAGGTGTGGACTAATTATTTGGTGTCCTATTTTGTCAGCAACATCAGCAAAATGAATAACTAGGATATACACTGTAGTAGAGACCAACACATATGAATTGTTATTTAGAGGAAAGGTCTAACCATCATCCCTGCTAGAAAAGAAGCACTATCATTAAAACTCTCACCAATTGTGCTTGATACATTTGTGAACCTGAAAGATGATCTGATAAGCTGAGATACCTGGACAGTACTTTATAGGTTATATATTTATTTATTTAGTGTATGGCATACATAGTTCATTCTGTTTGGTGCCTGCATGCCTATCCTTGGTGCACCGCAGGGGGGAGAACTAACATCAACTGACTAACGGCGCTTAGGTTGCTGGCTCTTCTGGTGTTGCCTCACTTCGCCAGGTCCAGTATCGGCTTTTGCTCTCTCTGCACATGAATGCAGCTAGGTTTTTCCCACCAAAGTGGTACCCATTTATCTACTTGCAATATTGCATGTTTTTGAACTGGGTGGGCAGAAGCTAGGGATTGAGTGATGGGAACTCATTCCATCTCATAGAACTGGACTCAAACTGCCGGAGTACAGATTATTTCTGATCGGCAGTTCCAGCATTGTTAAGCCACTGTGTCACTGCATCCCCTTACTTTATAGATTAATACTCTACGGTAAGTTGCTCTGACAGTGAAATCAGAGAAGTGACACAATCCAGCCATAAAAATAACATGATGATGATGATGATGATGATGATGATGATGATGATGATGATACCATGCTCTGACTGGTGTCAGCTTTGATGGTGCCCAGCCACCATGTTCTTTCAATTTTCCCAAGGGGCCATATGAGAAACTGGGAGTCTTGTGGAGGGCCTCTGCCCTGCCCACTATCATTGCCTGCCACCACTTTGCCCCCACTGCTGCTTCTACCACCACCACCACAGGCTGGACTGGGACAGCTTAAGGGCCAGATGTGGTTCAGAGATTGTAAAATGTCCAGGTCTGATCAAAAGACAAAGCATTCCCTATAGGTATAGTACTTCTTATACTGAAAATGTTATAGACAACATTGGAAAATTACTGGAGAAACAAAGCTTAAAAATTATTTACAAACCAATGAGAAAAATCCAAGAAATGCTTTTATCATCTAAGGATGTCAGAAGTCTGCTTTTATCAGAGGGAGTTATCTTGCAGTTGCAGACAGATATATACCTTGCAGTTGCAGACAGATATATATATCATTGAATAAATCAATGGTAGCTGAACACATATTGCTATATAATGAGCATCAGATAAAAACCCATAAGTATTAGCAATCATATCAAGGCATCACCACTTGGAGAACTATTGAGGTATAAATATCTCAATAACTTTAACAAGAAGGAAGAGAGTTTGAAGATTGACAAAGTTTCCACCTTTAGATCACACCAAAATAAAACGATCCTTAATTAACCAACGCCACATATCATCTACCACAGTCTCATTTGAAATAATGATGTCCCAGGTCCTTGGGGAGAATTCAATAGTTGGATAAAATGTCAAATCCAGTCTAAACATTTGGTTGACTATGCGATAAAACGATAATAATAATCTAGTAGTATTGTGTTTCAAACACAGACCAATAAAATGTACCTGCTTTGCAACTATGATAAATTCACTTGGATGAAGAATCAGTCAGAAACTGGCTTTCCAGAATTGTGTTGTCATGGTGCAATAAGTTACAAACACCAGTACTCAGTTAGTTCCTGCTCAGTTGCTTGGAGAATGATACAGAACAGATCACTTTATCTCTGAAGATGCCAGTCAAGTTGCTGGCTGAAGTGCCAGGACCACAACCAGTTTGGAAGCTCACCACTATTGGACTGATACTGGTGATAAAAGCCTGCCTTGAGAGATCATTTGGATTTTCCATAAAGTCTCCAAGTGTGCTAAATTATGGGAAATCAAAATAATATATTTACTCCCTTGGGACCATTTAAGTCAAAGGAGCCATGGATGTAGTGATTCAAGTATTCTAAAGGAATAGCATTTTGGGGAACTTCATACAGTCGTCTGTTAAGAACCACCACAGTCTAAGGAATACTACATGCTTATAACGTATGTTCGTACACCAGCAAGTATAATAGTATTTTATGATTACTTTCTTCTTTTTTTTATATATAAAAAGTTTTATTGGTCAAAAATAAACAAAGTTATAGCTTACAATATGTAGAAGATTACTTTCTTCTTGATCCCTCAAATACTTATCCTGTGTATGAGAAAGGCAAGAGATTCTTTCACTACACATACACATATACACACACAACCAACATTTACCTCATTGTCAACTAAGACTGAGCAAGTTAAAGAATATTGAGATGACTTTCTCCCCATGAGTTTAACGGCAAAGCAAGTTCACATTCCTTCAGGCATTCTAGGTAAAGTTGTGGTTGTTTGAACTAATCTCTTGGCATAGGTTCAGATTCAATTCGTCATACATCTCTCTCTTGAGACAGCCGACTTATATTTCTACGGATCTACTGAATATATCCCAAATGTAGAATTAACTAAAAGTCCTATTGAATCAATGAAGTTTTATTTCCCATTAAGTGTGTGTGTCTAATTTCTCGATAAAACAAGCTCTAGGGTTCTGTGATGCTTTTAAAAGCCCATTTCTTCCCACCACACCATCATAGAAGCCAATGGAAACTATCTATGTGTGTGCATGCAAGAATAGATGAAAGGAGAGTACAAATTACTGTCTTGTGGCATCTCTACAATGATGCTGGGAGATTCTTTGAGGTACAAAAACTATTCATAAAAGCCAGTTTTTAATTGGACTCTAAGAGCTCTCCCACTATGTGATCTCTTATTCTTTTAAAGACAATGGAAACAGGCATAAAATAAAATATCATGCAGCTACAGTCTTCCAGCAAAAACCTGGATCCATTCTTTATCCAACTGAAACACATGGGTGTTGGAAATAGAGATGATATCAGATCCTACAGAAACTAGATTTTGGAGTGTGTGGAGATAGCTTTTGTTTCCTGGCTTCACCCAAAACCTGGATGATATGATATCCAATGTTGGTTTTAGTACTGCTACAGCAGGGGTGTCAAACTCAAGGCCTAGGGGGCCGGATCCGGCCCGCGAGGTGCTTAGCTCTGGCCTATGGGGCTGCCCTGGAAACAGAGAAGGGCCAGTCCACAAGCCCCTGTGTGCAGCCTTCCTGAGCTCCATTTTCACTGGCGGAGTTGCAGGTGGCCATCGCAGCCAAAACAGAGCTCAGGAGCCCGTTTTCGCTGGCAGAGCGCTCAGGCCTCCACAGTTGCCGCCGACACGAGTGACATTGAGCTGGCCATGTCCACCCTTTCCACGCCCACCCACGAGGTCAAACACAACCCTGATGCAGCCCTCAATGAAATCAAGTTTGACACCCCTGTGCTACAGGAAAATCCAGAAATCCCTGCTACTTAGAGGAAAGTGCTTTGGGTTCACCAGATTTCCCACATAAGACTGTATACAAATTATGTAACTCTCTATCAATAGACAAAATAGGACAAAATCCCGCTCCTTTTTAAAGATCCACTGTAACTTTGGGGGGGAAAAAACCTTCTTGCTGCATGAAGAAATGCGACATTCATTGACCACAAGGTGGGGCTTTTGCTCTCTTGTTCTCTTTCTCAGAAATATATCTCAGTATATAACTGAGGGGAGAAGACACCTAATTTTAAAAGCATATCTAGGGTTGAATACATTTGTGATGTCCCATTACTCTAATGAGTAACACTGCAACTTTATAATGAAGTCTTCACATAAAAGATTTGTGTGTGAGAGTGTGTGTGAATTCCCACACAGTATAAATAAATAACCAAATAGGCTTCTTCTGAGTTAATATGAATTGAAGCACTACATGTGTATTTCTTTTTGTTTATCAGTTGACAGCATTCATTGCCCACTATTTGGGCAATAGAAAGATTAGTCAATTAGGCTCTGCAGTGCAGTATTATACAGACAGCTGTATGATTTTCAGTTCTGCTCCTCCCAAATATAAATTTGCTGAAGTGAAGACCGTGATAGACACTATTTGCTACAGATGGATATCCAGAGGTTTATACAAGGAGAGTAAACAACAGGGCTTCTCTGAAAGTCCTGGAAAGTTACCAAATGAAATGGATCTCGGTGCAGAATGAAACTGTACTGCATACCGCAAATCCATTCTTTAATCCAGGCCAGGATTTCAGAATAATTTGAGCTAGATGTAGATATTTTATATTAGATAGATAAGGTGACTACTGTATCCACACTCGCATGAAATGAAGGAACTAGCAAATAAACTATACTTAAATGTGTGTGTGCATATGCGTGCACATATGGGCCTTCCTCTAATTCTGATTTATTTATTTTTTTAAACTAAAGCTATTCCCAAATATTTCCAAGACAGTAAGTCTCATAAATTGAAATGGGACTTAACTTCCATGTAAAAATGTATAATAGGATTACAATGATAAGGACAGGTACATTTTAAAATTATATGTTCTTTTTGTATTTATGGCTCTTGAAAAGCAGAAAATAGTGTAGACTAAATATTGCATTTGTCACATCATCTTTTCTATAGTAGATCCACTGATTACTCTAGCATTATAAAAGTGGAGAATTCTACTGTGTAACTTTAATATTTAAGTTTAAATACTTTTCAGTCGTCACAAATATCCACCTGCAGTCTTAATTGTATATTACTTTATACAGTATATCCTGTTTACTAAATAGAGCAGTATAAAGGAAAAATTAAACTAAGGTTCACAACTGAGGATTCACAAATCTATAAGCAGTCTGCAAATGAAATGTATCAGTAGAAAGTTATGCATTTCAGGTAAACTGATTTAAATTCGAGGCAACTCAAGATAGATTTCCGTTTCCACTACTGTTAGACATTAAGGAATAATCTTCTTTCTCATTTCTCTCTCTTTTGTTGCAAGAATATAATATGTGTTTGTGATCAATAGGGATAAAATGCTTTAAATGAAAATCTCTAAAAAACAAAGCAAAAAGCAAAACAACCAATGTCTCCACAATCAAAACCGGGAAGTGTTGTTCAACAAAAGGGTATAGATGACACGCCGCATTTGCGTCAAGGCATCAGAAAACACTTCTGTGTTTGCTCTCTGGAAGGAAGTATTAGGACGAGACGATGGAGCAAATTAGTTCTTATCCTGCTCAGATTTGGTTGGCTTCAGAAGGGATCACGGAGGTCAGTGCTCCAAATGGCATGCTCAGTGTGGAAAGGCGATCCTTTGGGAGCTGTGTTCTATTAGGGAAAAGCTGGGTTTCTTTTGTCAAGAAAAAGGCTCTGGGAGCTTGTATGCTCCTCATGAATATCGCTCCTGATAGGGCTGCTTTCTTACCTCAGGCCCTAGCCAGTTTTAATGGGCATTTTAATGGAAAACAACTCTATTGTTTTATGTAAGCAATGAACGATCTGTGTCTAAGGGCTGAATTGCAGTTGCGTCTCCTGGTTTCTAGTTGTAACTCTTTTCCCAGGAACGAGCAGGTTCAAAACACATGTTTGCCCGAAGCAGAATTGTTGCTACCGCCTTCCTCTCTTGCCTTGTTCTATGGGTGAAGGTTGATCTGACTAGCAGATGAATTTTACTTCAATGCTGATGGTTTTATTGACTTTGAGCACATTGGGTCCCCCCTTGGGAAAAAAAAGGGGGAGATGTTTGTCACTATGTCACAGGTAGCCAAGTATCTTGGACCAGCTTTGGTGTGGGTCTGTGACAATTCACCACGGCCATCTTGCCACAGGACAACTTGCTGTGGGACAAGAGTTACACTAAGGTGACCAACTTTTTTACAATGAGAAGGAGGACACAAATAAATTGAAGGAAAAAAATATCGTAAATAAAAGAAACATTTTATTCATTGCAACAATAATACAGAATACACTATAATATGATAAATGCATAATAAAAAACATTTGTAACAATAACATTTTATATTGTAATTATGCTCATTTGCCTATTTATTATTCATTTTACCATTGAAATGGCATTCCCTTTTTTTATTTTTCCATCCCTAAATGAAATTTAAAATTAAAAATAAAATATAGAGCTACACAAACGATGCAAGCACATTCATTATGAATAAATAAAATTAATTATTCAAACTGAAACAATAACATAAGCGAATAAACTTGTAAATAAAATTATATGTATTTGGAAATTATTAAATAGATAATGAATTAATAAAACATGAATTATTATGCTTACCTGTGTATGATTGAATATTCACTGAGAAAGAAGTGAATCTAATGTGTGCGTGTGTGCCATGTCGTGTTTTGGTAAGAAGTAAACAAAGCCACTTGCACGCAGCACACTCTCTCAAAACAATTCTCCTGTGCGGAGCGCATGCGTCTCATAATCGCGTCTCACCGCACTGTACCGAGCCTTGCCGATTCATCATGTCAAATACAAATACATCACATCACATGCAATGGATCGGCTCAGCATCGATCGAATAAGGAGATTTATAGATTAGTCTTCAAATATCGAAAAGGCGGACATGTAGGAGGACACTTTTCCAGAGAGGATAGAGCTTACAAAAAAAGGACTATCCTCCCTAAAGGAGGATGATTGGTCACCTTAACATTACTTTCCAATGAGTGGAAGCCCTCCTATGAAAAGAAGCTCATATTGGTAAATGGTTGACATTTTCATGAGTGGGTCTTCGCTGAAGGATAGAAGAGGGAAAGCTCTCTTTGATTAATTCTTAGCTCAAATGCCAGAGTGCATGGTGCTTGGGTATACATTGGACACAGAAGATGAAAGGGAAAGGGGGAATAGTGTTACTTCCTTTCCTTTGCTGAAGTATGAAATGAGGAGGACAAATAAATTTTCAATAGATTGGCAACATACCTGCTTTATTATGATGTATATCAATAAGGTATATCATATTTTTCTTTCACTTTATTAGAGAGAGCTCTTATAGAAGACCTATGAGACATACACTTCACTCATATCATAGCCACCCTTGGAGTCAGATGGCATGGAATTTTAATAAATGGTTGTTTTTGTTACATTTGGAAACACCAACAATTGCACAGAAAGATGCAAAAAACATATTGTGTGCTAGTGTCACAAAACAGGTTTACTTACAAAATGTAGCTGAAAGGAAAACAAAGGAGCAGGAACAGGAGCAGAAGCAAGAATAACAACACGAATGGTGGGAATCATAGCTGCTCCAATAGAAAGGGTAGAAAAGAGAAAACTGGATGAAGTGGAGTAATAGGAAGAGAGACGGGAGCGAAAGGAAGGGAAGGAAGGAAGGAAAGAAGAAAGGCAAGAAAAAAGAAAGAAAGAAAGAAAGAAAGAAAAAGAAAGAAAGAAGAAGGACGGGAGGAAGGAAGAAAGGGAGAAAGGGAAGAGAGAAAGAAAAAAAGAAAGGAAGAAAGAAAGAAAGAAAGAAAGAAAGAAAGAAAGAAAGAAAGAAAGAGAAACAAACAAACAAATAAATAAATAAATCTCTTCAGGCATTTCAACCCACGATTTAGAAGTCAGTGCTAGAAAAGCTACAATGAGTCTTTCCTTTCTCAATTTGAACTACTGATTAATTTTCATAGCCATGTTCATAGAGAGGCAAAATTTAGCAGTTGCTGGTGGGATATTTCCACTTCCCTCTTTATAACTTTTTATAAAGTTATAACTTTAACTAACAGGGCTGTACTGTAGACCTTCCATATATAGTGGATAACTATCATGTCTACTCTCTATCTATAGACACAACATGCCTTTTTCAGTCATAGGTAGGCAGATACAAAACCTGATCAGATATCTTATCTTAAACAGTTGGGGAATTATTAGGTAGGAAAAACACCTCTTTTTTGGTAAATAGGGTAGCATAAATTATTATATTATTATAAAATTTATTTGCCTTCCCTTCTGCCTTGGCAATCCATTGTATCTTTGGACTATTCTAAAGAACTGGAAGAATCTTCAAGAATATTGGAGTTCATTAAGATTAAATTCCTATGTTTCAGCTAGTATTAACCCTCTGAAAACAATAAAACTTTATATCCATGGCATGATGTTGTAACTTATGAGTTCTGGTGTTTATTTCTCAAACTCTGAATTAAAATAATATGCTTTCCCAATTCAACTTACAGAAATCAGAATCAAAAATCTAGAGGGCAATATAAACAAAGTGGCATGTTTTCATAAACCATTGCTATCATGAGGCTTTAATGTAGGTGCAAAGAATAGACAATCAATTTGAAACACATCTATTGTAACACAAACCCTATTCCATACCTCAGCCTCAAGAATCAATGTTATGCACACATCAGTTTTTATTGATTCTTTAAAAGGAAATGTGTGGTTAAATAAAAGTGATAACAATTACCATCGCGTGTAAAATGTTATTCATATGCATTAAAAAAATTGAATACTTTGCACATTTTCTAACAAGTCATTGCCTATTATAATCCTCATTAGAGTTTCAAACAGCTACAGTATATAGTTCAAATAAAAGCAATATTTCTGAAATACAAATGAAGAGCCTGCCTTTGTTTTGAAGCAGCAGCAGAACACAGAAGCCTCTAGAAGTGCGGGAAGATAATCATCAATATTCAATAGTCATCAGGGTTAGCTATCAAGAAATCTCAAGCCTAGTGAGATATCAGGAGAGCTGCCACCAAGTATCTGGTTGAAGGAATGTATATAGCAATAGCAATAGCAATAGCACTTTAGATTTATATACCGCTTATCAGTGCTTTTTACAGCCCTCTCTAA
>JAOYMU010000001.1:29701061-29711830 GCA_025802295.1 Psammodynastes pulverulentus
ACGGAAATTGTAAGTGCATCTCACTGAAAGGCTTCATGTAGTAAAACAGTCAGAATTTCTTTAACCCTTTTTAGTGGTATCTCAATTAAGCTCTTCTGGCCTGAGAGATTTTGGTCAACTGAAAAAGCCTCCTCTTCAGTAAAGTTCTTTTGATCATTTGTTCTCCAGGAATCGCTCCGGCTCCTACTTTTATTAAAGCATGCTCCATTTTAATTTAAACTAAAACTCACTTTATTTGTTAAAACAGCAATTGTACCCCATCCTTTTAGGGGCAACTCTAGGAGATTCCACTTTCTACATAGAGGGCCAGAAAAGAGTTCCAGGAAGTCAAGACAAGCTGCAAAATTCTAAAAGCAGTGCAACAATTTGGAAATACTTCATTGTATAAATAGCTACCTAGTGCCACACAGACCAGGAGATAACATTTATAGAAAGCTGATCTGTGCCTGTGAGATTAGGGTTAGGGTTACCGGTACAAATTGGTCATTTCATTAAAAAAAAATCAGCAATTTAAATAAACGAGGTGAAGATTTTAGTACATTACATTAGGTTGTGGTATCCTTTCCAAGAAACTAATTTGAAAAAATACCTCACACAAGTCTAGTCCACAAAGATAAAGGAAGAGAGGGTAGAACAGAGTCAGACTTGCAAGATTCAATCATTGTAGCTGTTCCAATAAACGTAGTTTCAGACCTATATGGCAAGGGGTCTCCAAACCTGGCAACTTTAAGACTTGTGAACTTCAACTCCCAGAATTCCTCAGCCAGCCGTGTTATATAGCACCGATTTCGTAGTCTCATGTTCTTTAAAGGGCTGACCTTTTGACTTTCACATAGACTTCAGAAGAGTTCATAGCAAATAAAGATTGATGGCTGTAGTCAAGTGCTTTATTTAGAAGTGGAAGTTTGCCCATCTGTCTGAAAAATCTTTTTTTTTACTCCTAACTCCGTAGATCAGATCCCTGGAGAGCTTGACACCAACCTGGATCCAACCCCCCTCCCCCCATCACATGACTGAGTGCTCAGCAATTGGACTGCATTTACAATCATTTGCAGCATTCTCACTATCATATGACTCCATTTGATGCCAAAAGTCCACTTTTCAACAAAACCAGCCCCAAAATGAATCATTGGTTTGCTTAACAATCACTGCAAAAAAGGTCATAAAATTGGGTTGGTCACATAACCAGCGCAGTTGACAAACATCACAAGTTATGACTGTGATGGGTAGGCTCCATTTTGGTCGTAATTTGAGGATTACCTGTTCTGCATTGTTAGTTATTCTGTAATTCTAAGGTAGTGGTCGATTCATTCAAAATTATCTCTGATTTTTCTAGCAGCTTATTCTGAAATGTGTAAACTGCACTGGTGCTGCCGAACAACGAAATGAAAACCTAAAGATGAACAATTTGCATTTGTGAAGCAGCTTTGTGTTCAATGTGTCTTCGTAACCTCCACCTGAGACCGATATCCCAACTGGCCTATTTATTTAAGTCGATTAAATGCTGTCCTAATTCAAGATTTATTTTTTTTTAACCGATGGGTGGAATCAGGTCTGCAGCCTTCCCAACCATTTCTTGACACTGTAGCACAAACCTTGTGTAATAACCCCAAAATATGTTGAGCATTTTAAACGCGCAGCTTTAAATTACCCCCATGCTAACACCGCACTTCTTCTGCGCTGCAATTTGTAAAGAAAATGCACCTGTCTTGCTAGCAATGATTAACAAATGGTTTATAGTTTCTTTAGCAGAATTGTGTGTGCCCAACACATCACATTTGAAAGGCCTAAAATATACAAGAAATTTGCTCATTCAAGAAAAAGCAGGTGGGAAAAGAAGATAGCTACTGTATGCCTGTTGGTGAGGAAAGCTTGTTTGTTCAGAATATATTGGAGACTCAGTTCAGGAAGGAGTCAGCTTTGGGAAAATATTACGTCTGTAATATTGCCAAGGTCAGTATCTAAAGGCGTTTGGGGCGATGTAAGAGCTGCTATGTTAAATATGTGCAGGAAATATGTACCTTGGGTAACCAAACATTGTCCCTAATTTTTCATGGACTAATAAATCTTACTGCTTAGTTTTGGTATCCATCCCTATTTCCTCGCCTCTAAACCTTCCTTGCTTTTCGCCATTATTCCCGTCCTATTAACTTCTCTTTCTTGCCTGTAAACAATAGGCTGGTCAAGACTTAATAGAAACCTTCCTTTCACTTACTCCAGTGTTGTCACACTCAGATCTGACTCTGGCTCAAATGGTAAACCTAATGACCTGCATCTTTTTTAAATACTGTATATTCCTGATATATAACTCCCCATTGGTCCAATGGGTAGTGAAGACAATGGAGAACAGTAAATTAAATGAAGATTTTTCAAACTTTTTTAGGCCATGGAATCTGTTAGTTATAAAGAACACTGGAACTCTGATCAAGAGGAGGGAACAAAAATTCAAATTTATTCATTTATTAAATTTATATGCCATGCATCTCAATATCAAGTGACTCAGGGTGGCTTACAACCTCATCCAAGCACAATGTAAAACCATCATAACTATTAAGGACCATCAGGAATAAAAATTAAAGCATTAGAATTAACGACAACCACAAAAAAAACCTAGGTGAAATGAGACCAATACATATACATGGTGAAGGTGAAATCTTCCCTAATGATCTTTCTTTCCCTCCTTAATCTCTCCCAGAACCCCATCAAGTCCTTGTGAAACTTTGGAGTTTTGCAAAGCACAGTTTGAAAACCCCTTAATTTAGCAATCTCCAGCAGGCTATATGTTTCTTACCCCTTTGCACAAAAAATTACCTTTGGTTATGGAGCAAAGCAAATGAGCAAAATGTAAAAATAGTATAAACATTTTAAAACATTCACAGCTTGGCGTCTAGGTTGGAAACTGCTGGGCTCAAATCTTCTGTCCCACTTCATGCAGCAGTGACACAATAAGTGTGAGAAAGTTTATGGAAAAAGTACTTTCTTCCCTGAACCTGCACATTCCCTTTCCATTCCACAAACCATTGTAAGCTGCTATCACCAAAACTCTGTCCATCTCCTCCTTCTGGTACCACCTGCTCAGGGTATCAAACCTGTCCTTTCTGTGCTGTGTTGAGAAAAGACAATTTGAGCTCTTGCATTGCTGGCAAGTGAAATATTCTGAGGTCCTAGAGTGGCTCAGTTATGCTAAGATAACATTCTGGTCAGAAGGATCAATCAAGATTTCCTGGTAGGCTATGACCTTCCTGAGTGCGACTCAGCTCTTTAGCAGGGACTCCTACCTCAATACTGCCTATAGCTTAATGCTGACAATCCTCTGAGATAGGCCGCTTTGCAATCCCCAACATCAGGACTGTCCTTATAATACAGAATAAATGCTCCATAAGTGCCGTACGGAAAGGGTTAGCTGCTGTCAGCTTTCTTTACACCCTCATGTGTAGCTGCATTTTGTTGTTCTGTAACTACTAACAGAAGGATTCTTTCAAACTAGAATGTGGTAGGAGCAGTTCTTTCTCAAACATGTGGGGCTTCGTTTGGCTGGCCCGTGGGTTTGTGTCACATTAATATTGTAACATTTTGTGACCTGTAACCCTGTTGTGAAGGCCAACATAAACTCTATCAGGCAAATGAGATTTGAGTGGGGTGGGGGGTAGAGAGAGAGAGAGGGAGATTGATGTCTTCGTGGCAAGGCCAGAAATGATCGGTTGACAGGTTTAAAATGTTATATCAATGCCCTGGAATGAATCTATAGAAAAGTATAGATGTGGTAGGATTCCCGGGTTTAAAAGATACCACTGATGACACTTCAGACGTGGCACAAGGTGGAATTTTGGATCTGGAAGATTATGGATTCCTCTGGGGCTGTCAGTCTTCTTGTCCCAATTTGGTGTTTGCATACTGTAGAGTTTTGTACATTGTTTTCTGTTTTTTTCAACTAGGCGATAGGTGAGGCTGCTGGAGATTGTTAAAGGAGGATTCAAAATAATGGGGGAAGAGACAACGGGGCTCTTTGCTTTGCCTTTTATTTGGAGTAATGCAAACTAGCTAATTTGGTTTGGTGGGAGGTGTTTTACCTAGGGGACCCTTTGTGCTTTTGTGTTGATGTGGAGATATTTCCCTAAAGTACCCATGCGTTTATCTGAGCAATAACTTACCTTTCATGAAATGGGCATTCGGTTGCAGTTTTAGAGATAAGAACACTAACTTAATAATTTCATTAAATTCATAATTTTGAATTCATAATTTTTTTAAAAATCATTTAAAGACTGGGATTTTGAAGACCAGACCTCAGAGTTACTTTTTAAGTTTAAGTAAGATATTTTTCTTGGGTGCTTTGGACAATGCTGAAATGGATATTTTGGGACTGGCTATGTTTATTGGGGCAGTTACTGACAACCTTCAACAACAATTGTTTTATGTGACTACCCACAACTTTTTTTCAACATTTCAAATGTGTCTATAACTCAAAAGAACTGGACACTACTAGCTTGGCTGATTGTTACATGTTTTCATTTTACTTATCCCACCTTTGGATTAAGCCACTGTCATCATTCCTGGAGAAACAAATGTCCGTAGGAATTCAGATTTCATGGAATAGAATAGAATGGAATGGAATGGAATGGAATGGAATAGAATAGAATAGAATAGAATAGAATAGAATAGAATAGAATAGAATAGAATAGAATAGAATAGAATAGAATAGAATATTCTTCATTGGACAAGGGATTGGACATACAAATAATTGTGTGTCTCTCCACACAATCTGTTTTCATATGAGAGTGTACAGAAAGTTGTCCAAATCTATGGACCAGCGTAGAGTATATTTTACAAACAAGTAATCAATCAAAATGATCATTCTTTTGTCCTTTGATAGGAGAGTAAATAAGTAATATATCTGTATTTCCCTGTGACAGTTCAGAATGGAAGATTGCTAATCAGCCGTAGTTGGCTCCTTTTTGGAAATGCGATTTACCAACATTCATTGTATTCTCTCTCTTTGCAAATGAGGAATAGGAGGAGGTAACTTTGGAAATGATATTGCAATGTAATCATCCATAGTGTATTGTGGTTAAAATTGATTAAAATAATATTGACATTCCCCCAAGGGATTATGCAATTATAAGTCAAGTCCGAAATGGAAAAAAGGGTTTGAGGACTTGGCAGATGTCTTAATGAAAATGAAGAATTATAGTAATATATTAGTGCTATTTGTATCCTATTGACAGAAAAATTACTAAACTGTATAAATTACTGTCTAGAAGTATTGTTGACTTTTTGCTGGATATTCTTATTTCTTTCCTTCTTTTTCTGGAAATGTGCAATCAAATGTTACTTTTTAAAATAGGCAGTCCTTTAACTTTTGTTTCATTTTCTTTTCTTTTCTTTGTCTGTAGGCATATTGATGAATGATATTTTTTTTTCAGAGATCTGCTCTCCCTGCTATTTATTTTGCCTTTACCGGCGGCAGTTGAAATATTTGATTCTGTATCAATTTAGTTTGATTACAGAATACATTCAATATAATGCCATAAAGTATTAGTAGCAAACTTGTAATAAAAAAAATGTGGCACCCTCGTAGCTTTGTGTTCTTTTTATTAAACAGGTTTATGCAGCATTTCCTTAGCAGCTTTGCACAGACAAATCTAATTGTGCTAAAAGGTGTAACAGATATATAGCCCTTTAACAAGGAAGGTAATAGTATTAAATTATTTTCTCACAGAGATGATATCATGATTTATCGTGCAATAGGTCTTTCCTTTACAGGGCCTGTGTTTGCGTATACATCAACAACGAGATTAAATGTCCTGTAACAGTTGTAGCCCTACATAAGAAATGTCTGTTTCCGTGAATAAGGTATAAAACTACCTGCTGGCAACAATGCAATATTTTAGCCTTTAATTTTAAAAGTACACTGTATTTTAATACCTTTAAACAAAACAGATATCAATTTTTATGGAGCAGTACATGAGTTGCTGATGGATAAATCACTCAAGCATGGTTAAAGAGGCCCTAATATCCAGATGGTACCATATCCATTTAATTGTATCCTCTGACCTCATCTCACCTAAGCTGGCATTAAAATCATAACACAGTTCAAGTGTAAAAATGATGTAGTGTTTATTTATCCTGTTTATGGAGGGGCAAACACCACAGTTAAATTCATACCTTGAAAATTAGTGTAGTAATTTGAAAAGGTTGAGTTAGATCAAGTCTACTCTCCGGCGTTCCAATTGGCCTTTTTCATTCCTCACTTGGTACATGTGGGCCTTCTCAAATGACAAAGGAGAGCTACGTCAAGGGTGAAACAATGGACTGGACCGGTAGGCAATTGCCTCGTGCATTAGAAGCTGTCTTGCGTGGTTCGTAATGAATGGAAAACAATTCAATATACTTTTAATTTGTGCAATTGCAATAAAGGGGTAGAAACTTTTTAGTGAGCAAATCCATTCCCAAGGTTTTAATATCTCAGAGTACCTAAACCAGAAAGGCTCGTGGCGGGTTCCATTTTCATTAGCGTAAAACACACTGGCATGGAAGCTTACCATGGTTTTTATGCCTCTTGGCAGTTTGTCATTTGGGAAAACGTTCGTTCGTCGACAGTAGGAACGGCTTGGTTTTGCACTGCGATTCTGTTTGCTTTCGGAACTGTTCAGGTGTCCTGGCTTTTGTTCTTCCTACTGAAAGATACATTAAACAGGCCAGACAAGCAAAAGATAATAATACTGCCTATTGCAACCAAGGCTTTTTAATAGTCATATCAGCAACCAAGGCTTTTTAATAGTCATATCAGTATCTTGGGTAGATGTAAAGGTGGAATAATAATAAAAAAAACAGTCAAATGCCATTCCTTTATTATTAGAATACTATGGAAGCTGTAACCACTTCATTCTTTGCTCTCTCTTTCCCAAAGTTTGGATCTGGGGCATGCCACATGCATCTACTTCAGGAACAGTATAAATAATATACCTTCCTAATATTAGAACTGATCCAGAATTAATTTGAAACCGGAAGTCTTAGACATAACATAAAACAAACAACACAAGACAATTGTTTCATGTAAAGTACAAAATCCTAAAGCATATAACCTTACATGGTGAATCCTTTTTTGTTAGAGTTACATATAAGGTAAAGTTGCCAGATGTCCCACTTTCCAAAGCAGGACATCATTGACTGGGGGAGGGGGGAGCACGCATGCACAAAAGGGCGGGGGCGAGTGTGGTAGAAGCGCATGTGTGCGCAGAAAAAATATTATTTTTTATTCCATTAACTGCCCCAAAAGTCAAAAAGTCCTGATTTTCGATAATATTTAAAAATATATATTTATTATTATTATCGAAAATCAGGACTTTTTGACCACGTCCCAGGACGCGGGACAAATTCCCGAAAAGCGGGACTGTCCTGCGAAAATCGGAACATCTGGTCACCTTACATTAGCTTTAACTTTTATGATACTTGCCCAGAATCAATACAGTTCATATTTGATCGTGTTTCCCTTGATTAGCAGAGAAATTTATTCCTTTTAGATTTTCTTTTGATGCAACTAAAAGAAGCATAATATCTCTGATGGGTTTCTTTGCTCACAATGTCCAACAAAGCTAGGATCAAAGGTCATTTCAACCTCTGCTTTTTGCCTGGGAGGAAATAGAGTTTAAGAAATTTGCAAAGGCCTTTTGAGTAATTTACAGGGTTAATTTTGATGGAAAGTGACAGCTGTGAACTCTCACACTGAACTTGTAAATAGGTGTTGGCTGATAGTAACCAGCTGTCCAGTACAGATAAATGCAATAACAATTACAGTATGTGTGACTAGAAATGAGTTGGCTCTCAGTGCTTAAAACGTGGATAGGCAGGTTTTTGAAATCTGATTCCCATAACTGATTTTTATTTTAATTAATTGGCCATTTTAGGATTGAGGAAGAGGGGAGCTAAATTGGAATGAATCAGTAGAATAAGAATTGTGGACAGACTTCCAGTTATGATTTTCAGTTTAAAATTTTGGGCTTGTGTTTCCACTGACAACAGTTCTACTTTCTAGGCATTATTTGCCATATTATCAGATAGAGATGGAATAATCCATGCTATGCCTCTTTTACACATGGAAGTCTATTCTAATTCATATCTGGGCACATATTTAAAGTATTTGCATGAATATCCCTTCTCAGTATCATCTGCCTTTTCCTTCAAGGTTTCTTCTGCTTCAAGATTTCTTCATCTCCTCTCTAAACCTTTTCATTCTGTTTTCCTCACTCCATTGGCTTTTCTGGTTCCTTTCTGGGCTTCCATTTTGGGAGGTTTTTTCTCTCCATTCTGCTCCGTAGCATCGGGACCAGAAGTTTCAGCATGATAAGTGGTAGAAAGTTCATTAATTATGGATTGAAGCATCAATTTGGCATCCATGTATAGGTACCTTGTCATGCACCTTGAGTACCTGTTTCTTTCTTTTTTCTTTTAAAGATTTTGGCATAAAAATGCGTACAATTAATTACAGAAAAGTGCTTTCATATCACAGTGACTCATTGTGTTGTTTTAGGCCCCTTAGGTGGAAATTGGAGAGAGGAAGGGAGAGCCAGTGGCAGAGTCAAGTGAATGCTGAAGTCATTCCTTTCCTGTGGGCAGGGAAGGAGTTGAAGTCAAGCTTACACAGAATTTGAAACCAAACTTGCTTTCCTGCTAAATGGATCCCACCCTCTGTAAACAGGCTGGCAGCTCTAGCTGGGTGAAAGTCATCATTAACTTGGAACTATGGGAAACAGGAGGACCGGGAGGCATGAAGCCATGTTTGCTAATGTGTCCTTGGTATTTTGTTGGGAAGAAAAATGTCTAGGGTGAACTCTATCTCTTCTCCAAACAAACTGCCCTGAATTAAGAGAGCAGGTTTTCCATACAAAAAAGGCAGAAGACTATAGAGGCTGAAGTCCCTTTATAAACACATCTATCCATCTATTAATGCAGATGGTTAGTTGGAGTACTGTTCTATGACAAGATATGGGTGAAGAGAGCCTATGTCCATCAAAGCAGCAGCAGGTGAAAAACACTTCTACTTAATCCTGGCTCTCAACTCTGGTGACCTCTTTGTAGACAGTGCTGAGCCTAAAACAATATCCAAGATGGACAATCAAAAGAATTCATGAATTCTCCAAATACATTTCAGCCTGTTTGCCCCTTCCCAGTCAGAAGGTCATCTAGATACTAGGTCAGGATATTTAGTGGTTTCCCAGAATTAGGTGCTAAAAAGAGATATGCCGGTAGAATTTTCTGTCTTTGATATAGTTTCAGCGTATACATTCAGATGACCTTTAGGGTGATGTTGTTTAGATCAAAAATGGTGAACGTAGGATTTATAGGATAGATGCAACACATGAAGCCTCCCAGATTTAGACCTGATCCAGATACTTCTCAGATATCTTTCTCCCCCAAACCACAGTGCATTATGTATCAATCTTTGCATACTTCACAGTACAGAGGGAAAAGATTATTTTCATGTGTACATGAGAAATAGGACAACATAGTGATAGATGAAGAGCTTTAGTGGCTTCCTTCATTGCCATATCCTGGCTGAATCTAAGAAGTTAGTTGGGAGGTGAAAATTATTTCAGAAGAGGAGGAAATCTTCTAGGAGTTAATCAAGTCTTCAACCCAATAACCCAACTGGTTATTTAAAGTATATTAAAGTATTGGAATTTGATATCTTAACATCTGAAGTTCAGAGGGAGCTCCTGGAGCTAGAGATGGCTGGGACCCAAAACTGTGTATAGGTACTCGACTTAGGACCACAATTGAGCCCAAAATTTCTGTTGCTAAGTGAGACAGTTGTTAAGTGAACTTTGCTCCATTTTAGGACCTTTCTTGCCTCAGTTGTTAGGTAAATCACTGCAGTTGTTCAGTTAGTAGCATGATTGTTAAGTGAATCTGGCTTCCCCATTGACTTTGCTTTTCAGAAGGTCGTAAAAGGTGATCAGATGACTCCGGGACACCGCAACTGTCCTAAATATGACTCCATTGCCAAATGCCTGACTTTTGATCACATGATTATGGGAATCCTGCAATGGTTGTAAGTGTGAAAAAGAGTCATAGGTCACTTTTTTCAGTGCCATTGTAACTTTGAATGGTCACTAAATGAAATGTTGTAAGTTGAGGACTATCTGTACACCAGTCACAGATAAATATTTCATGAAGAAATGGTGTTGATGAGGAGCTAATTGGTGATTATTAGCTGTGACATCTCACTGCAAACATCAGAGTCCTCTTGCAGTTGAAGAACACTTAACATTGTCAACAGTCCATTTTGTCCACACAAGACCTCTTATAACCACCAGCACAAAATAAGTTTTGAAACGCCTTGTTCCTAGCTAGCCTTTCACTAGCAGGATTTAACATAGGAACTTATAGAAGCTGGTGGTGAAGCATTTTGGTCTCTCAAAGAATTCTTGGGTGTTCTTTAAAAAAAAAAGAAACAAAAGAAACAAAATCAAAATGAAAAGCTTGGTCGGTTGAGCAGATGCACCACAGAGAATTCATTCATTCCTAAACATTTCTTAGCAGTAAAAAAAAAAAGAATGTAAGCATTTTCCTTTTGTTTATAGATTAAATGTACATTTAGCATTCCAGCAGTTTATTTACTAGAGGGATGCTTCAGTGAAGCACTTAAAAATGCTTATGTGCATTTTTAGTATTCCAGCTTTTAGAATTATAATTGCTTGTTAACTTGGTTCACGATGCATTATAATTTGGTGGTGGGTTGAGTCGTTTATGCATCTGGGGTGCATTTATTT
>JAOYMU010000001.1:29768153-29778578 GCA_025802295.1 Psammodynastes pulverulentus
TCTGATTCTGTGAACTGCTTAGAGAGGGCTGTAAAAAGCACTGTAAAGCGGTATATAAATCTAAAGTGCTATTGCTAAAATGTTAATCCTGAGGATGGCATTCTTTCATGGATAATTTTATGGGCTGGCTACATGCCATTGTTGGGTGAAGTTGAAACCCAAAGATGCAATAAAGGGTCAATGAATTTCATTCACAAAGTCCTCCCCTCGATACCCACACAGAGGGACCTTCCCATAATTGTAGAGGGAAGTCATCAAACTCGATAAGGAAATCATCTGTAAAATGTTTTAAAGCTTCAATCTAAATAAATAATTCCTATCCAATTCCTGAAATATTTGAGCTGGGTAACAACAACAATAATCAACATATTAGATATTGTTATTATAATGATGGATCCAGCTGGGCCAAGCAGAAATCTCAAAATTTTACCTATTGGATGATTTAGATTACTTCTGCCAAAAGAAGTACAATTAAAAATGGATAATGCAGAGAGTACTGTTAAAACACGACAAATTAAAATGTCAATTTTATCAGCAAGAAAGGAACAAATGGCATCTAACCAACTTAAACACCAAGTGTTTGCCTGATGGAGACTTTCTAGGCCTGCTGAGGAAGGAGAATAGATCAAAGGGAAGACACAAGACAAGGAACAGACAAAAAAGATTTTAAGGTACAATCAGGCAGCAAAGGCACGGGATCTGAGGCACAGTTCCTGACGGTTCGCAGCCCAGACCTCTGCAAATTCAATATGCAGATTGCTAGGCTCCCACAGTCTGTCTTGATCGTATGAGAAAAATAGAACGTAATGCAAGATTACACAAGAGTCTCCCCCTCTATTTGTCACATCACTATTTATCTATTTAGGTTTATCATTACTTAGGTTTCTATTCCATTTACTTTAGTTCATCATGCAACAGGCAGGGAGGCAACTGGGTATCACTGACCATCAAGTTCTTATGGTGGGAGTGAAGAAGCTCTCTTTGGCAGTGATATTTGTTAGAGAGAAACAACAATCATTTTATTGTAGGGATGAAACCCTTCTTTCATCTACTTACCTTTTATCTACTGCCTGTCTGCATGGATGGGCTCTCTGGATCTTCTGCATAGGTTTCCATTAAATTGGAGAAAATCATTGGGTGGCACATTGTAACACATTGGGGCTGGGTTACTTAAGGGATCTTAGTAGCATGTGGGGATGACTTGGGAGAGAGGAGGAAGAGCCTCGCCCTACAAAATAGTCTAGTAAATGAAATTTGAATCTGAAGGAGTTGGGGGTGGAGAAGTACCTCAGAAGAGCAAAAGTAAGGGGAAAGATATTTTCAGAATTGCAAGATGCTATTACTGCACTCTTACATTAAAAGTAATGTTAGTATTCATAGTTAGTGCTTCTTGTCTGGACTAGCAATAGCAATAGCACTTATATACCACCCCATAGTCCTTTACAACACTCTCTGAGCAGTTTTACAATGTCAGCCCATTTCCCCCATCAAACCGAGTCCTTGTTTTATCAATCTTGGAAAGATGGAAGACTAAATCAACCTTGAGCCCATCAGGATCAAAGTCATGGCTGTGGGCAGAGCTAGCCTGCAATACTTCATTCTAACTACTACGCCACCAGTGTTCCTCTACCTCAAAGGGCTCATATCCCTGTTATTTCTAAACTTCCTGAATTGTAAAGTCTGGCAGAAGGAACATGCTCCAAGTCCTATTGGCCAAGAAGGAGAGCTTTTTCTGACACAGTAACCACCTTCTGGTGTTTCCTCTAGAGATCAGACTGGGCCCATCCTTGGTGGCCTGGGAGCCCATCTCCCATTTGTGTTGATTGTTGATAATAATTCTTGGCTGCTACAGGTTTTATATATTATTATTTTAATGTTGTAATATATTTGAGATGGGTGGCTGTTGAAATCCATCAAATCACTGAATGAATGATGGGATATGCTCCGAAAAGCTCATCACTCTCAACATTTCACATGTTCTATCTTTATTCCTTTTCACTGAATACTTAAAAAAAAATACCTATGACGGCAGCTCTATTTTCAGCTACTATAAAAGCCATTTTGACCATATCATACTCCACTAAACATTACAAAAACAGGGGCAGTTTTACCATATGTTCCTCTGCATTTATTTATTTATTTGGATGATACTAGACTATTCACAGAGTAAATTACCTACTTCCTTTTTTTAATTTGGGCCCAGTATTCAATTTTCCTCTTTCTGCTTGAAAATATACTTCAGTAATTAAAAGCAGCAAAATTGGATAAGGCTATTCCTCCCATTAGTTTTGACTAAGTAGAAGAAAACGAAGTTTTATGATTGCTCTTGCCGTACTCATTTCAATGTATTTCAATTCTTTAATTTCAAAATGGACCCATTTGAAATAAAGTAATATACTTTACAACTTTATCGGGTAGGAAATAATTAGGCTGCAAGTTCTGGAGGCTTTAATATGAATGAAATTATATAACTATCTTTGCATGCTGCATAAGGCCCTATTAAATGCCCAAGCTTGCGATGTTGCTGGCTGTCAGAAAGCAAAATGAAAAATAGTTTTAATAGCTGCTCTTTGACCTGTTTTATATTTTATGTCAATTATAACAGCACACAACCATGCATAATTATGAAGCATAGATGCATTAAAATGTACACATAATTTGTTCTTATGGCAAACATTGCAGGAGGGTTTAGAAAACAAACTGGTGATTTCCTATTGTTGTAAGTCATCTGAACATTTATATATTGAGATTGAATATCTTAAGACAGATTTGTCATTCCATCTGTCCTGAGTAATTTTACAGATAGGTTTTTTTTTTTTCAGATGGACAAAAATCCCTGCATAGACACAACTTGCTGCCATCTGTACTCGCTTTCATAACACAGTATGTAGGTTCCAGCATGAATAGCAAAGTAACCCTGGAAAATATACAAATTTGTTATCTGAACATCATTTTTTTAAATCATCCAATTTATTCACAGCAGGAGCTTCTTTCTGGCACCACTGAAGCTGTCTTCATTTGGGGCAGAAAAACTGGTGCTTTTTTCTTCTTCTTCCTGTTCTGCACTGCCTCTCCTTTTTAAAAAACGGGATGACTGAAGAAAATAACATGATAACACTTTGGAGAGTAGTCTGTACAAAATTATTAGACGGTAGCATTTTGATTACCACAGTTCTCTCTATCCTTTAAAAATCACCACCCTCACCACCCAGACTAGATAATGAGCAAGATCCTGGGCCAAGTAAGAGGAAGGCTTGTCATTCTGCTAGGATTATGATAGCTAAGCTTATAGTCTATTCATGCAGTGAGTGGGCTAAAAGAGGAATGCATTCGTTTAATGTTCTACTTAAAGATAAAAACCCCTGCAAATAGAAAATTAGTACAGCAGAGTCCAAATTGGGCTCAAAGCATTCTTCCTGCTGTGACAGAAATTGAGTTCAGGATTTATTTAATTTTTTTTTTTTTAACGTAGGATAGGCCATGAGGAGGTCTGTCCTAAGGGCTTTCTGAAATAATACTGCCTCCTCCCCATCTTGGGATTCTCACTTTTATCCTGTTACATCCAGGGAAAAGCAACCTGGGGCTCTTTAATGCTTTTAAGTGCCATTCTGATCGGTCCGAGCCAATAATCACAGAAGCAAAAGAGGGTGAAAGTTATTGTCCAAACCATCTGAGTGGCATATCTTTCTGTCTTCTATCAGTTGTGTTTATGGCTTAGCAGGATTGGGAGTCTAAGAATTCTAGAGGAGAATTTCAGGCCACCTTGATATAATCCCTGGCGTGGGGCAATAAGTCCTTGTCCTTGTCTCCAGCATGCACCTCACTTCCAAGTGACCCCTTCTCAGGTCTAAAATATCCTGCTTTAGAAGACATTTAAGTAAAATCTAGTACGAGTAAAGTTGTTAATGCTCTTCAGTATTAATAAGAAACAAATTTTCCTGATATAATAATTGTTGCCCTTGAGATCTACTCAGAATTGAGAGGTTTAATACATTTACTCCAATAAATTTGGGGCTCCTGCTCACAAATGGAGAGCAGGTCACATGCAGTGATGATATCCTATCAGGGAATTCCAACATCTGGTGAGGTTGGTTTTTTAGAAGAATACAGCATTGTCACAGTTCAGGAGCTATTAGAGTTTTTCTCTTTCTGTTTCCTTAGTGTGCCAACAATCAGAAATAAGACAGAGAACAAAAGTGGCCCAGTACAGTACAGTATACTGGGAGTACACTTCTTCCCCAAGTGGCTCTGTCCAGATCCTCTCAAAAAAATGTTGCAAAATTGTAATTTTTAATGTGACAAAAGGGAGTGGCTATTAAATACAACTGCAACAATCACTTCCTTACCTGATTAATATGTTAATATGCTGCTTCATTAAAAAAACAAACATCTAGACTGCTCCACCAGATAAAAAGCTAGAAACACCGAAATAAACACACAAAATCCCTCCATAGAAGTCCAGTGGCCATCTGATTAGCTGTGTTTTATTTAACTTAATAAAATTAATTTTAATGTTGTGATCTGTTTTGTCCTGACTATGGTTTCTTGAATGAATCTGGTGTTCTCCACACCAACAATTGTCAGCTCTTTGTAGCAATGTTTTTGTCGATAAAAATGAGCTATCTATGGCCTTCAAGATATGGGACTGTAGCAAAGGTGTCTGCAGCATATGGTTTTAACAAAAAGCCAAAAAGGCAGTTATGATGGTGTGATCCAGGTTCTGCCTGATTTTTGCTGCTGTCTTGTTGTTTTTTTTACCACAACACCCCTGGTGTATAATTTATATTATCTCTGACTATATTCTTGGTGCTAATATCTGGAACACGAGAGAACCCATTCTTTCTCAACCATTCTCAGGCAGCATGCTGAGGCCTTTTCCTGATCTGTATTGCTCAGAGGTGGTGTTCAGCAGGTTCTGACCAGTTCTGGAGAACTGGTAGCAGAAATTTTGAGTAGAACCGGCAGTAACCTTCCCCCAGGAGTGGGGAGAGACTGGAGATTTTACAGTATCCTTCCCCTGCTACACCCACCAAGCAACACCACGCCCACCAAGCCACACCCACAGAACCGGTAGTAAAATTTTTTGAATCCCACCATTGATATTGCTGCTTCAAAGGGGCTACCCTGTATAGAATTTTCGTGTTCTTTGTTTCATGATATTGTACATTGGAGAAACATACCTGAGGCGCCAGGAAAGTGGAACTTCGCAAACTCAAGCGTCTCTTCATTTCTTTTGATACCAATGAATGAAGATTGGAAGATATGCTACCCTACTGGGTTAGGATATATCAACTAAACAGCATTATATGTTATGGATAGGGACAATGGAAAGTTACACAGGCAGGGTATTTTTTATTTTTGCGGATACAAGATGGTACCAGGTTATCTACTGGGACAATGATCTGTCCTTACAGAGGAAACAGTGCCTCCTTCAGTAACTGCGCTACCACGATATTGACTACAATAGGCAGGAACAACTAGAGCTCTCCAATGATCCCATCCAACAGTTCTGGTGGTGAGGGATGTTGGGAAAAGTAGCTGAGCAACATCTGGAGAGTCATAGATTACCTATGCATGATCTACTGTGGCTGGTCACATATTTCAGAAAGAGTATTTTCTTTGGAGTTTCTAGTTTGGCAAGTTCTACCTTTCATTTTTTATTATCTGAAAATTTGAACTTGATAGAAAATGTAGAATAATGTTGGGGTGGGGGAACATTTAGGCCATTAACTAGAAGTTCCTGTTCAAATTCAAGAAGTCCAAGTACAGAATTCTCAATAGATACCACCCAATCTCAACTTGAATACAGAGCAGAAGAGCTTACCACCTCAATTGGTTCTACTATGGAAGCAGCTGATTCTTCTTTGTGGGATTCAACAGGAAACTACCTTTATGTAACTTACACCTGTCCATGGAGATTCCCAATCATCTAGGTCACGGTTGTCCCAAAGGTGCTGTTCCAAAAGGCAACTGGATTTTCTTGTTTTTTTTTCCTTGAAAACATTTCTCTTCCAGATGGAATGAGATGGATGAGAAGTGAAAGATTTGCAAGGAAAAAAGAAAAAGAAAATCCAGTTTGGGAAAAACACATTTGGGTAACTTTCAAATATTATTCTCTGTTCTTCATTCTGGCCTGGGCCTTTTTTTAAAATGTTATTCGTTTTGGGGATTTGTGAAGTATTATCATAGCCTTCATCCAGTCTTCTTAAACCATATTTATCCAATTCTCT
The DNA here is from genome assembly GCA_025802295.1 of Psammodynastes pulverulentus. Taxonomy (NCBI): domain Eukaryota; kingdom Metazoa; phylum Chordata; class Lepidosauria; order Squamata; family Psammodynastidae; genus Psammodynastes; species Psammodynastes pulverulentus. The sequence continues at coordinate 29,774,384 of JAOYMU010000001.1, forward strand.
CAATTTTCCTCCTAGGACAGTGGTGGTGAACCTTTTCGGCACCGAGTGCCAAAACGGGAGTGTGTTGCGCACGTGCACATCAAAAACCAGAAGAGCAGCTCCCTGATGCACGTGCAGGAGAGCGCTGGAAACAAGAAGCTTAGCTTCGCGGTGCGTGCATGCACGTCGGCCACCTGGTCTTCCGGTTTCTAACACGCATGCGTGCACAAAGACCAGCTAGTTGGTGTACGCATGCGCCAGGGAGCTGCTCTTCCAGTTTCCAGCACTCCCACGAGCACAAAGACCAGAACCCGGAAGAGCAACAGACGACGGCTGGCGTGCCCGGAGAGATGGCTCTGTGTGCCACTTCTGGCATGCATGGCATAGGTTCGCCATCACGGTCCTAGGACTTGGGTTTTAGTCTCCCAATTGCTCTTATTGCTCTTCTGTAGACCTGTTAACAGTTTACTGCATTATTCTTTACTGTAATGTGATGCCCAGGGATGGACTGAGCACGGCTGACTAGCATAAAGTTACTAAATTAAAGTATCTGTAGGTCAGCTACTTGAGGTAGTTGGGAAACCACCAGCAGCTAAGAAACCTACGAAGGGAACCATGACCGAGCTTGACTGTGCTTGAGTGTACAGAATGTAAACACCAATTAATAATAGCATCGAGAAGCTGATCCTTTTCTAGAAGGCAATTGAATGACAAGTTGCCAATTTGTTTTGTGGGACATTTGCTTTGGTGCAATTGGCAAGAAGAAAACAGACAGAAGGCAAGCTTTTTTTTTTTAAAGAAAGACACACACACACACACACACACACACACACACAATAATTATTCGCTGAGTCACCAGATGCTTCCAGGGAAAGAGCAAAGTCAAAACTGGAGTCAAAATCGATAACAGGCAAGGCTGCTTTTCAAAGCACCAGGGAGGAAGACTGCCTTTTCAATGTAGCAGCAGAGAGAATTTTGTCTGATTAATTTGCACGGTGCACACAGCCTCGCTTCTGTCAAAGTCTCGACTTTGCAGGTTTCCCAATCCACAGTTAGGATTGTCATGCCTGGTTGTAAACAGGAGGCTCCATTGGTTACCCTCAGACTGGATTGAACAAACTAACATCATAACAAGAGTGTTTACGGAAGGAGGGGGGGAATGCTTAAGCACTGAAGCAGAAAGGGCTTAGCACTGATCAGACCTTTCTCCCACCTTTATTCTTCACTGTTCACATTGAAATGCAAATATCAGCGCAGGGTTTCCACTGGCGTGCCACTCACAAATTGAAAAGCAGTTTTTATCTATGCAAATGTAAGCATGGTAATTGAAGTTAATCAATCAATGCTAGCTTTCACTAAAACCTTGAACATGATTGAATAAAGTAATTATCATTCAGCAGAAAATGATGAAGTTGTAGACAGCATGAACCTTATTAAAGGAGGATTTTGAGTCACAATGGCTTAATTTAGCTAACAGCCCAGCCTTAGCCCAACCAACACTGTACCCAGACTCTTGGAATGGCTGCGTGGAGGAAGGGAGGGGAGGAATTTTTTTTAAATTATTTTTTTTCTACAGTGCTGGATTAGTAAAAAGTACTTGTTACACTATAAAGGATAAGCCATAATTAACATCCTTCTTTACTCTAAACAGATCAGTGAACAAAGATTGCTATGACATCCTACAAGTGTCCAAGAGCAACAGACAGCTGTTAAGGCTATTAATATAATATTTGGACACTGACAACAGCCTAGATAACTCGTTCACCGTGAGCCCCCTCCCCCCTTCCTCAGGATCGTATGCAATTAAGGGTCATGTGCAACATCTTTTTCAAATGAGATTTCATTCTATAAGGTTTCCACTTTGCCAAGATAAAAGAACAAGATCTTGGAAATAGTTTGTAGGACCTCATACAGGAAACAATCTTTCAAAGCGTCCATTTTATATCAGGAATTCTTGTTACGGAGCTTTTGTCAGCAGCTCATGCCATGGGTTCGGTTAAATTGACTTAAAGAAGCATTTGAATATTGATTAATACCTTTTTTAAAAAAATGGTATGTATTTCTGAACAAGTGAAAATTCTTATGGATGGTCTTCCTTTTTTGCCGAACACAAATATCTCTCTCTTCTGTAAGCAAGACGGTCAAATCATGACAAGCTTATCCAAACAATGGTGAATCATGGTTGGCTACCAATGATGTCAAAACATCTAAGACCAATCCTGACAAACATTACTTAGAAATAGGATGCTTTAAAAGATCATAAAAGTAGGTTGATATGTTGCCACAAGGTGTGATTCAGGGAGCAGTTCGTAGTTTCCTCTCCACTGATTTGTTATACATTGTGTATCCCACTCTTAGGTCATGCTCTTCCAAGCTGATCACCCTTAAAAAACAAAGGTAATCTCTTATTTAAAATGTAGGTAACATTACATTAAAAAAATTCTAGTTCCTTCTTGAAGATGAAACAATTCGCAGGTGGCCACTTAATGGGAGGTTAAAAACCAACAGGCAAAATACTTGCACTGCAACTATTTGGACTGGACAATTGGCTGCTGAATAAGCTATAAAATGCAGCATAAAAAAATCCTACTGGAAAATTCAACACAATATTATTTCGTAGTTTTTCGCCACCAGCACCCTGAATTTCTAAAATCATATTTTGCTTGAAGCTGAAGAATTATATTTGAGCTTACTGCAAAATGTGATCTGATCTCTCTTTTCGCTCACCCTGATTTATCCAATCGTCTTGGTTCCGTTTCCCTCTGTTTAACTAAGTAGAAGGAAATTAAGTCTATAAAGCAGAAATAAGTGTTTCTAGTGGTGTGTTTCTTCTTTCAAAAAGACTTTTGCTAGAGGCATAGCCATTTAGTGAAATAGGGAAGCCTGGGCTATTGTTAGTTCAGGTGTCTTGCATGAATATGGATTTGCTTTGCTCTTGTAATAAAGGATTCAGATATTTTATTTAAAAAAAATTAAACTAGCATTAGCAGTAGCAACTGATTTGCCTTGCAAAAAGAAGACATTTAAAAAAATACTTTGAACGACATCCTAGACTGGATTAATAGAGTAGCTTATTGTTTAGACTTTTATTCTGACCAGTAGCTGCCTGTAAAATGCACAGAGATGTATATATCAATGATTGCTTCTAAAGAAAACCTTTACAGGTAGTCCTCAAATTACAACCACAATTGAGCCCAAAAGTTTTGTTACTAAGCGAGACATTTGTGATCGCATGAGCCTGGGACACTGCAACCATCATAAATATTGATCAGTAGCCAAGCATCCAAATTGTGATTACCTGATCATGGGGATACTGCAATGGTCATAATTGTGAAAAACAGTTTTACCTCACTGTTTTCAGTGCCGTTGTAACTTTGAACGGTCACTAAAAAATGGTTCTAAGTCGAGGACTATCTGTACAAAGTTCATAAAAAATGAAGGTGAAAGCACACTGACAGAAATAGCAAAATCACTTTTAGTCCCCTTATTAGAGATGATCTCCATTTCTGCTACATATTATGTAGTACCTGGTCCAGATCTAGAACATAGTCCAAAATTCACATTAGGGTCATTGATAGGCATTTTGCAATTTAAAAACAAAATGGCCTTCAATATTCAAACCAAGGCCTTGTAATACACTGTTATTGTAGCTCATGAGGTAAAACATCCACAGATGTCTCTTCCCAGCAAGTTAAATAATAGTTTGCTCCCTGGTCCTGACTTCCCAGATCTGCTGCCAGAAGCAGCTGCCTCACTGTGGGGACACCGTGGCTTCCTTGGAGGAGCAGAGAGAGAGACGAAAGCAATCCTCATTATCTCACCATATCGGCAAATGAGCCGATTAGCAAGGAAGGCCATCTTTGCAAAATTCTTCAAGGATCAAACTGGGCCTATCCTGGTTTCTCAAGAAACCAGCCCACTCTAGAGTACCATATTGAACTATGGTTATGGAATATTAATATTTATTTAATATGGAATAAAAAGAACTGGGAGGAAAGGGGGAATGAGAACTGCTTGGCTTGTTCTCTGTATCCCTTGCTGGAAGCCACAGCTCCTTTGTGTAGAAAAACCATCCTCTGGGCGTTATGTACGTTGAAAGCTTTCCTTCTCTGGGTCTAAAGTGGTTATTCTAACCCCTTTGTCAGTCTGGATCTACTAAATTGCTTGCACCTATTTTTCGCCCCTTGTCTCCCATTTTCCCTTTTCTCTCTCTCCC
>JAOYMU010000001.1:29789867-29802451 GCA_025802295.1 Psammodynastes pulverulentus
ATAATAAAGGATTAGGCCCTCACCACATGGCAACTGGGAAGATTCCATCAGCCAGCATTCAAACAAGCCTGGGACACAAAGTTTACAAAGCTAGCTAAGACCCCCACCCCCTGGGAGTCTTGACAGCCAATGGGATATGTTTCCTACACAGGAACAGGAAACACTAAGGTGGAGTCCAACAGAGGGTATAAAACTCAGGGACCCTCAGCCTCTTTTTTTCTTCTCTCCCTTCTTCCTTTTCTCCCTTCTTCTTTACCCAAGATCTTTAAACCATGTGATCCTCTCCATCAAAACCATGTGGTCTTGCTGTCCACCATTAAACCATCTTTCCAATCAGCCTCCATGTTTCCAGTGTCTTTTTCCCCACTTGGAGCTGAAACTAGAAGTATATTCCTTCCAACAGTACTTAGCACTCACTTCTGAAATTCCAATGGATGAGCCCTATCTACAAGTACTTGCAGCATTCCATAGTCATGTGACAGTGTTTGATGACATTTTTGCTGAAAACCACCATTCCTTTTGGTTTTCACCAAAATCAATCCATAACAAATAAATAGTTCACTTAACGTCATGTGGTATTCACCTAATGACGGCTACAAAAAAGGTCATAAAATTGAACCAATCACATAGGTGACCCACTTTACAACAATCATGATCTATGACTGTAATGGTCAGGCAGGGGATACATTTTGGTGTGAATTAATGTCTATCCTGAATTTCCCCTTGGACCAAAGGCAGCATTCATTGGATGGTGAGAACTGACTCATATTTTATTCTCTCAGCAATAATCTGATGGAGATTGGATTGAGAGATACTTGGCCAGCTGGGTCTCAGAGGAGAACCATTCTTTTTGTCTCATTTTCTTCTTACTTCATCCTTCTGTGTTTTTTTGTTTGTTTGTTTCTTATCAATAGAAATCAATTAGCAGAACAATGAAAGTGTGAGTTAAAATATTGAAACAGCTCTTAGTGTTATCTTGTGACAGGTTAGTTTAACTGCCTTGAATGAGTATTATCAATGTATCTGATACTTTCAAATTCTGTATTTTTCTTAGATTTGCTATGTGTAAGGGCCAGGATTATCAAAGGCCTTATGACTTATAAAGTCACTTAGGCAGCTGTATGATCCAGTTGAGACTAGAAACTGATTCTTTATGATCCATTCTAACATCTCAAATCACAAGCACTCTCTTGTCCTCATACACAAACTCCAGTGTTGTTTTTATTCTAGGTAATTGTGTTGTAATTTCTTAGAGTCTTTTGAGGTTCATTTTCCATGAAGGGTTGAGCAACTTATATCTGAGCAGTGCAACTTAACCAGACAGTCAGCTCAATGATACACTTCAGAAACCCCCATTTAATGTTCTCAGGAAGGGAGAGTCTTAAATAGCCAAGTACATTATTTGGAAAAATGTACCATTTTCACATGCAGTGGCTCAATGGCTAAGACGCTGAGCGTGTCAATCTAAAAGTTGGCAGTTTAGCGGTTTGAATCCCTAGTGATAGTTAATATGTGTAAATATTAAACATTTTTCAGCAGTGTTGTAAATTGGAAGGGTTGCTAAGTGAATGATTGTAAGTCAAGGACTATCGTCCACCAGTTGTGTCATAAATACATATTTTTATGATATAATAAGCTGTTCATGCAGTGGCTCAGTGGCTAAGACACTGAGCTTTTCAATTGAAAGGTCGGCAGTTCAGCAGTTCGAATCCCTAGCGCTCCATAACGGGGTGAGCTCCTGTTACTTGTCCCAGCTTCTGCCAACCTAGCAGTTTGAAAGTAGAAAAATAGGGGACCACCTTTGGTGGGAAGGTAACAGTGTTCTGTGCGCCTTTGGCGTTTAGTCATGCCGGCCACATGACCACAGAGATGTCTTCGGACAGCGCTGGCTCTTCGGCTTTGAAATGGATATGAGCACCGCCCCCTAGAGTCGGGAATGACAAGCACATATGTGCGAGGGGAACTTTTACCTTTACCTTTACCATTTCATTCTAAAAGGTAATGTTTAAGATTATGTATTACAAGCTGCACACAATTATAACATTTAAATAATACAAGGAATAGGACCTTTGGTCTTCAGACACCAAACTTAACTCTGAGTAAATACCTTGAGCCTGAACATCTATATCAGGAGTGTCAAACTCATGTCATCATGGCAGCGTCACATGACGTATTGGGACTTTCCCCCCCTTCGCTAAATTGGGCGGGGGCGGGGCCAGCACCGTGACACATCGTGCCCACCGGCTGCGAGTTTGACACCCCTGATCTATATTTTATTAAGTAAGTCAAATCTCCTGTCATAGCAACTTTTTGGTTGGGTATTTTAAGTCTCCCTGGAGTTATCTCCCCCTGGAGATCTCCCCCTTGAGATGCTCCATGAAGTTACATCTCCCTTGAGATCATTCTTAGGCGATCCATGTGGATATCCCTTACTTTATACAATATTTACAATACACGTGCTACTATTGCTTCAGTTTTATCAAAGGAGCTATGAGGTCTTGCAAAAATATATAGTTTATGTCAGGGGTCTCCAACCTTTTGGACCTCAGGGACCACCAAATTCATAATTTTAAATCTTGCAGACCACTAATAGGAATCCAGTGTGTTGTTCGCTGTAGTGCCTGGTCTCCCAGTGTTAGGATGGGGTCCTTCAGGCATTTAGCTGCTTGTTTCTGCAACTTTAAACACTCCAAGAGCCATTTGGACCTGTTTCCCACTGAAAACAAAACACTGTGATCTCTCATCTCTCTCTGTATCGCTCTCTTTCTTGCTCTCTCTCTCATCTCCCTCTTTTACCCTCATCTCTCTCTCTCTGTGTATATCTCTTTCTCTTCTCTCTCTTTGTATCTCTCTCTCTCTCTCATCTCTCTTTCCAGAGCTCTAGTCACAGGATTGGCCCATTGGTCAGCTCGGAGCAGCCCCTTCACCCAGGTGCACTGCAAACCACCAAAATTTTCCCCGGACCACTGGTTGGAGACCTCTGGTTTATGTTGTCTAAATTCTACAATCAGCACATGATATGCAAGATAAAAGCAAGGAGCAACACATTGCTAAATCTTTCAAACATGGCAGGAAGCTCAGTAGGGCAGGATCTATATTTGATTACTGCTCCCATCTCTATGGTTTAATTGGTTAGGTGCTTTAGGGTAGGGTTTCTTTCTCAGAGCCTGGCTCTTTAAAAGCTGCACAATGAAGGCCAGAAATCAACAAGCTTTGCTACTTGGAAAAGCTTAACCAGTTGACTACCACCTGTTTTGCAAGCTGGTAAGAGCACTGAAGCTATAAAAAGACCCTTGGCCAGGGGTGTCAAATGACTACCCAGAAGGATTTGAATATTCTTAATGAACGGAATTGAAAAGAAGTTATGAATATGGGTTAATTTAGAGCCATTTTTTTTAAAGGTTGAAGGTTCTTGCAAGATAGGAAATCTGCCTTAATATTATTTTCACCATTAAGTTGTGGAGACTGGTTGGGGTCTCTTATCCAGTCACCCAACAAACTCCCTGCCAGTGGTGAGATTCAAATAATTTAACAACCGGTTCTCTGCCCTAATGACCAGCTGGGTCGACGTGGCTGGGTGGTCATGTGACTGGGTGGAGTTCAGGCGACAGTAAGTCTGGGCATACTGCCAAGAACCTTTACCTGTTATATGCAGGGCTTTTTTTCGGCCGGAACTCGGCGGTACTGCGTTCCGGCACCTTTTTAGAGTCCGCGTCACGTGACGCGTCTCAACCAATTGCGCGTTATTACTTCCGGGTTTTTTTAACGTGACAGGGGGGGCGCGTTCCGGCACCTTTTGGTGCCGAAAAAAAGCCCTGAATACAACATTTACACTCTTTCAAATTCTACTACGGTAAAGAATGCAATCGCCTTTTTTTGTTTATGGGCAAGAAGTAGCCAAGTCAAAACAGGAGAGTGGTAGAGCTCACTCCGTTACGCGAACTGCCAACCTTTCTGATCGACAAGCTCAGCGTCTTGGCCACCGAGCCACCGCGTCCCCGATTATTATACACTACATTATACTATACTATATCATTTAATATCAGAATAACAGAGTTGGAAGGGACATTTGAGGTCTTCTAGCCCAACCCTCTCCTCAGGCAGGAAACTCTATACCATTTCAGACAAATAGTCGTCCAACCTCTTTTTAAAAATCTCCAGTGTTGGGGCACCCACAACTCCTGGAGACCAGTCGTTCCATTGATTAATTGTTCTGTCAGGAAATCTCTCCTTAGTTCTAGGTAGCTTCTCTCCTTGATTAGTTTCCATCCATTGCTTCTTGTCCTGCCCTCAGGTGCTTTGGAGTATAGCTTAACTCCCTCTTCTTTGTGGCAACCCCATAGATATTGGAACACTGCGATCATATTACCCCTAGCCCTTCTTTTCATTAAACTAAACATACCCGGTTCCAATAACCGTTCTTTATATGTTTTAGCCTTCAGTCCCCTAATCATCTTTGTTGCTCTTCTCTGCCCTCTTTCTAAAGTCTCAACATCTTTTTTTTATATTGTGGTAACCAAAACTGGATGCAGCATTCCAAATTACTTTTTTTTATATATTGCTAGAGGTTAAGAGGAATTTAAATAGCTGTGCTTATGAAGAATACAGTGCATGACAATGACTTGGGCTAAACCAAGAGCCAAACAGCAACAACAGTGTAATTTATAGAAGACTCCCCTGCCTCTCACTGGTGCAAAATGGTTCTTTTTTTACCACAGGAAAATGAACAGAATAGAGAGTTGCTTGTCTGCATTTAGAAAGTGTGTTTCTTCAACAGAGGATATTGTTGGCTCTGGCAGGGTAAATTTCCCTTCAACTTGCAGTATAGTGGTTTACAGACTTAAAATGATTTCTCAGAAGAAAATGTAAATTATTGTTCCCATTGCTGATGATCCCCACTTGTGGGTATCACTCCACTTCAGGACAGAACTTCAATATAGGCGATAATTATTTATATACATCCTGTTTGGAAAACTCTCCAGTTGTACAGTTATAACAAGCTTTGCCAAGTTTTTGGCACCATCTGGAGACTCATTTCTATTCCTAGAACTTAGAGGTGAATTTTTGCTGCTGTGTCTCTTTTCTTGTTTTTACAGTTTTTTTTAAACTGCTACTTTTTATGCAGGCCTATTGTTTTATAACCCATTTTAACAGGTGATATATTTAAAAATAGGAGTGAAAAACAACACTGACAAAAAACCTGGTTGAGCGGAGTCAGAAAAGAAAGGTGAAAATTGGTTGTTACTTTTTTTTTAAAGGCAGAAATTGCTGGAGCAATTCAAAATTTAAAGTGTGGATTAATATATTCAGAAACCAAAAATGCAACATTTTGCCCAATGCCATACTAGCACTAACTACAACTATACTATACGAAAGTTCCCCGAACTGGGTATAACCACTGAACGTTCCTATCCTGAGTAGCAACACTATGAATAATATCCACAAGCGGGATCAGGAGCAACTGATTCTATACTTTCCTCTGATTGGATAATTACTGCTATAAGGAATCTTTCAAAGATTCCAAGGTCAAGAACCTTGATTTCAAAGCCTTCCTGGCTTTGCCTCTAAGACTTCCAGATGGTGACCTAAAATCATTTTACCACTTTTATTTTTGTATTTGAGGCATTTCTCCCTCTTTCATAATTCTATAACAATACAGTGCAGATACTGCAGAGGCCTCGCACCATAAAATCAGCTCAGATTAAATATAGGAATCTCTCTGTTACCTACCCTAATAAGATTGTACCTTCTATACGTGCCAGTTAACAGAACTAATAGGGGATGCAGCATAAAAGGTGTGTTGTTTAATATGCATACATTTGGTGTGTATTATGTTCTAGTGACAGAACTTAATTCATTTGACTGATTGATTTCCTCTAACCAAATTAAAGAAATACTTTCCATTTTGCCACATCTAAGGTGTGGTTTTCATTTCTGAATAATATCTGCCAGAAATGAATGCCTGTACACTTTCCCTTCGAATATTAATGAACTGAACATTATGAGTATCGCGAGGGGTTTTTTTTAATACCATTATATTAGTTTGATATAGATATACGTGTATAAATTAAAAGAAGTACTCACTTGCAAAAACTCGTTGAGTTCAACCTGCCCGTTTTTGTTCAAATCCACTTCATTCAAAATCTCATGGAGTGCACTTTCATTAATTTGAACGTTGATGCTCTATAAAATATATGAAAAAGAGAAAAAACTCACATGGCTGGATTAACAACACACTATTAATATCACGCCAGGAAATTCCAATGAATTAAAAATAATAATAATAATAATGAAGTAAAATGTTACCTGTAGCACACTCTGCACATCCAATATAGTAATAAAACCTTTGCCTTCTTTATCAAACATGTGGAATCTTTTTTTATACCTGCAACATAGATATAACGCATGGAAAATCAATACGTACTGCATAAGCAGCTTTAAACCAGCAAAGAAAAACCTCACTTAAGATATGTAAAGGATTCTCAACTGTCTTGATCCATGCAAACCCCTCCACTCCCACAAACTTTCCTTCTTATAATGCCATTTCTACTGTAGAAGCTGAAGAGAAGCCTATAGAAAACATGCTTCTACACCCAAGGACAGCCAAATCCAATCTTGGCATGGACAAATTAAAACAAACCTAAAGTGATGGGTGGGGAAAATCTTTTTGCCTATAGCCATTTAGGTGTGATTCACTTAACAACTTGCCTTGCTTAGCAACAGAAATTTTATCACCAGGCTAAAAACTGTGAGACCGTGAGTTCAAATCCCACCTTAGCCCTGGAAGCCATCTGAGTGACCTTGGGCCAGCCTCTCTCTCTCTCTCTCTCTCTCTCCCAGCCCAATTGTGGGGAAAATAGGTGAAGGAAGGTTCGCTCCTTGAGTTATTTGTAGAAATAATAAAGGAGGGATACAAACAAATAAATAAATGGTTTAATGGCCTCTATCTTTTACTGATCCAAATATAAAAATACAGTTACGTTTGAATTTCTCAGAGAGGGGGATAATATCATTCAAATATACCAAAGGGGGGAAAGGGGATCAGGAGATGGGCAAATACACAAATTGAGCACAAACTCAGCTTGCAGGGCTGACGATATTTCAGATACCTCATATGATACATCCAAATCCCTGGAAATCAAAGTATTGCATATTTGCCCTGTGTAGCAGGTTACCTGTCGATATCTCCTGGGGATAAAGTGATTTCACTCCGATCTGTCAGTTGCTCTGACCGTGCCTTGTAGCCCATTTCATAGTACAGGAACTTTTTCGCCGTTGCAAGCTCTTCCTAAGAGGGGAGAGCACACAATTTGAGCTCTAGGGTAACAGCAAATATTTACATTCTGAAATTTCTCCTTTGCTGGAATGTTTTATTGGCTCCTTTCACTTTAATTATAATTGCTGGTCCTTAGAGGAATATCAGCAGTTGATGACCAAAAAGTGCTTAAAGGTGAACAAGGTAATTAAGATTAGGCAGCATTTCATGCTTCAGCTAGATCACTGGTTTGGTTGTACAAGTGTTGATTATCAAGCGATAATTACCCCGGGAGACGTGCAAGGTAAAGAATTTTTAGGGATGTATCATGCCCTTAATCCATACAGGCAACTCACAGCGATGTTGAGCTTGGAGACAGAAGGGCCGAGAGATGGCCTTTAAGTTTTAGCACAATGAATGCCCTAAGTGAGAAGTCTCTGGGTTTAATGCATTTCGGTTTTTTAGGCTGATGGCATGTGCTGATTACTCTCTTCAGGCAGCAAGGTAATGATGGAGCCTATAATTTGGAAATGGCAAGCTCCTTCCTTCCTTCCTTCCTTCCTTCCTTCCTTCCTTCCTTCCCCCCTCCCCTCCCTTCCTAGAAGTTCCCAATGGTTCACACACAAAACAAATATTAAAATCAATACTTAAAACAGGGGTCTCCAACCTTTTTCAGACTTTGCGGACTGGCGGGGCGGGAGGGGGGATGGTTCTGCACACGCCTCATGCGCGAAACTTTATTTGTGCGAGCGGCAGGCGCACGCACCCGCTTGCATAAATGGAGCTTCACGTACAAGTGCCCACCACTTGTGCAAATGTGCTTATCAGCTGTTTGTGTGGCATGGTTCTGAATGGGCCACGGCCTGGTACCGGGGCCATAGCCCGGGGGTTAGGGACCTTTGACTTCAAAGATGATTTCAAAAGCAATTAAAATGTAACAAACAAAACAAATTCAATTTGACTCAGTAAAGCTTGTACAAAAAGGTATGACACAACAGCCTTGCTAATAGCTTAATGAAAAGCTCACGCCCCCTCGCCATGCAGGGAGTCTGTTCCAAGGAAGCTGAGCGACAAAAGAGTTGGCTTGATTCTGGCTGACAGCCAGATGAGCTCATGGCAACTGTAGGTGAACCTCCTCGATGATCTCAGTGAGCAGAGAGGGTCATTTGGAGGAAGGCCATCTCCTTTTCATCATTGTCTGCTTTACGCTGCCTTTTATGCTCAAAATCCTGCACTTGAAAACAGGCACCTGTAACTGAAAGCAGCTATCCAGCTGTGACGAAGGAGCCCTCGGCACAGCATGCCGGCTAGGTAAGATTGCATCTTTTATTTTCAAAAGACCGGGGAATAAGACCCAAGAACTCCTTTTCAAATACGGAGGGTTGGAAAAAAAAAAAAGTACTTTGTAACACCAGTTATCTCTCTCATGTGGAAACCAGCCGCACCTTGCTGTCTGTGGGCAGGGCTTCTCAACAAAACCTCAATGCTAGGTTTGTGGTTGTTTGTTTGGGAAAAATATAGGTGTGTACATGTATGTGGAAGGGAGGGGTTGATACTCGGTCTGTTAACTTCTGTGCACTCATTTCCTTACTTTAACCGTATCTGCACAGGGTTTTTCTACAGATATATATGTGTGCTGTTTATGGTAAAAACAGAGTTCCTGCAAGGAATGTGTGTGTGTGTGTGTGTGTGTGTGTGTGTGTGTCTCCCACTTCTCAAAACTGTGTGGTAGAGCTGAGCAGGGGGATAGGCATAGTTCACACATAGCTTTTGTCAATATTTTTTAAACATCATTTGTCACTTATGTCATAGCAGGATCTGATCTGTACATTACAGCAAGAAGAAGTAGGTCGGTGTTCAATGTTCACATTAAGACAGTGGTTCTTAACCTTGTGGGAGGTACTGAACCCCACCAGTTTCATATGCGCATTCACCGAACCCTTCTTAACTGGAAAAATAAAATATGATTTTTTTCAAATTCAAAACATAGGTACCAGTTACAATTCGACTACTGGGCGCGCCAAATTCCCTGCAGCACAGATAGGCCAAGGCAGCGATGTTGCGTGATCACCTGCAGCCAAGGATGGACAAGCGGGGCGCGTCATCACGAATCATATGAGTCGAGTGTGTGTCTTGACCTCCGCCGAACCTGCGAGACTGACTCACCAAACCCCTGGGGTTCGATCGAACCCAGGTTAAGAACCACTGTCCTGGAGTACAAACCTAAACATTTCCAAGAAAGCATTTTCGGCTAAACTTAACATAAACTGTGTAATCCATTATGTAATTTTTTATAGTTTATCCAGTTCAAATTCTCTCATCCTCATCTTTTTACAAAATAACTAAGTTCTTTTTTTTTAATTTTCCCTCTTCATTTTCCTTCTCTAATATGTCTTCTAGTAGTTTGTCTACATGATTTCCATACTATTTCCCATTGTTTTGGCTATTAAAGGAAATAAAATCTTAATTATTATTACTTTTCCTGTCTAGTTGCAGTTGAATTTAATCCTGGATTCTCATGCAAACTGATTTTCCATCTAAATATTAAATACCAGGAATAAACCTTTGGCTTTTCCATGCAAAATATATTCTAAATAAATTTTTAAAAAATCATTCCTTTTCAGGCTGTATCCTAAACATTAATCACATAGTTACAACCTCTGCATTATTCCATGCCCAATATTAGTAATATATGATATGATTGCAACCTTAGCATTAAGAAAAAATGAAAAGTAAGTTTATATTCAAGTGAGATTACATAAAATAAGAAATACAAGTCTATTTGTTGTGCAGAAGTTTATTGCATGCAGGAATCAGAAGGGAAGCACAATATTTTATGCATATAAGGGAATAGCTATCATAAATTTTCCCAATATCATTATATAATTTAGATTGGTTTCTTCAACACCATGTCGCTTGCAGCTAGAAATCTTTTTCTTGTGTTTTTAATTCCATTTTTAAAAATATACAAAAAGCAATGAACAAAACAATGAACAAAAACACATCCAACAAATAATCTAATTAACCATTAAGACATACCACCAACGCAAACAAAAGAAAAATAAAAGGGAAGCAGAAACCACTGCAGTCTAACATATTAAATAGACACAGCTCATCTGAATTTATCACACACGTATATCTGTAATAACAATACATCAAATTGCATATAAATATTTGTCTCATCAAATACAATGCTATGAAATTTATGCCAACCATACTGTATTATTTTTCAACAGGCAGAAAAAAAGAGCCTTTTCAAACATTTATAAGTTACACTTTCTTTAAGCGATGCTTGATATCTGGATTAACACTACTCTTCCTGTCTCTCAATGTAATTCTCTTGACTATTCTCTATGTCTGATGTGATCAAAGTTCCTTTAAAATAGTAAATCCCACAATTCTGGAATGTAATTCAAAATAACATTCACATCTTTAATGTATATGAAACATTATCCCTAAATTTACTTTTGTATTGTAACAGTGCTAGAGGTTATACCCATAGTGAACTGCATAACTGCTTACTTAGCATTCTTCCTGACTCATAGATAAACAAGGTCAAACTCTGAGCTAGCAAATCTTCCTAAATCTGACAAGACCTACATCCTTGTATGCCTAAAGGAGGATTTGAAATCTAGGTCAGTTATGCTCTGGTTTTGATGATTTATTTAAGGATAAAGATAATACACTTATTTGGGCCTTCTTGTGTTTAGAAAAAAAGGAAAAGTGACACTGTTATAATAATATGGAAAAATAATTTATCTGGTATTCTGTGCCATTGATAAACTATTGACTATATGTTACAAATTCCGTTTTTCAAATAATCAGATTTCCATATATGAATTAATTTTTATTTTGTTTATTCACTTTTTAAGCCACAACAGCTGATATTGGCTTTCATATGCATCAAGTACATAGTATAGTATAGTGTAGTGTAGTGTAGTGTAGTGTAGTGTAGTGTAGTGTAGTGTAGCGCAGCGCAGCGCACCATACCATACCATACCATACCATACCATACCATACCATACATCATACTAAAAAGAAACATGTAAAAATAAGCATATCAGTAAGAATTCCACCTTGTTTAGAAAGAAATACAATTTACCTTTGAGATTATGTGAAGTGTACGTACCAGAATTGAACTTTAACTAGTCTTATGATATATGATTAGGAAGGCATACACAAAGTGAGAATGTAGGCTTAAAAGAACCTAGTTGGAGCATGAATTTACAATATTGAAAATGCTTTGATGGAATAGTGCAGGACATTGCAGAGAGAAAGTACAATTTCTAAAATAGCTCTGCCTCTCAATTATGTTTAAATAACAATAGTGACAACAGAAGATTCCGTTAATGTTGGTTTTTAATTGAGCAAAATGTCAGAGATGAAAGGTTACCTTTCTGCTTTGTTTTTCACTCCTGTCCAGAGGGTGATTTATCAAAGCTGAAGAAAAGCAAATATGTCACACTGCCCTGTGAAAGGTGTGTTTCTATTTTAAGGATGACTTTTAAATTAATATGACATTGGTGACTTATGTGCTACTTTATTTCTTTTTTGCATTTTCACTGTACATATTTTGTGATATGCATTTAATGCATTTACCTTTCAGTTTGGGCACAAACTATCTCCAATATAATATTCAAATTAAGTTGCTGTTTGTTCTATTGCCTTTGGAAACAATAAAATCTAACCACATCACTCTGCAAATTACTTTCAGGCATCTATCTGCCAGACTTTGACTTACTATTGGCCAACTGTATTTGTTCAACATGCAATTTTTATTTTTATTTTATTTTATAAAATTATAATTTTAATTATATTGTAACAGGCTGACAAATCATTACTCAATCATTACCATTGTCCTTAATGGTATTGTATCTACTGTACATGGAGGGAAATAAGCAGTGGTATACCATAAGGTTCTGTCTTAGGTCTAGTATTCTTCAATATCTTCATAAGTAACTTGATGAGGGAATGGAAGGGGAACTCATCAAATTTGCAGATGACACTAAGCTGGCAGGAATACCCAACACTCCCAAAGACAAGCTCAGGATCCAAAAAGACGTTGACAGACTTGAACAATGGATCCTATCCAACAACATGAAATTTAATGTGGCGAAAAGCAAGGTTTTACACCTAGACAGGAAAAACCAAAGATTCAAGTACATATTAGGCAAAACCTAGCTCATAAATAATACCCGTATTTTCCGGCGTATAAGACGACTTTCTAAACCCAGAAAACACGCTCCAAAGTTGGGGGTCGTCTTATACGCTGGGTATACGGTATACAGCCGATTGAAAACGGGGCAAACTTGGGGCTGAAAGGCAGGGG
>JAOYMU010000001.1:29806364-29819923 GCA_025802295.1 Psammodynastes pulverulentus
AACAAGTTAATAGTTGCTAACTTAGGAAAACACCACTGTAAATTCCGAATTTGTGAAAATGGACTACAACTCTCCGTCAACATGTATAAACCAAGCATTTTAGCCTCCAGGGAAAAATAAAGATAAAAAGTGAATTCTTACTATGTGGAAAATACAATCTGCCTGGCCAGGAACTTATAGGATGATTTTTATGAACTAGTCTGGAACTGTTCATTATTCTATTTGGCCAAAACCTCAGGAAGGATTGCTGTCATCACTCTCTGCAAACTATTTGCGGGAAGAGGCAGAATTTGTCAGGCACACTTTGCAGTTCAGAAAGGTCAAAAAAATTGAAATTGCTGTTTTTACTCTTTAAATTCTCTTCCTTGGATTTTTTTTAAAGGACTAAACTTATCTGGCTTCCTGTAGACCACCTCAAGGGGTCACTGAGATAACACTAGAGTGGTTTATTTTCACATGTCACTAAGTCAAAAAGAAAGAAAGGCTCATCCATCATTTTTCTCTATAGTTTACTTCTTCTTCTAGGTTGTTTCTAGCTACTATTTCAGAGCAATATAAAAAATACGAATGCATTTTTCTTAGAAAAGGGAAAGAAATAATACCATCCAAATTGAAGAGGAAAGCGTAAGAATATTAAACAAGGACCCATCCAAATTTTCCACCCAAAGAGCCAGGACCAAAAATACATTTTGTTTTGTTTTTTTAATTTATGTTGTATTATTATATAATTCTCTAGTTGTGTTTTCATCATTTTCCCTTTGGTCCTAGGAAAAAAAAATTCCAAGTTGATAGCAAAAACAAGCAAACAAAAGTCTGAAAAATAGCAGGATGCTGTCAATGAGGGTTTTTTTCCCAGTTGTTTGAAGCTGTTTGAATGTTGGGAGAAAATTATGAAGGTAGGTATTTAAAAAAAAAAAAACAAGCTTGGATGCAAGAAATCCCTACTTTGTTTTATTCACTGAGTGACTATGGACTTCTCATCTCCTCCTTTCATCTTACCCACAAGTAGAGGCTGATCCAGACTTACTGTGGTCGATTTCTTAAGCTCACTTTAAAGCAGTTACTGCAATTTCTGTTGCTGCCTGTCCATAGATAGCTTTTGAGTGGCAAGCTGGGGACCACAATGTCCCCAAGGGGGTGGGGGTGGGGCAAGACATAAACAATTTTTTTTTATTGCAAATTGAATGAAATCTTGCTTGGTCAAGGACTTCTGCAATTTTAGGAGAAACTATGGGAAGTGCCCTAAGACTGTGACCACCAATTTTGTCCTTGATTTAAAAAAATAGGCTTACGTGCTTCCTCCTCCACTTGCGATTTTAGGTAGACAATGGCAAACTATGATTTCCACAACCAAGAAAAAGAAGAAGAAAAGTTGAATATGCATAAGAAAAAGAAGAAGGAAAGAAACATGCAGCTACAGCTGCCGTCGCTTTCTAAGGCCCTAACATAGCAAATAAAAAGCAAGTATCCAGGTTTTTTTTCCTCCTTTCAAAAAACTGACCTCTTTGATTAACATATTCCTACAATCTTCAAAATATGTGCCATTCTCCCATCCAGCTGAGCATGAGGTCAATCAACAGTAAGCAGTAAACAGTACTTTGTTTTGTGCCAACCTAGAATGTGATCAATCTCTTTGTTTCGTACCCTTCAATTTTATGTGGAACAGTATAAACTTGTCCGCAGAAGCCCGGTACCGCAATACTAAAAAAGGACTATGCCTTGATCCTATTATTAGTGACATCACGAGAATATGATCATGACAACATTACACTCCATGGTGAAAAGAGATTCATCTTCTTTTCCTGCTTCCTATTGCGTTACTAATCCATTGAATGAATTAACTTAGTGTCCCCCAACCTTTTGGGCACCAGGGATCAGCTCAATAAGGAGAGATTTTTCTATGGACTGGAGGGGACGTGGTTTCCTGTGCTGCCTGCGACCCACAGATGGAACTTTGCTTGTTTGTGTGACCCAGTTTCTGGTATGCCGTGGCCCGGTGCCGGTCCATGATCCAGAGGCTGGGAACCCCTGAATTAACCATCACCTCACATAAGCAATCACATAATTCTTTAAAGGTAAAACAAATACATAAACACACAAGGTTATTTTTCTCTTATCTCTCTATCATCCACGTGCTGTCTATTCACCATAAATAAAATATGGAAGTCTAAATTACTGTGGTGATCTTCCTTCCGCGGACTAAAAACTCTTACGCGGGCTTTTGTGTGTGAAGGTGCATGAGGGGAGGATTGTTTTAAGGACAGTACTTTCGCAAAGGTGTTAACAGAAAAATCAATAATGCCTTGTAAAAATATCCCGAAAGAACAGAAATCTGAGAAATCAATGTTGTGTGCCAGCGTGTTTAGCCCACCAAAATGAAGTGCTAATCACTGAAATAAGATACCATATTACATTTATAAATTAATGAAACTAGAAAAAGCAGCATGTGTGACACCATAATTAAACAGCTGGAACACATCCAAGCCTGTGTAAGTTGATAACCCTGCCACTGTCTTTGGCAGCAAAAAGGCAGGTCTGCCGTGAGTTGATACGGCCAGCACAATTGCTAATTCTCTAACAGACAATCTATAAACACGACTAATTACACACGAGGAAAACAGTGCACAGCTCAGGTTGGTTACTTTCAAAAGCATTAAAACGCTCAAGAAGGCTACTTTTGCAGAACTGCCTTGTAAATAATTAAATAAACAAACAAACAAACAAATGCTGCCTTAATCAATTCTCCAAGCTGTAGCTTAGTGGAATCAACCACCTTGCCTGACAAACCTCAGCTCTTTTATTAATTTTTGCAAGCAGGACCTAATGATAATGGGGTTTTTCCCCTCCTCCTCCTCCTGTAGACCATTTTCCTTTAATGGCTACAACAATAACAGAACTATCAATTATCCATTTCAAGGAAGAACAAACAAGCAATCTAGAATGTTCGGTCTTTTTATTTATTTATTTATTTATTTTAAAAGGGGATTATGAATATGAGTATAAATCTACAAAGGGCAGGTCAGAGTCTGAATCTTTTTAGAGAATCGCTTTAAAGAAGCTGGATAATTAAGGAACTTGGTAATGAAATCTGTTCAGGTCTCCCAGTTATCAAATCTTATTCTGGATGGACAATGACTAGAAATTTATTCAGGGCGCATCTCTACTTAAATAAACAAACGGCAAAGTTCAATTTGTTTCCTACCAGTTATATCATTCATGGAGTGAAGGAGGAGAAAGAACGTATTTTATTAAAAAATTACTTTAGAACACAGCAGAAAGGTGTGTTCCTTAAACAAAGTCATTTTTAAAAAAAAACCTAAAGATTGGCAGGTGAAAGGTAAGTGGATTTTTTTAAGGGATGTGATGGGACCACATTTCAAAAAGTTAATAGGGACTAACCTTAATTTACATCTTAATTCAATTAAAATTAGATTTTTGCCACGTTGAAAATTAAAGGCTTTTGAGAGTCACGTGTAACACTTGGGTTCTTCAAGTTGTGTCATCTTGGTTTAGAATAAAAAAGGACATGATAGAAAGCTGCAAATCCTGATTCTTAATAGATTGGCTATACAAAAAAAAATGAGTTGGTTCATGCAGAGATCATTCAATGCGGTGACAGGGCTGTGCTGTGCTATACAGTTTACATATGAGAAAAATCAGGATTCAGATTCATAAACAAAGCCGTTTGCCCTTCACAGAAATGCACAGATGTTCTCTGAAGAAGATCCTAATTGTTAAGGAAGGTGTCTCCATTGACACTATGGAAGTATCATAAATAAAGAGAAAGGCAGAACTGCTGCCCGTGTGTGTGTGTATAATTGGCATCTATTAGCAGGCATTTAACACTGTGGAGTTCCAAAGAAAGTCTCATTTTCCAACTTACGGACCTTGTTGATTTGTTCAAGTACTACTGTAGGTTCATTGAAGTAATGGCAGAATTTGGCAGGAAACTCAACTATCAAAATTGGTATATTTGGTCATTCCCATGACAGTACTGAAAGATTTTCTGGTTTTGTAATAGACAGAATTATACAAAACAATATTTGGCATGGGGGGGGGAGGGGAGAGGAGAACCAGCTTACCTTACAGGTGAAGGATCAAACTATATAATGTTTTCTAGGACAAAGGAGGCACTCCTGATGCAAAGAAACTTCTACAAGTATGCTTTTAATATGAGTCACATGTAAAATGAAGCACAATTAGTAGAGTGATTCTTCAGTTATCTATTTTGCTCCTGTCAAAAATTATAATTATGATAAAAACTTTGGGAGGCAGGGGTCATGTGCTCTTGTGGTCTCAGGTTGTACACTTCTGCCTTAAAGGGAAGAATAAAATTTCATTTTAATGTCAATGAAAATTACCTTCAACATCACAGCTAAGATAGTTGCGCACTTCTGTCAAAATGAAGTTGATATCTTCTTCCGTAGGTATCGGGTGATGGGTAACTTCAGTTGCAGTATCGGTAGTGCCAGCGATAGTCATCTTTTGCCATGGCAGGAAGAAAATCACTCGTCCATCACTAGTGGATGGGTCAAGAAGTCCCATATTATCAGGGCTAGAAGAAGCCAACAAAAATATTACTTTTTTTTTCTTTTCTTCCCAGGTTGTTGGAAAATGTGGCTTTGTAAAAGCTTTATTCAAACAAAATAGCAATGAATTCCACCTTATCAAAAAGTGCACCAGAAACATAGGAAGAGTACAGGCAATATTACAATCATGGATTTGAATCTAATGTGGGTAGTCCCTGACTTACATCCATAATGGAGTCCAATGTTTACGTCGTTAAGTGAGAATTTATGCGAGTTTTGCCCCATTTTACAACATTTCTTGCCACAGTTGTTAAGTGAATCACTGCAGCGGATAAGTTAGTAACCTGGTTGTTAAGTGAATCTGGCTTCTCCATTGACTCTGCTTGTCAACAAGAGGCTCGGTGGCACAGTGGTTAGAGTGCTGTACTGCAGGCCACTTCTTCTAACTACCGTCTGCCTGCAATTTGGCAGTTCAAATCCCACCAGGCTGAAGGTTGACTCAGCCTTCCATCCTTCCGAGGTGGGTAAAATGAGAAGCCAGATTATTGGGGGGCAATAGGCTGACTCTGTAAAACTATTTAGAGAGGGCTGTAAAGTACTATAAAGCGGTATACAAGTCTAAGTGCTGTTGCTATTGTCAGAAGGTGGCAAAAAGTGAGCATGTGACCCTGAGGACTCTGCAACGGACATAAGTATGAACCAGTTGCCAAGCATCTGAATTTTGAGCACGTGACCAAGGGGATGCTGCAATGATTGTAACTGTGAAAAATAGTCATAAGTTACTTTTTTCAGTGCTGTTGTAACTTTGAATGGCGACTAAAAGAACTGTTGTTTAGTCAAGGGCTATCTGTATTACGTTGGTGTTTCATGCCCAAACTATAGCAAATCTGGGTGCAAGCGTGACAGTCAAGGCAGAAAGGGAGCAACAAGAAGACCTATGACATAAGCAGAAGAGCACCTGTAACTCAGGGGTGTAGCTCACAGACATACAGATTGTTCTTCAAGGTTCAGAGCTTGCTGACATATCACAGATACATACACATGCGTTCACACATCGCATCTCTTCAGGCTGTACTTCAGGAGTTACAGTGTCACGGCACAGGACACAAATATTCGCAAAACTCTCAAGGACAAAATTTCAAGCAAGCATCTGTATTCTGCTTTCATAGTAGATGGGTGCCAATTTCTCTTTCTCCAAATTATTAAAATCCTTCTTGATCCCACAAGGCCTTAAGATAAAAACCTGGGATGATACGATGATGATGATGAGTAATCTGCAGTTAGATTCATAATCGAACACTGGTGAAAACTTAATAATTCAAGTCCTAATTAAGGACCTAAGAATGATTAAGACAGTGCCTAAGGATATAGGCAGTTCCAAGCAAAGGTGTGCTTTTTTTCTTTTTTTGTAAAATTAGGGTATTCAGGTCTGATAAATTCAAAATTTCCAACTGGCAAGGGAGTCTTTTAGGTATTGCTCCAAGGATTCCAATCATGATTGATGTAACTGGATTTCTTTTTTCCATATAATTATTATTATTTACTGTTATTTATTTTTTTTTGCTCTGGGGATAAGGTTAAGGAAAATGAACACTTTCTCAGATAAAATACTCAGAGAATTAGATGAACGGAAATGTATAAATAATATATATTGAAGGTGCACATTAATTGGAAGGAACGCCATTTGGGGCCAGTTATATGTGAGAAATTAATTGGTTTGCCTTCTGTGAAAGAGGTATTTAGTAGTAGCATCAAATGGGGAATCAAATGATTAATTCATGATCTAAACTACTTCACTCTGGTTCTGATCTTGGCCAAATCGCTTGTTTTCCATTTTCTTTTAATATTTTGCAACCCAGGCCAGCCAAATGTTTTGAGAAAGGTATCAGCAGGTTAAGAGAGCATCCCGCTGTTTATTCCTATAATGTTTCTAACAGAAATAAGGAACATAAACACACACACACACGCGCGCGCACACACACACACTTACGAGCTACAATTGCACCAATGAGAAAGAGGATTGTTATGCCCCATTTTCTTTCCTAAATATTAGCAAGGTGGCTTTGTTCTCGTGTCCTAGCAATAGCAACAAGCACTTAAGACTTATATACCACTTCATCGTTCTTTACAGTCTTCCCTAAGCAGTTTACAGAGTCAGCATATGGCCTTCAACAATCTGGGTCCTCATTTTACTGACCTCGGAAGGATGGAAGGCAAGTAGGACAATGCTTGCCCTCCATCCTGGCAGCCTAATTCCATACACAGTGAGGTCGGCTTACAGTATTCTTTCAACATTGCAATGGAGGTGGATGGGCTTCTCTTACTGGATCCAAAGGTTCTCCATTTCCATGAGAAAGACATAATTTGGGTGGCTTAGTGGCCAATATCTCTCTCTCCATGCTTCTTAAGGAAAAGGGGGTTTTAAAACAAAAAGGACCACGTGCCCTCGAAATTCAGCAAAAATACTTCTTCCACTGGCAGAGCTTAGAAGGATACGCTGCATGGATTTGGGTGTCTCTCTCTCTCCCTGAACCTTGTATTAATACAATTTATTTGAGTATATTGAGTTACATGTATTATTATAACCTTCAATAGCCATTGCTTACTGCACAGAACTAGCTCTTCTATGATGTAGAGAATGAGCTCAACCATGACGGTACTAATGCAATCTTTAAAGTAGCAATACTGTGGAGTCCTTTGTGTTTTCCGATTTTGGTTGTTTTCTTGCAGACGTTTCATCACTCAACTAGCTAACATCATCAGTTCTAGAAGGGACTTGGGTTATACTAAAATCACTTCGATACATTATATACAAGGGAGGGAGTATACCTCCCTCTATGAGGGAGATGGGCCGTTCCTAAATATGATAGATAAATACATATACCAATAAACAAAATGATTAAAATATTAGAAGTATAAAAATACAGAAAGATTATATTATTCTTATTCACAGATCCAAATAGAAATTCCACTGCTATTATAGATAATTGTACTTTTTTTTTCCTGCATAGGTCTGGGTAACAGAAAAATATGCATGAGATGCTCCTCTGAGAGATAATGACAATTATATACACTTGAAGTCTAACTTCTACACTAAGTCTTTGAGATGATATTTATATATAGCTTAAGGATACATTTGGAAAAGAACAGCTTAAAAAGTAGGTGTCAACATGGACTTGTGCAAGGTAAACTATGGCAGATAAGTAATTACTTTTCAAAATGAAATCACTATTGATTTAAAGAAGCCAGGAAACTAAGAAATTTAATATACAGGCTCAAACTATTTAAAGAAAAAAAACTTTTGACAAGTTTCAAAATGAGGTTTCTAAATTGCCTTAAAAGAATTCTGAACTGTAGATTGAGTACATTTTTGAAAAGGCTGCTGGGAGATAATTTGCATTTGTTTTGACTGCCACTGTTTTAGCTAAAAAGGAGCTAGAACCAGAGAGAAGGGTTAACTTTTATATATTACCGCCGTGCTCACTTTCACTGTATTTCATATAACTACCAGGGTTTGGCTGCCAAATAGATTAAATCCAGAATGTAACATGGATGAAATTCTAGGCGACAATAATAATATTCACCATTCACCACATAATAATAGTTACCATTTATTCACTGCTTCAGAGGAATCAAAGAGCTCGACATACAACAAGAAAGGGGAGCCACTACCCACCTCTGTATTTCTGAACTACAATTCCCACCACCAGTACTACTGGCCGTGCTGGCTGAGGCTACTGGGAGCAATAGTTCAGCATCTGGAGGACTGTTAGCTCTTTATCCTTTGTATCTCTGTTATCCATACTTCTTTTTAGCATTTCAAGTTAATGACTGATTAGGGAAACTGAACGCATAGCTTAGGCTCTGATTGCAGCAATTGCCTCTTTGGATCAAGTGCCTGTTTTTTTTCCCATTTTCTGAGAGGCAGAATGACAGTCAATCTAAAAGCAACATCCACTGGATTGAAGTTTAAAATTATTAAGAGATTACATGCTAGCATCGCTGGGGTGAGACAAAGCCACACACAGTCACTGCTTAAGTGAAAACATGCATTGGAAGAATAAAATTAATGAGTGCAGAGAGAACACCGGGACTGTTAATGAAGAATATAAAATTTTAAAAACCCGATGGGAAATGCTTGCAGTGTATTAACATTAAATTAATTAAATCAAAGGTACATTTATACATAAAATGCCTTTAAAACTATTTATCATTTTCCCCCAGATGATGTCAAAGTATTTTTTCCAAAGACAGGAGTAACTGTAATGACATGATGTGCATTTTCTTTAATAAGACTCAAGATTGGCATCTGAGGTAAGAACCTACTGCTAAATTAATACAAACATTTACATTTCAATATCGTTTATTTAATTTATTTAATTTATCTAATTTAATAAATTAATTATACAGGGACATTCCTTGGTTTATCAAATCCATCTCTAGGATGAAATCGGTAGTCTTCACTCCAAAGTATTGAAAATGCCATATCTAGGGAGCAATTGCTTTTGAAAGAAAGTAACCCCAATCATTGAATGATGCTGAGAATAGGTCAAACATGGAGGTAGACAATGAGTGTAGGTAGCCCTTGACTTACAACAGTTTAGTGACTGTTCGAAGTTACAACGGCACTGAAGAAAGTGACATGACCCTTTTTCATACTTATGACCGCTGCAGCATCCCCATGGCCACGTGATCAAAATTCAGATGCTTGGCAACTGGTTCGTATTTTTATTTGTCAACTGCCATGTCCTGGGATCATGGGATCACCTTTTACCACCTTCTGACAAGCAAAGTTAATAGGGAAATAGCAATAACAATAGCACTTAAGATTTATATACTGCTTCACATTGCTTTACAGCCCTCTCTAAGCGGTTTACAGAGTCAGCCTATTGCCCCCCCCCTCCCCAATAATCTGTGTCCTCACTTTACCCACCTCGGAAGGATGGCAGGCTGAGTCAACCAGATTTACTTAACAACCATGCTATTAATTTAAGAACTGCAGCAATTCATTTAACAAATGTGGCAAGGAAAATGGGGCAAAACCCACTTAACAAATTTCTCACTTAGCAACATAAATTTTGGGCTCAATTCTAGTTGTACGTTGAGGACTACCTGTATATGATAAATAAGTAAACCAATATGTCCCACTTATGTACAGACAACCTCTTGATTTTCATATAAAACTAGGAGATAAATACCAACATTAACTATCCCTAGCCTATTTTTTGATAAAACAGGCCAGCATGTTTGTTTTTTATATGGTATATTGGTAGTCTTCGACTTGCAACCATTTGTTTAGTGATCCTCAAAGTTACTACAGCACTGAAAAAAGTGACTTATGACCATTTTTCACTCTTACAATGGTTGCAGCATCCCCATGTGATTGGGCATGTGATCAAAATTCAGATATTTGGCGACTGGTTCGTATTTATGACGGTTGCAGTGTCCCAGGGTCATGTGATCACCTTTTGCAACCTTTTAAAGAGCAAAGTCAACGGGCAACCCAGATTCACTTAACAACCGTGGTGCTAATTTAACTGCAGGGTGATGCACTTAACAACTGTGGCAAGAATGCCACAAAACTCACTTAACAATTGACTCAGTAACAGAAATCTTGGGTTCAATTGTGGTCATAAGTTAAGAACTTATCTGTAGTGCTTTCACCTCTTTTACACAGAAAGGTGGCAACTCATTTGGGGGTGGGGGGGAGACGATGCTGCAGTTGCTGAAGGACCCATGCTAGTAAGAAAAAACATGCTTTACTAATCCTGCAGTTCCCCACTCTGAATTTTTATAATGATTGAATCTATGAACTGGTTTATAGCAAGTTCCCTCGCCAAGAAGGTGAATTCTATTAGAACTGAAGCTGGAAACCAAATCCTGTGCTATATGACAAAATAAAAGTGGATGTTGCACTTGGGCAAAGCAGATTTATTCCAGTCACATTAAATAGGCAGATTTATTCCAGTCACATTAAATAGGCAGCTCTATAGAAAAACTCCCAATATTAGTAAGTCCTAGGTTCAAAGGAATTTGGCATATTTATTTATCAACCCAGAATGTATTTCAACTGTTTCCCAGTTACCGTGCAAAAAAAAAAAGAGGGGGGGGATTTGTGATTTTAGTTAAGCCATGACGTATCATTTATGGAAGGAAGGGCAGTGAAGAGTGGGTCAATAACCCTCCTACTTCTGCCTGGCTAAGGCTTGGCACAGCCTCTTCGGCAAGCAGAACATTTGGGATTTCCATTTTCTCATTCAGTATTCCAACATATGGTGAAAAAACACTGCCCTGCCACAAGCAGAAGGGCATATCTGAATAAAGCCCTTTATTAGTAGTAATATTTAGCATTCATACAGTACAACTGAACTTACTGTATGAATGCTAAGGGCTGCAGTAATTTTTAGAATATTTGCGTAAAACTGGTTAACTGTCTGCTACGCTGGCTGAACTAGCAACGACTTGCTGAAGATTATCTAGGCCTTTCCTGATGGCCAATCACCCTTTTTGAGGTAGAGAGAACACAACATTTTAGAGCCTTAGTTGTTTAAAGAAAGAACTATGTGAGAATAAAGAATAAAGGTGGCATGGAGAAAATATTCCCATCTGTCAAGTCAGCCATCTACAAAAACTGTCCAGTTAGCATTCTTCCAAAGACGTTTATGGCCAAAATCATGTACAGATGGAAAACTCTGGCTTTTGAGGGGGCAGAAGGAACGGTATCCACTCTTCTTTCAAAACTACAGCTGTCTCCTCCAGTTGCAGGGGATATTTTAACATGGGAGCACTTTGAATGACCATTAAAAGACTAGTTAACTTTCCTATATAACCACCCCTTCCTTAGTAAATGTGATGAATTATGCTTGACTCACTCAAAATAATTTTCCATACCTCAGGTAAGGTGGGGGGGAGAGGGGGAGGGATGAAGGCTTGAATTCAACACAGATTGTTTAAGCCAGAAAACAATCTCTTTAGATTCCCCTGCCTCGACTCTATTAGATTCACACCCTAAGATGGTTACAAATGGTCTGTGCTTTGAATACTGTTACCTGTAATAGCCGGGCATCACAATATGAACGCCTGCACTTGGTTGACAGATGTTTGATACTTCCTGCTCATCCATTTTCCGCACAGAATCTGTGAAAGGTCCTGTAGCATTGATAACACATTTGGCTTTGACATCAAATTCCTGCCCTGTGAAAGAAAACAGCATCAATCACATACTCCATTTGTTTTTCTCTTCGCTGACTCTCTGGATTATTAATTTATCCATGAAGTTAATGTATTGTGAAGTGTGTGTATAGACACACACACACACACACACACACACACACACACACACACACACACACACACAGGGCTGGTACACCTGCACACAGAACCCAGCAGCTCGTTTCCAGCAAAATTAGAACCGAGACAGCTTTTAAGCCAAGAGTACGTTGACTCCCCAGTCTTTATAAAGATTTTGAAGATCCGACCCGTAGAACGAGGGGAAAAGAAGCAGAAAAGAATGGTAGCAACTTTCCAACTTCTTCGGTCCCCCGTCGTACGGCTTTATTTATCGACATTCTCTATTTAATGACATTCTGGAAAACCCTGAAATTTGTTAAATGGTGCTATTGCTGAAACGCACCGCTACCACCCGGCATTTCAGAACGTCAGCTTTGCTTGACAGAAGGGCTTGGATGTAAAGCACAGCTTAGCTTGCCAAAGCACTAGGATTTGAATGAAAGCCTGACAGAAGTTAAGGATGATTGGCGGTAATGACATGCCACTGCACTTTGGAAACATGCCTTTTTTGTCAGCTAAGCGATATTTACAAACTCCAGCCCCTTACTGCATTCTCCCTTCACCCACCTTCTTCCACTTAAGTTTGAGGAAGAGAGGATTTCCCGGTTTCTTTTAAGCCGGAGTAAAATGCCTTTCTGGGTAGCAGCGCTTCCTCCCATTTACACTCAAAGTACGGGCAGCTACTGAGGTGAAGGGCTGCAGGGAGAATCTGGGCAGCCACCCAGCCCCAGAAAGGATAAAAAGGAAAGGGGTCTCTGAAAAGCCGAAAGACACCCCCCCACCATCGGTACCTGACAGAGCAAGCTACCTGGAGACAAGGGGGCTTCATAAATGCCAGGGAGAGCCCAAAGGACATACCTGTTAGAACATCCCTGCACCTTGCTCCGTAAACCCGGCTCTTCCCGCTCTCTGGATCCATCTTCTTCAGCAAGTGCACCACTTCAGTGTAATTGGCTATGGCAGCCCCATACCTGGCAGCAGTGAGGGCGATGGCAAGGTTCATTCGTGCATCATTGTGCTGTCCTGCAGCGGGGGATGGGGTGGGGTGGCACAATCACAGAAGGACAGGAGTCACCTCCAGCCACTGATTTGTGGTATGGAAGGGTGTCAGAACCAATCTGTCACATCTGTCCCTGTCACAGTGAATAGCCATGACGGCTGGTCAGATCTACCAAGAAATATCCAGAGAAATCACTGACTCTCTGTAGTGTAGCATATTCTCCGTAAAAAAAAAAAAAAGAAAGGCAGCAGAAACTACACGCACATTCACGAAGGGCTGGGATTCTTGTCCAGCGGTGAACTTATGTGCTGTATAGCTGCAGTACGTGGATTTTGCATCCGGTCCAAAACAAGGCACCACTTTCTGGTACCGGAGAAGGCGGAGACTGTACTGGCAAGTAATACAACCTCTTTGAAAGATGCATTTCCTGACAGCCCCACTGGTGTTAATTAAGCATCTCTATTAGCACATGTACAGCATGACATTAAAAAAGAAGTGAATGGTCTTTCAGAGATTCTATGGCTAAGCTTTACCTTGCTACACAACAGTCCTTTCATGCAACCTTGAAGTTCACAACTTGCAGCATTTACAATAAGTATGCGGGTGGAGATAAAATCTTGGACATGTTAAGGTACGTAACCCCCAAAGGGTTAGCCCACAGATCACTTTAAACATATATATCATTAAAGATTTATAGATGAATTTTCCTACTAGGAGGTAGATGGAATCAACATGGAAGG
>JAOYMU010000001.1:29835020-29848410 GCA_025802295.1 Psammodynastes pulverulentus
ACGATACATAGCAAGCACATATTCAACCGATCCCATCAGTATTATTGTATTATGCTTACAAAGACATTTTGAGCTAGTTTTTTCTGATATACACAAAATATTCATAATGCTATAATCATAGGTTTGTGGATTCACTACACTGATCAGTTTTGCAGAGAACATCAAGCATTTCCATTGTCATCGTCCTCCTTTAAAGTGGCTAATGGTCCTTTTTAGTCATGTTGGTGCTTCCCCATCATTCCCAACCTAAATTTGAACAAGCTATAAATTTAATTTTCTTCGCCCCCCCCCCCCCTTCACAAAAAGTAAATGGAGTAACCTGCTAGGATATTTCATCCCCAACTCATGTATTTATCTGTATGTATATCTATGCTTGCCTGCAAAAAGTTTTTCAAAGGTAGAATTGGAAAAATATCTAGTATAAAAAAGGATAAAAGAGTGTTCTGCATGCAGCAGCACATTTTGATGAAATAGAAACAAGCATACAGAAGCAAATGAAAAATCATCTTTCATTTGGGAAAATCCAAGGGAAGAATGAAATGGCTTTTGAGTTACAAAAACCACCAGTAGGTGGAGCATTCTACTGGCAGACTAAAAGAGACATCTGGAAACCTCGGTGAACAATGGAGCTAAACACAGATTTTACAAAGTAAGTTCTTTGGCACGCTCCTATGTATGATAATGCCTCATCTATCCACCAGCCACAGACAAGTTAATTTAGAAGATACAATATACATGAGGAAAGAACAGGTCTACCTGACTCAAAGATGTGAACCTCTTCCCAGAACTAGTTCTGGCATGTTCTTAGGCAGGGCTTTTCTTCTCTGAAGAAAAGTGCCGGAACGCACCCCAGTCGTCGCGCTAAAAAACCCCGGAAATGATAGCGCGCGATTGGTCGAGACGGACTACATGACGCGGACTCAGAAAAGGTGCCGGAACGCAGTACCGCCGAGTTCTGGCAGAAAAAAAGCCCTGTTCTTAGGGATTTTCACACAAATAGGCGCAAATAGACGCTGAAAGCAAAAGGGGACAAAACTAATCTAGTACTGGTATCATTTTTCAGTGTGAAGGATGGGTGTGCTTCACTTCTTGTGTGAAGTAGGAACAACAATGAATCTTCTTTGCCATGGTGTTCTGTTGGTTGGAGAAAATCTGCTAGAAAAAGGAAGGACTGGAGCTAAGATAACAATAGCAATAGCACTTATATTCTGCTTCATGGTGCTTTACTGTAAGGTTTGCAGAGTCAGCATATTGCCACCAACAATCCTGAGTCCTCATTTTTACTGACCTCGGAAGGATGGAAGGTTGAGTCAAGCTTGAGCCCGTCAGGATCAAACTCTGGCTGTGGGCAGAGTTAGCCTGCAATACTGCATTCTAAGAGACTTGGTGGCACAGAGGATAGAGTGCAGTAATTGCAGGCTACTCCTGCTGACTGTCAGCTGCCTGCAATTTGGCAGATCGAATCTCAACAGGCTCAAGGTTGACTCAGCTTTCCATCATTCCAAGGTGGGTAAAATGAGGACCCAAATTTTGGGGGCAATATGCTGATTCTGTAAACCGCTTAAAGAGGGCTGTAAAAAGCACTATAAAGCGGTATATAAGTCTGTGCTATTGCTATTGCTAACCACTGCACCACCATGGCTTAATGAAAGTTAATTGCAATTAACATAACTTTTTCTAACTAATTAGCTAAACAGTGTAGCAGATGAAAAAAGCAGTTGGTACTAAAAGACTCTTGCAAAGAGAGAAATGTATGAACCCAAGAGCCATACAGTACCTCTGCAATATAGCTACAGTGATAGAATGGACTCAGATTCATATCTAGGATCAAAGCTTCTGCTTTAACACTGGCAAGAAAGGAGAAGACCTACCATCATAGTAGACTATGGCGCCCACGAGTTTGTCCTTCCGTAACATAGGAAAGAGTTCCAAAGCTCTGGATTTGCTAAGCACATAGCTGCTTTTCAGACACTGGGTTCCTGCTACAAGGTCATACATCTTAATTCCCACCCAGTAATAAGGCAGTTGCCACCACCTAAAAAAAAAAAAAAAGATGACAAATAATCACGTTAAGCATGTAAAACAAATCCTTTTTTTTTTTGCAATGGACGTTCTTTTAAAACAAATCTGAAAATTCAAACAGAATTTAGAAAAATCAGAATAGATCTAGATATGCATGAAAAAGCTGTTCTAAAGATCACAGGGGAATCCTGCAAGCCAATGTTTCAACTAAAAGAGACCACCCAAGAAGAAGTGAGACATAACGATTCCAATTACTATTTTATTCAATTTGATAGATGTTTTGAAAGTTCATTTTGTTATTTATTAAAGTTATCCTGAGTTTCTGGGAAGAAAAGCAGAGAACAGACTAACACACTCAAAAATAGATATATATTTATTTGCAAGGGACTGCAATTTATAAAACAGGCTCCAAATCTGTTAGCATGCAATCAATTCAGTAAAAAGAACTGGACACTGGGACCAAGGTTCGTATTACCACCTGGCTATGAAACTTTACTGTGCAGCTGGATCCAAGCATCAAATACTGGGAGTGGGGAAGAACGACCATTTAGATAACACATCTTCTAATTCCATTTTAACAAAATAACAAGGGCTTTATTCCCATAATATCTAAATGAACTAACTGCCTTAACCTGGTGTCCTGGTTTATGTTACATATTAAGATAATGCTTGGGTTCCTGCAGTATTGTGAGTCACAAGCTATTCAATTCCAGTTTAGCCTAGCCTATCCTTTTACACGAATGCAGCTAGAGAAATGAGCAAATAGATTCATAGGCTTACATGGAAAACTGAGGATTCATTGCAGCTCATATTGTTTTCTAATGTTCTTATTTTTAAATATATTAATGATCGGGGGCAACTATCCGAACATACAGAGAACGATCAGTGCTCAATGAAAATGTTTTTTTTAAAAATAGAACTCATTTTTCTCCACCAAAATGATATTTAGTGCCACGTGAATTACACAGCAGCTTAAAAATCTACGATTACCTGGCTGCACCACGTGCCTTATTCTATGGTCAGGATATTAAAATAATCATCTTTACACTCAAACCTGTTTTCACTCACCTCACCACTCCCTCCCACACACTACACACAGATAGGCCTTTGTACTAGAACATGAAAATGTTAAACAATATTTGAGATTTCAAATGAACAGATTTGGAGACAGATCTACTGACATCAATCGGTCTTAAAAGTAAACATGACTAACAGTTTTGAAAATATGTTCAACTTCAAGCTGGCTAATGAATTTAATTCTTGGTTACTAAAGTCAGCCAGAATTTATCAGCAAGCACTTATTCAAGATTACTGCAGGGAAAACATAGTTACTATTCTACTAGAAAGAGGTGGGGGAATACAGATAACAGGACAGTAACATGTAGCATATAATTCCATTTGCATTATTCAGGAAGCTTGCTTAACAACAAGCTATGAAGACCACCAAGTGTTCTGTCAAAAAAAACCCACCCAATTCTATTTATGTGAATTTGGAATCAGTAGGAACCTGAGGGTACTTTCCCTGTGTCATTCTCTTCAAAACTTAGTTGATTAAAGCAATTTCACTGGACTGTTGAGTCAGAATGAGAAAAGTAGTCACTCTCCATTTTACTTTGACACGGTGTATTTAAACATTTATGACATCACGCGGGCTAGTCTTCTACCTTCTTCAGGTATAGAATTCCTTTAAATGCCTTAAACTTTGCAGGCACTTAAAAGAGATTTCATCCCTTAAAGCTGCTGAACCCCCCCATTTCTATATTTGGCCTGGCCTTGCCAATTTTTGGAATGAAGCGTTGGATAACATAAACCCAGCTGCAGCTTTTAAGGCAACACGCTTGGGCAAAAGAGAGCAATGGCTGATGATTTGCATACTAATATTTTTAATGTTTAGTTAACAGGTTTCTAACAACAATACATAAATAAGCAGCCGACAGGCATTTGAAGCTTCTCATACAACAAGTCTTATTTAAATGACTCAGATGATATTTCAAAATTCCCTTTCTTGCAAGGCGTCTGAACTGATGGAGACCAAACTTGTATACTTTTACCCTGAGATGTGGAAAGTACAATGTGCCAGAATTATACTTGTAAGACATGTTCTGGAAGTGCTGTAGCATCACCATGTTTTTCTTGGATACATAACACCACATTATCCGAGTGCGATATGTTTATTTAGGTTTTATGACTTCTCTCTCCAATCCTTGATGTTTCCCCTGCTTAGTGTATTCTTTGTGAGTCATTGTGGTGGGATGTGTGAAACTAAGTCTTAAAACGTCACTCGCTTTAGAGAGTCACTTAGAGACCCTGGGTAAGACATCATCTCAGAGAAACTAACTAAATAAATAAAAATAGAAATAAACGGCCCTCCCCCAGTACCACTTTAAAGATCAAAATTCAAATAGATAAGTTACAAAACACTTAAATATTCTCTTCTGGTAACATCCCCTCGGATCCATCCTTCTGTAAATCCTAAACAGCATATATTTGTGCCTTTATCTATATTTTGTATGTTTTATTGAAAAAAAAATTAATGGTTGAAAATCAGGCATAATTCAAATTTAATAAATTATTCTTCTTCCAAGAAACTTAATTGGATACTCTCTTTTCACAGCTCATTGACTAATTTAAGGTAAAGTATTGGTTTGTCTAAACAGAGTAAAAAAACTACTTATGTATTTTTCTTTCTCAGGGCATTTAAGAAGTCAGGAAAATTAACAGCATGCATATATTTTCATCTCATTTTCTCCCTTTTTATACTATAGAGATGCAAGCATGGTTCCAACGTAGAAGATATTATTATAAATAAATAAATAAATGCACATAAACACCAATGCACATACGCGCACTAGGTTTCAGTTCTGAGATGGCTAATCAAGATTTAATTCAAGCACAGTTATGGGAAAGCAACATCAAAGGTTTCTGCCAGTGCAATCAATCTGTCAGTAAAATGCCAACAGGATTCCTTGTGCATTTGCCATACCAGATTAAAAGAAATGGAATCAACGGTTCAAAAGATTTCACATTACATTTCTACAAAATAATGGCAATATTTTGTTCTTGCAAAGTAAAAAATATTAGGCTTGGCACTAGCAAAAACAAAACAAAACAAAAGAAAAGAATAACCCATAGGAAAAACAAGCACTATAATTCCTGTGCAGTGACACAGATTAAAATGTATGAATAACCTGCCAAGCAAATAAAACGGGATAAATTTTGAATAACTTACTTGTAAACTGGAAGCATTATAGGCAGAGGAGCAGATAAATGAGGAGCAATTTCAAGCAAGTTAGCACGTTCATGGAGGGCTTCTTTCACCATTCTATACTACAAAAAAGGGTAAAAGCAAAAAAAGAAATAATAAAGAATTTACTGAACTGATTCTCAGTGATACTGCCAAATAATCATCTGTTGCTATTTTGTAGAATCCTTAAAATATTTAAAAAAAAACTTTAGAAATTATGATTGTAATAAAAACTTGTAGAGGTCATTCTTTGACCATAAAAAATATATATAGAAAACCGTTAAAATATATCTCAAGTTTCTTCAGGAGCTCAATATGGTGTTCACATTCTCCTTCCTCCATTTTCCACCACAACATCAACTGTGTGAAATAGGCTGATCTGAGAGAGAAAGGACCAAAGTCACTCAGTAAGTTTTCACAGCTAAGAGTGGAACAAGAACTTGTGTCGCCCTTGTGCCAGTTCAATATCTTAATGACCATACCTTGACTTATGACAATTCAACCCAAAATTTCTATGGCTAAGCAAGACATTTGTTAAGTGAATTTTACCCATTTTACGACCTTTTTTGCCACAGTTGTTAAGTGAATCACTACAGTTCTTAAGTTAGTAATACAGCTGTTAAATGAATCTGGCTTCACTGATTTTGCTTATCAAAAGGTGATGCCAGGATCCCAGGACACTGCAACTGTCATAAATGAGTCAGTTGCCAAGCATTTGAATTTTGATCATGTGACCATAGGGATGCTGCAACAATCATAAGTGTGAAGAACGGTCGTAAGTCACTTTTTTCAGTGCCATTGTAACTTCGAACTGTCACTAAACTAACTGTTGTAAGTCAAGGACTACCTGTCCTAGTTCTATGGAGATGAATTACAGCAGACTATGCAATTTCTAAATTAATATGTACCAATTATTGTTTTAAAAAATAGACAAAATATTATTGTCACTACAGTATTAACGTTATTGTGATACGTGTTACTGTAAACACTCTAATTATGATTGCCTAAAAATAATTGTACTGTTCGATTGAAATGGAATTTTTATATATTATACTAATAAAACAAATAAAACTTAAAAAAAATAGACAATTCAGTATTTATTTCATATTCTTATAGCTCTGCTTTATAACATAAAAGCATGTCTAATCAATAACAGAATATCTGGAACTAATCAACCACATTCAAGCAAATTTGAATTTTGCTGTTTGTCTAACCAGAAAGCGTTCTGTCTAACCTTAAAATAAATACTGATTCAAATTCAAAATATCAGTCGGGAACTCGAGACTGTATTGAGTTCAAAACTTCTGAAAGAGTAAAAACTACAATTACCACAGCATTTTTACACCCCACACTAGTATTTAATTACATCCATTTTCTAAGGATATAGTATTTTCCCAGCATTACACACACGTCAAATATGTTCTTGAGTAAAATATGAGATATTTACATGACCAACAGCTAGCAGAAGATATCTGAGGAATGTAAAATGAGAACCCTGAAGCAAGGACAAAAATCCAATGTACAGTTATGGAAGGAGGCACTACTAAGTTGGGAACAGCATGTGTGAAAAAAATCTGGCATGGAAGTTAATTACAAATGAATTTGAGACACCACTGTGATACAGCTATAAAAGGGGCAAATTAAATTGTAGATTCTTTCAATGGAAATATAATGATTTCATTAAGAGAAATAAACTGGTCAAGCCCCAACTTCCATATGTGATTAAGATCAAAATATGGTAAAATGGAATAGAATGACCTAGAATCAAGATAAGGAAATAATTATTCCTACCAAAAATGTTCTGCCTGCAGAATTTAGTCTTAATATGGAGAAATGCACTATGAAACAGTTAGTTCGATGTATAAGTGAGAAGAGGGAAACGAAGGTTCACTATAAATCAGGCATTAAAAACCCAAATTATTCATTTTTCAAGGAAGGC
Organism: Psammodynastes pulverulentus; assembly: GCA_025802295.1. Classification (NCBI taxonomy): domain Eukaryota; kingdom Metazoa; phylum Chordata; class Lepidosauria; order Squamata; family Psammodynastidae; genus Psammodynastes; species Psammodynastes pulverulentus. The sequence continues at coordinate 29,842,226 of JAOYMU010000001.1, forward strand.
ATTTAACATTGTCATAAGATCAGGAAACCTTTATGAGATAGAGGTACAAATGATGAGATCTTGTCAGATTTGATAATCTTCTATACATTGGAGCATTTTTTACATTTTTTGGCAGTTGCCCCATCACACTAATTTATACAATGGCACCCACTGCTTGAAAAGAATACAAACACTTCTACAGATAATGTAAAGGTGTGCTGCTACTGCAGTTTTTTTTTTTAATTATAATTGTCTTAAAACATATGGAAGCTTCTCATCTTGTTTAGAAAACAATAAATTATGGCGTAACATGTTTTAGGATTTTTTTTTCCTACTAGTGAGAACTTGAACCCAAATTTAATAAATAAAATAAAGTGCTATCAAAGGGTCAGCTTATTAATAAGTACACTTTGCATTTCAATTGCTTGACCAAATGCTAATATAAAACATTCCATAATTTTTAATTACTTGTGTATTTCTTCTATATATGCATTTTCTGCCTATATTCTCGTGTTTTAAAACAGTTCAAAACAAACAGTGTGTTAAAGGTAAGTGTGAGAGCCAATTTAATTAGATCAAGCAACATATTGTTTTGCTTTAGAGAAGCCATCATAAACAATTACCTGCTCAAAATCCAACTGCATGATAGCCTTCTGCAGATATCTCACTCCACCATGGATCAATTTAGTGCTTCTGCTGCTAGTCCCTGATCCGAAATCATCCCGTTCTACAAGAGCTGTGGTGAGGCCTGCATAACCAAAAGACCAAATTAATTTCTTAAATTACACAATTTGTATGTAATCTATTAAAGACCCTTCTCCACGGTACAGACAATCACAAGAAAAAAACCTGCTCTGAGTATAGATACATTTGTATTCAAAGTGCATAATGTCATCTTTTTGGCAGTGAAATGAGGCAGCCTTTTCAGGGAAATATTTTAACTTAAGTCATAAATACCGGAGATATGAAAATGACCGAAGAAGGAATTTGAGAGTATGTAAAACCTTTCCCCTTCTCATTAATATATGAGGACAATTAAAATGTTTAGATAGAAATTAAGCTAATGCAGGACAGAAGGAGAGTTCAGGCCCAGACATTGTTATCACATTATTTTCCAACTTTTGATATTGGTACACATGAGAACAACAAATTAAACAAAGTAATTAAATCATAATCAAACAATTAGGGTTATTAATGGTCTTTTAAATTTGCATATGCTTTTTTTTTAGCAGAACAACAACATATGAACGTTTTGGTCTATAGAAATTTTTTTAAAAACCAATATTAGATTATACCTTTATTAGAGCCACTCAATTCAGAGGAGAGTGCAAGCTTTCAAGTTTTTCAGAACTTTTCACCAGGTAGAAAATTATAAAAGTAGAACAGGAGACAGATGGAAGATTAATGGGCTTTGGGGAGGTTGCAACTAATTCGTATTTTGTCCTAAATGAAAACTGTAATGTAATACTGATAACATCTCCTTTCTTAACTAATGCATTCAAGTGCACAATCACTACCTTGAGACTGACTTTGAACTGCATACCTCATTATTAATTTTCAGACTTTTTCCCCCTGCCCTTTCTATTGTTCTGTAAAATATAATCACATGGAAAGTAAATGCAGTTAAAATAAACACCTACAGAACACCTGAAATGAAATTCCTTTTAGGGAGAGGAGGGGAAATCACATCTAATACAATCTAACTATGTTCGACTGCGATTTTATGGAGCCATGGTGGTGCGGTGGTTAGAATGCAGTACTGCAGGCTACTTCTGCTAACTGCCGGCTACAAGCAGTTCAGCAGTTCGAGTTTCACCAGCTCAAGGTTGACTCACCCTTCCAAGGTTGGTAAAATGAGGACTCAGTTTGTTGGGGGCCATATGCTGACCCTGTAAACCACTTAGAGAGGGCTGTAAAGCACTGTGAAGTGGTATATAAGTCTAAGTGCTATTGCTAAGTGCTATTTTCAAAACTGAATAAACAATGCTAATTTCACAACCACTGTCAATGTAGTTTCCATGTGGCAATCACTCATACCAAGACACTCAAGGAAGAAAACAGGAAGAATGAAAGCAAGTACTGCAAGATTTCAACAGAGGGTGTGGAAGAGTGAGTAACATGATTCTTCAGATCCAAGGAGGAAGTGTATCAGTCCTATGCTGCTCTCCTTTAGCCTTCATTACCTTAAAGATTCCGCTATGCTTTATTACAGTACAAAAAGATACATTAGCCTCTCTTGGTCGCCCTAAACTTTCATGTCCTTAAAAAAAAAAAAACTAATTATTCCCGGTAACTTTAGAAGATCAGAGCAATTTATTTTTTGTCAAATGTGACTGAAGATTAATGGATACAATCAGGAATAATTTGGCATGAACGTATCAAAGACGAAGAAAACAGAATTTGCTAAGTGAAGCATCAAACTTAATATGAGAGCAAATCCCGTGAATGAAGAGCAACAATACACAATTCATTAACCAAATGCCTATGATTATTTCACACTTCAGAAAGCTACTGATACAAATCAACAAATGTACTACAAAAACGATAAATAGAGACTGGCTTCAAGTTTGGTTTTCCTAGATATATATATATCTATCATCTACTACATCCAATCCTACCATAAAAACTGAAAAGATTTATTTGATTATGAAGCCAAAATCACATCCCTGCATGGTGGCAAAACAAATACCAAGGAAGTTGCCAAAGAAGGTACTGTATCTCACCTACATGTACTACAGGTAGTTCCAAACTTGACCTCTCTTTCTAAATCTAGCAAAATTTGGTCAGAAATAATGCAACTGAAATTATGCAAAGCAAATCATTTAAGATGTTTGGGTCTCTTATTTTGAGATGCATACACTCCAAAATTTCAAACTGGTAGCTAATGCAGATAATCCTTCAACAGAATTGGGGATTTGGAAAACTTGAAGCAAAATAAAAATAAAAGCTTAAATAGGAGTTAAGGAAGAAAGAAAACATAGCTTAAGCCAGGCCCATTAAATTTATTAACAAAACAAAAAAAAAACATTACTTTGTATGTAAAAGTAGAATGGATTATAAAATTTGAAATTAAAAATATAATAGTGCTTTATTTTCCAAATCATGTCAATACTTTTTATATGGCCAAAAAGACACACGTGATTACTAGCTAATTAAAAGAAGTCATTATAATCCAGAGCTGGCACACACAGAAAAGTAGACTAAAATGTACTGGTAACAAATCAAAAATGGTTCAGAATTTTTTTCTTACATTTTTTTTTCAATAAGAGTTTTTTAAAAGGTTTGCACATCACATAAGACTATATTTTGTTCAACTATGGTTTATTGAATGTAAGTCGACTGATTTTTCCACAACATATTGAGCAAATGAGGTTTGTTGGCTCAGGGAGAATTGCCACCTTTGGTCTTGGAAGGTATCATGCCCCTGTCGGAGTCTAATCCGAGGGGGACGAACAGCTGACAGAGAGCAGAGGAGTGGCCCCGTTGGCTTGGGAGATCCTGGGGAAGGGCAAAGTCAGGCTGGGCAGAGCAGAGGAGAGAGGGAGTTCAGATGAAAACCAAGGCCCACCGCCTCCTCATCCTAGGGCATGCAGGTAAGAAAAGAGAGCAATGGGGGTTGCATGGTTTGCGTGGGAGGAGAGAGCCCCAATCCCCTTCACAAGACACCGCTGGGAAGGGAGTTATTTAAAAGGAGGCAAACTACGGGGTGGTTGCCGGAAACAAAGTCTGAATTCAGTTCGTGTTCTCTGAGTCCTGGCATTCTTCCAATTGGACTAATTCATTGCTTTGAGACTTATCTTGGCTGTTGTTGTCGGAGTTATATTTGGACGTTTTCCTGCTTCCCCTTATCTGACCTGTCGGACTAATTGCCAGGCTGAATTCTTATCTAAAGGCATTTTGGACTGGAGTTTCTCCTGTATGCGTTTTGGAACTGGAGTGTTTCCAGCTGGCTGTTAGAGGTTTGTAGAGGCAGTTAATAAAGGGGTTCAAGCTTGTTATTTGGCTGTATTGCCTTTGTGCCACGCCCCAGGTCATCACAGACGGGGTGGCAGTACCCCAAACAGACCCTGTGCCTAATCTAGTGGTTTTCCTAGACTCACGACTCTTACTCGAAGAGCAGGTGGCAGTCATGGCAAGGAGAGTCTTTGCACAACTGCGGGTTGTGCACCAGTTACGCCTTTTCCTGGACCAACAGTCCCTACTCAATCACTCATGCCCTAGTCACTTCCCGTCTTGACTATTGCAATGCGCTCTACATGGGGCTGCCCTTGAAGAGCATCCAGAAGCTCGGGTTGGTGCAAAATGCAGCGGCCTGCATGGTTTTGTGCGGTCCCCGGTGTGCACGTGTATCACCTCTCCTGCGGGACCTGCATTGGTTGCCAATTGGCTTCCGGGTGCAATTCAAGGTTGTCACCTTTAAAACCCTTCATGGCTTGGGACCAGGTTATCTGAGGGACCGTCTCTTGCTAGTCAAATCTACCTGACCCATCAGATTGGGAAGGCAGGGAATCTTGCAGGTCCCATCCCTGACGGAGATACATCTGGTGGACCCACAAGAAGGGCCTTCTCCTTGGTGGCTCCCTCTCTCTGGAACATAATTCCTCCAGAGATCAGAATGGCCCCCACTCTAACATTCTTTCAGAAGGTGCTGAAGACCTGATTCTGCCAGCGGGTCTGGGGAACCCAGAGTGGGATGGAGCCCATTAAATGGCTCGTGTGATCTGCTGTTGTCGGGGCGGGAGGTGATTTATTTATTGTTTTATTGTACTTTATTAATTTATTTGATTCTTTTTGTTAGTTTTTATCTTTTTAAATGTTTTCTTGTTTTATTATTTTAAAGGGTTTTTTTAGTCTGTAAGCCGCCTTGAGTCGCCTTGGGCGATTAGGCAGCAATATAAATTCAATAAATAAGTAATAAATAAATTGTGTGACACATATGATTCCAATGATTTCAAAAAAGTAAATTGTCCCTCACATTCCATAGTCAAAATAAATCTCTGGACCTGGGGTTCTATATATGCCACTCATAATATCTGCACTAGTTGGCAGATCTTGAGGTTTTAGTGAAGAAGAAGTAGATCTCATAATCTAAAGACAATACCTGATTTAATTTTTCTCATTCAAAAATGACTTTCCTCTTCTTTCTCATTGGCTCTTCCAACCCTGCCTAGTTATCCTTATCAATAAATTTCAATATAGGAAATTTATTTATTATGTCACTATTACCATTACACATACAAGTGGTTCTCGACTCACAACAGTTCATTTAGTGACCATTCAAAGTTACAATGGCACTGAAAAAAAGTCTTATGACCACTTTTTATACTTATGACCATTGCAGCATCCCGCGGTCACATGATTTACATTCGGACACTTGACAATTGATTCACATTTATGATGGTTGCAATGCCCCAGGGTCATGTGATCTCCTTTTGTGACCTTCTGACAAGCAAAATCGACGGGGAAACCACGCTCACTTAATAACCGTGTTATTTAATTTAAGAACTGCAGTGACTCACTTAACAAACGTAGCAATAAAAGTTGTAAAATGGGGGAAAACTCACTTAACAAATTTCTCACTTAGCAACATAAACTTTGGGCTCAGTTATGGCCATAGGCTGAGGACTACCTGTACTGCAAGTTTTGGCTAGTTAGGAATTATGGGAATTTTAAAAAGATAATTCACAATTAGGAAAGTTCTTTAGGACTTAATGCAAAGTGGCTTAGCAAAGAATAGCCCTAAAACAGGTCATAGCATGAAACTAAAGCTGCCCACACAGCTAAGATGAGATAGATATATTGGACAATGACATTAAAAATAAACGGAATGGAAGAAAGCCCACCAAGTCAAAGAGATAATCTCAAACGCTCAAATTATATTCATTTCATCTTTGAAACAAAAGGCACTTTGTTGAATTCTCCATGCTTAGAATCTATGCTTCTAGAATATCAAAAGGCATGAGCTTCTTAAGTTTTCAGAACTGAGAACTGTGATGTTAGCAACTTATCTCTATCATGATCCAAGACATCATTTTAAAATGCCTCAGGCCTATCACAGGCGTTATATTGGATTGAATGACAAAGGTATGTGTGTGTGTGGGAGAGAGAGGGAGAGAGAGAGAGAGAGGGAGAAAGAGAGAGAGAGAGAGAGAGAGAGAGAGAGAGAGAGAGAGAGAGAGAGAGAGAGAGAACGCTCTTATCTCCAT
>JAOYMU010000001.1:29861419-29876256 GCA_025802295.1 Psammodynastes pulverulentus
CGCTTTTGTGGCCATTTTATCCACAGCCTTGTGCAGCCTCTGTTCTGCCCTAACTTGGGCCTTGGAGGGCTTTGAAGCAGGTGGAGGTTTGGTCTTGGCTTTGTCTGCCTTGGCCTTAGAAGAGGCAGCCGCCCTGCCTTTGCCCACCGTATCTCTGGGGGAGGTATTGCCTTCCATTGCGATCGAAAGCGAAAGGAACTGCAATGGAGATCGCGTTTAGCGGCTCCTACCGGCAGATGCAGGCTGCTCCGAGATCGTTCGGCAACGCAGCCTGGAAATCAGCGCGCTCTGAGAACCGAGCTCTCCTCTCTCTCCTCCACACACTGGGCCTCTGTGACTTGCCCGTCAGAAGCGATGCTTATCGGAGGAACTGAGCGCCGCTACCTCCACCTTGGACGGCCAGTCCGCTCTAATGGCGGAAATTGGCGCGCATGCGCAATGTGAAGACCAAATCTCTTTCGATTCTCCCGGAACTCTAACGGTTCCCGCCCGAATCAAATTGGCCAGCCGCATATAGAGAGAGATATATATATATAAATACTATACGCCGCAACTCCTGTAAAAGGCAGCCGGCGTCGTTATGCAGAGGTCCGTGCTCTCTTTGTAATCAGCGCGCTCCCCGCGCTTCGCCAGCGGTAGCTATGACGGCTGCCTCCGGAATCGGGCGAGAGTTAAAACTCTTCCCTTCACGTCGGCGCCAAATTCAAAACCGTAGTCGAATCGATCCCGGGCTAGAGCCCGGTTACTGCTTCATGTTCCTATAAGGAACTCTATTAATAAATAAATAAATAAGGTCCCGGAGAGACCGTTTCACCACTCTGATCTCTGCCTGAGACAGAGTAGAACTGAGAGGAGGACAGGCAGGAGGAGGGCGTGTCCTCAGTTCCACTCTGTTTCAAAGCTACAAGATCAAGAGTTAACCCATGCCTGCCCTGGATACCGGAACCCACGCTGGAGAATGACTTTCCACTGTCAGTCTGTCAATACAGCCGTAAAAATTTCCTAAACAAAAAGCCACATAAATCTCGGTTGCGGCGGGGGGGGGGAGAAACGTAGGGACAGGACACATCATTCCAGAGGGCAAGTGCAGCAACAGGATAGGTTGGTCCACCATCATACAGATCTTCCAGTAGGGGCTTTTCCTAAATTTAATTGAACTTTTAAGTCATTGCAATTTATGTCCATTATTTTTGGTTCTCGTTTCTTCTTTTCTCCAGGCTGAATACCCCAAGTTCTTTCAGCTGTCTTTTAGGGTACCTTGTCAAAAAAGATGAGATTTGTCTCAGATTACCTGTTTTTAACAAAGCTATGGCGACTCTTGGCAATCACAGCAATCTTCAAGTTTACCAATAGGCTGCTTGTTCAATCATCCCTCCAGAGATTAATGTCCAGTTCACTGTTGAATAGTTACTGGGATCCTGTTTTTCTTGAAGAGGTGAAATACTTTTCCCCCCCCCCCCAGTCATTTGGTATCTTCCCACCTATCAAAGACAGTACTTCCTCAGCAGTATTCTTGGGTATATTTCATCCTAAGACTGCAATGGCGAGTGCCACAGGTGGCATGCAGAGACCTCTCAGTGGGCACACGTGCCATTGCCAGCTACTCTTCTGGTTTCTGGTGTGCATATGTGTGCCAGCCAGCTGGTCTTCACAGGTGCCGGAAAATAGCCCAAAAAGCACCCCCAAAACAGACCATTTTTCGCATCATTTTTCAAGCCATTTTCAGCCAAAAAAATAGCCTGAAAACATCCCCCAAAACAGCCCAGAAAATGGCCTGAAAAATGCCCCCAAAACAGGCATGCGTGCACCGGCCAGCTGGTCTTTGGGTTTCCGGTGCTCTGGCATTTGCACATGCACGCACATTCCAGTTTGGGCACTTGGTGCTGGAAAGGTTCGCCATCACTGTCCTAAGACCTTGAAGGCATTCAAATTAGCCAAATGCTCCTTTATTTCATCCCTACTGTCCTGTACCCTTTCCTGTTCCCTCCCAATGTATGCTAGTCAAATAACATTTTTAAGATATAAAGACTGAAGCAAAATTTGCCTGTTTTTCCCCCCCTCACCATGAAGAATTCACTTGGAGGACACACTTCCCTTTGCTTTTTTTGCTATGAATGTATTTCAAAAAAGCTTTCTTGTTGGATTTCATCTCTCTTGCCAAGTTTAGCTAATTCTCCACCTTTGCCTTTGTGTACTTCCTGAACTTCTAAGCCAAAGCTTTACACAATTGCTTGAGTTTTTAGTTCTTCCTTCTAAAGAAGCACCCTTCTCTCACAAACTGCCTATTCCAACACATTGGCTCCTGTAGATATTGTACCTCCTACCTCCTTTCCTTGTTTGAGACTGCAGTATCCTTAATTTCTTTTAAAAGAAACCCAGACTGTGACAGTACTTTTTGCATTTCAGACTTCCTTCCCATGACTTTTTGCATTCCATTTTTTTTCATTTATAAAATCAACCTTTCTAAAACTTGGAATTTTTAACAAACCATTTTGCTTAAATCAAAATCATGTGTGGTCATCATATACTTCCCATCAATTCAATGTATCAAATTCCTGCCTGCCAATGAGGACCAAATCCAAGGTAGATCAACCAGTGGCCAACTCAACTTTTTAAGAGAGAAAATTATCACCAACACTAGTTAAGAATCTATACGACATTTTGCATTTGGCAGTATTAGTTTTCCAGCTGATTGCTAAAATCTCCCATCACAGCCACTTCGTGACTTTTTTTGAAGCTTTGGTTAATCTGTTTTAATAAACTTTCATCCATTTCTTTGGACAGCATGTTCCTAGCAAGATGCCCTTTTATCTTGAGCTTTTCAACAATCATATTATTACCATCAGCCCCATGGAAGATCATTAATCAACATTGTGGTACTCCACCTTCTTTTTTGTGTTGTCCTCTAAAACCAACTGCAGCCTTCAAGCCCAATGTGACACTGGTAGATTCATCCCACCATTTTTCAGTTCCTAATGACACCTAACTTAAATGTCTCTTGCATAATGGGCAAAGCATTATGCGCAGGATGTTTGTCAACCATGCTTTGCGCATTAGTACACAGACATTTAGGAAATTGGGTTGAACTTTCTGTATCCAGAAAGTCCAACCCATTCTCTCTTTACCATCATCTCGTTTGTCTCTATCTAGCAATTTGTTCTGCTTCTGTATCCAATCCACTACTTGACCATTCATTGGTCCCAGTCCGTTGCATTCTAGTTTAAAGCCCTTATGAGGTTAGCTAGTCATCATCCAGAAATATATTTTCCCTTCTTAATAAAATGAATACCATAATGCAAGGCAGTTTTTTCCTTCCTTAAGTTTGCACCATTCTTTGGACCTCAAGCTTCTCGATTGCACTAACATTGCAACCAGGAGTTCCCTTAATGTTTTCCTTTCTTTTTCCTTCAATGGGAAGTATTCTCAGGAACACCACCTAGGTCCCCAAATCTATCACCCCCTTTCCCAATACCATGCGGTATATACTCTATATCTACTGGAAGTCATGCTTTGCAGTATTATTTATGCCCCACAAGATTAGTGGGACAAGTCTCAATCTCCAACAAGATTTATCAGTCCTCGTACCATATCTCAGATTTGGGATATATGTGAGGATGAACAATATGAATAATAAATGGGAACTACTGTGCCTTTCACAAACCTGTTTATAATCACTATGTTTTCTTCTTCTCGATGACCAATAATAGATCACTTCCACTTGGATCAGGTGACAAATTTAACTATGAGGGCCTTTTGTAGCTTACTCATGTCTGTAGAAGCTTCCTCTGAGGCTAGAGGATGCCAAGATCTAGGACAATAGTCTGCTTTGTAATCATTTTGCTTCTGACTGTGACCTGTTGCCAGCTTCTTTATTCCCACGCTTGGGCAAAGTTGTAAACTTTACATTTTTCTCCTGTTTGTGGTGAGTAACGGTATCCACACTACTGTTTAGGAAGTCTTCATTTTGATGAATGAGATACAGGCATAACACTCTGACCTTCAGTTCTCCAATCTCTGCTTTCAGAATTTCCACAAACATTTTATACGAATGAAATCAGTTTTGCCTTCAGGGAAAAAAAAGGCAGATCTTGCACACATATGTTGCAGTTGAGCACCAGAACTCCCATCTCTGGCCATGATCTCTCCTATATTCTCTGGAGCAAAAAAAAACCCCAAAGAATAAATGCAAACACATTTGTTAAGTTTTGTGTGCCATCAGAGGCATGTGTGCTGTTGGCTTGAGCTGGTAAGATGAAGTCCAATTCCTTTGCCATTAGCAGATCTTTCTACTGTCTTCCCAGGATACAGAAGGAATATGCAGATGAACCTCTAATTCTTGGATTAAGGGTTCTTTGGTGTTTCTGAACTTCAATTCCTATCATGCTTAGCCAGGCAGGCCAACTGTCAAAAATTATACGGATTGCTGTCCTGGTATATCTAATTTATTTGTATATGCAAAAAAAACCTGGAGCGGTGATGCATACTGCATTGTTCCCAAAATCAAAGGTCCATATAAGCACTTAACATAATCTTTGGTACATTAGGATAACTAGCCAGAACATGACAACAGCTTATACAATAAATGTTACAGAAACAGGGAGTATTTATAGAGAGCTAGACTGCATTTGTTGTTACTATTAACCAACAGCACAAAACAAATGCTGGATTGTGATTCTCTTATCACTTACTATTCTATTCATGAGCTATAGATGGAACTCAACATTCTTTACTAGTAAAAGCCATAACTGTAGTGAAATAAACATAGTATTTAAAAATACAAAGATACTGTGAATTATATCCTAATCATAATATTCAACAACAGTGTTAAGTGTAATTTTAAAATTGGAGTTATTTATTAGCGATTGAAAGATAAATAAGATTAATAGATACAATTGCTATTAATAATAACTAAAATTTGATATTCTGCACTAGATCTATATAATAAGCAAGCATCTACTTAGAAACAGCAGGCACTGGAACATTATTTATTCACAATTATGAATACATTTTAACAGATTCTGTTTTAAAATACTGTGGCTGTGAAACATTAATACACATGCACAATGAAATCTTACATTAGTAGCTAACTAGACCACATTTCAAAACCAATTGTGTTTACACAAAATGCAAAGCCTTATTATGCTTTTGCTTCCTATAATACTTAAACTGTCTTGACTTCGTTTTTTGAAAAGATGTCATTATCCAAATCAAATTCAGGCTAATAATTAATTCCACTTTATTTATTACCCCCTGCAGGTACGTGTTTTTGAAAATAAAGAGGTTGGGAGAAGAATTAGCTTTCCCTGGCTACATGCGGTGCCTTTGATCCAAATTGGGTCAAAAAAATCAGGAAGTGCTTCTCAACCAGCCACTGAAAATGTTGCTGGGATACTGATGGAAATTGTTCACAGGAAGAATGTCTTAATCATGCATAACACTAGTGTGCCACATAAATAAAATCATTCTCAATATCAGAGAAGTTACAACTACATTCCTAGTATATACAATGGAAATACACTCAACTGCAGAAATCAATCATCCTTCAGACAACATTAAGCTATTTTTTTTTTTTAGAAAATGGTGCAAAGACTAGGTTCTAAATCTCCTTGATTTGGGCTTATTCTTTTGCGGAAGCTCAAACCATTGTGGTGTATTTAACAAGCTCCACTCAAATAAATGAATCACATACCACAATATATGAACCTAGCATAGCTTCTCTGTAATAAGAAAAGCAATGGCCACTACTATTTTAAACTTCCTTTCTCAAAAATGAAAGAATAGCAATAGCAATATGTTGTCGGAAATTGTCCAAAATACTTTGATTAAAAAATAATATTAGAAATGCATCTGAGGTTATGAGGAGAAAATGCGATAATCACTAGAGCCATTGGTTAAAAATATATGCAGAAATTCTTTTTCCCCCCTACAAGTCAATGTTGCGTGATATTTTCTGGAAGCTCAATTATTCACAGAGACCCCAAGTTGTCTTCTACCTTTCTATCAACCAAGGGCACAAGGCAAGCAATTGGCTTTTCCCCTTTTTAATTAAAACGAAATTGTGTTTAGACACCAGGGAGGGAAGCAGCTTGACATCTGACTCTAAAAAAAAAAAAAAGGAACAGACTGAGATTTTTTTTTAGATTTTTCTTCCTCCGTCATGAGATACAAGCAAGCGATGCTTAACCAATTATGATAGGTAAAATATTTAATTGCAAAATAGTGATCCTAACTTTATACAGTGTATCACAGATTGTTTCATTATGAGTTGGGGGTTGTTAGTTTATTTTATTTTGTTTTGTTTTGTTCTAATACAGCACTGAACGCTGTTCTTTACACTCCATGGTTCTCTAACTCAGGTTTTCTGGGGTACTGTTCTTGGAAAGAGAGAAAAGCAGAAATGAGCACATAGGAATAATGGGAACACGTAAGATTAAGGGCTAAATGGTTATCGTACTGAATGTCAATATACCTCCCGCCCCCACCCCCTCCGACCCTGCAAAAGCCTCATGAAATGTATTAATCTGAGAGCGCTTGGAAAAAGCTAGTTTTCTTTAAGGTGAAACAATTCCTCCAGATTTAAGTTAGCTTTGTATAAAACTGTACAAATTTGTATAGCGCAGGAGCCAAAAAGCGGGCTGAGAAATATCAACAGACCCCTCACATCCTGGTCATAAATGGTTTCAACTTCTCCCCTCAGGACATTGCATACCAAAACAACTAGACACAAAGACAGTTTTTCCCCCATGCCATCACTCTGCTGGCACCTAATTCCAACAGCACTGTTTTATGCCTAGGACAGGGGTGTCGAACTCAAGGCCCACAGGCCATATCCGGCCTGTGATGAGGTCAGATCCGGCCCATGGGGCCATTCTGGAAAATGTAAAGGGCTGGCCCGCGTCCACTTCGGCCCAGTCTACACAATGTGAAGAGGAAACATCAGGCTAGCGTGGCTTCAGTCCAGTCTACCCAAAGAAGAAACATGCCAGCGGTTTGGGGAATGGCGTCAAGCTGGCCACACCCATCCAGTCCATCCAGTCGGCCCCCCGAGGTCAACCACAGTCCTGATGCAGCCCTCAGTGAAATTGAGTTTGACACCCCTGGCCTAAGGATATCTAACCATGTAGTAGGGCTGTATTAAGATTATCCTTCTCATCTTTCCTATTACCTACTCCTGTTGGTATCGGTGATGCAGAGCCTTAGTGGCACAGTGATTAGAGTGCTGTACTTTTGCTGACTATCGGCTGCCTGCAATTTGGCAGTTCAAATCCCACCAGGCTCAAGATTGATTCAGCCTTCCATCCTTCCGAGGTGAGTAAAAAGATTGTTGGGGACAATATGCTGATTCTGTAAACCCGCTTAGAGAGGACTGTAAAGCAATCATAAATAGAGGACTACCTGTAGTAAGAGCAGTCCTGCTTTAGCCAGCAGCATAAAGTACTTTTTTTTTAGACTGGGACTTTTGAGTTCCTTTATAAAAGGTGGAATATAAATTTAACACAAAGATAAACCAATGCAGTGCCATTCATAAATTTTTTTCAGGCACCAAAAGCTATTCAGTGAGAGATAGATAGTAAGGACATGAGACTTCTTGGGCTCAACCCCAAATTTTAGCAATATAAAAACCGGCACACTTACACTAAATGGCTTTAAAATAATTATCTTGTAAAAACAGTTGAATAGGCTATTAACGGTAAGTTATAGATAACTTATCAATCCTAAAACTTTGTTAATACAGTGGCCTGGTTCACATATTTTGCTACCCCCAAAAGTGTTTTGATTTGGATTTATCATGATGGATAAATCAGGCCACTGTGGCTCTTTTAGTTTATAGCATAGTGTGTTGGATGTATCTGTGACTCAAATCCCAGTTTGACTCAGCACGGTATGTGAATCAGACAAACATGACTTATTCAGTAACTTTTGCTAAATGATTGTTAGCCATCTAGAGCTATTTTCTATCATATAAGCAGCCATATTTTTTCTAATGAAATGTGCAAACCAAGGCAGCATTTTAATCATCACAGCCATCTAAATGTTTTCATTTAAGATTATATACTATGAGTATAGGGGAGGGGAGGCAAATTTTTCTTAACATTTTAAGACATCTGATACAGCTTTATACAATTAAGCATGGTATCCAAAATCAAGTATTTTTAACACAACTGCACTGATTAGATATTCATTGCATCTCTGAACACACACAAAAGCTTCTCCTTGCAAGAGAAGTAGCACTTTGTAAAGGACAAAATATTGCAAAGACCTAGAAATATTATTCTATCAATTCTAAAGACAAAATTTAGTGAAATAAAAATTCTGAAACTCGTAGAGGAAGAAATCAATGACTTTGCACTTCTAATAATGAGTTTATAAGCTAAGTTCCATTTCTGGGCATGTTCCTTTTTAACTTTGATTTTAAAAAAGCTTGATGTAGTTTCGATCCTGATTAAAGAATAAGGAAATGAGAGTGAATTTTTATATTAATCCTGTTTTAACCATTCGTTGCCGTGACACGTATGCATGCTTTTGAGCTATTCATAATTATTAATTAAGCATTAAGCATTTCTTACCTGGTTATTGATTACTGTTGATACCAAAATCACTGTACTAATAAACAGCTGTTGCCCCCAAACCATGAGCCTCTATGCAGATATGTAGATTATATATAGATTGCTTCTGGTAATAAATTGTCAGCTTTATATAATAAAGAATATGAATCTATAATAATCCACAAATGCCCAGATATTGTTTAACTGTATCACCAGCCAGCCCCAGTTGTCACAATTATTGGTGTAAGACGCTGAGAATTACAGCAGTATTGAATGGCTACTTCCATCTTTCCTTTGACATCTACATCCCTTTTTAAAATACTACAGCTTTATCTGCTAGGTATTGCTTCTTGTAAGTGTCCCATACTAATTTAAGCCATGTGGTCAAATGCAAAGCATCCAGAGATCTGGGATTTCATTTATAGGGTTAGCTCTTACCACATGGTCACAGCGCTAGCATAAGCACAACAGTGAAATGGTAAGCAATTCTCTGGTTTCACCGCACCCTAAAATAGAAAGTGTGAAAGCATTAAATTGCTTACTCTACCCTGGGTGAAGATATACCAGGGATCTACATCCACAAAGATTCCAGCAAGTATTATTTTTATAATTAAAAGGTTATATATCACTATATAACAAAACATCAATATAGGAAAGGATTTATTATTGTATGTCATATTGAGTTGCATGTTAAAAATACTGCAAGATAGGCTATAAATTGGTATATACTTATCCTTGAAAATAAGTCTGTTAAAATCTGTTAGGACTTACTTCCAAATAAATAAAACAAGCTATAGAATTGTTTTATCCCAAACTCGTGAACCCTTTTTATGATGAAGATTTTGGTACCTTCTAATCCCACTAATCAACCCACAGTTATTCAGAGGTTTAGATCTAGGGAATACATAGCAGTCAACTCCACATATTCCCTAGATCACAGGTGTCAAACTCAAGGCCTGCGAAAGCTGCAAAGTTCCGATTGTCTTTAGGACATTTGGTTACATTTATACTGTCTTACAGTTACATGTGGCCCTTTGAGGGCAACCATTACGCTGATGTAACCCTCGGTGAAAATGAGTTTGATACCCCTGCCCTAGGAATAGCACTCTTATCAGAGAGAATTGTGCTGCTGATTTGTGTCATTTATTATTGTATCGGCCATTTTGTGTAACACTGAATCTGCTTGTTTGAAAAGAGCAGTGCTTCCTTCCAGGTTGTTGGTATGAATTGTGAGCTGAATTCTGTCAATCTGGTGTAGTTCTCTTGATTGAGAAATCTAGCAAGCTATGGCAGCCCTCCTCTCATTTCTAGATGATCCTCTTTTCAAATTTGGATGCGGTCACAGCCTTTGGGCCATAGGAGAGAAGTGAGCAAAATAATCCCTGTTTTTCCAAGCTGTATTCATGCAGAATTTTGTCATTTGGGTTTTCCTCTTTTCTCTCTTTAGCCTGAGCCACCTCCAACAAATAAGTGGCAGCTTGACAACTGGCTAAACAAGGTGAACCCACACAAAGTATCACCAGCTTCTTCTGTTGACAGTAACATCCCATCAACCCAAGGTTACAAAAAAGAAGGGAGAGATCAGAGCACAGGGGGAGGATATGCAGACCAAAGTGGATCAAAGGATTCCATATCCTCCACACCTGGGAGAGATTCAAAAGGTAGCCAGAAAGGATCGGAGAGCAATCGTGGTCGGCAGAAGTCACCTGCTCAAAGCGATAGTGCGATCCAAAGGAGGATTGTAGGGAAGAAACAGCCCAAAAAAGCAGAGAAACCATCAGTAGAAGAGCCCAGAGGAGGCCTGAAAATAGAAAGTGAAACCCCCGTAGACATGACAACAAACATACCCTCTAACAGACACAAAGCAGCCACAAAAGGCTCCAGAAAACCAAATATAAAAAAGGAGCCTAAACCGTCCCCTCGGCCTATCACAGAGAAGAAGAAATGCAAGGTGGCAAACAAACCCGCCCAGAAATCTAAGGAATTCATTGAAACAGATACCTCCTCCTCTGATTCTGATGAGAATGAGAGCCTTCCTCCTTCATCGCAAACCCCCAAATATTCGGACAGCAATAGGACTCCTGTTAAACCTTCCATAGAGGAGGATGACAGTTTTTTACGGCAACGCATGTTCTCTCCTATGGAAGAGAAGGAACTCCTTTCACCGCTCAGCGATCCTGATGAAAGATATCCCCTTATTGTGAAGATTGACTTGAGCCTCCTAACCAGAATACCAGGGAAGCCTTACAAAGAGACAGACCTATCAAAATCCGAGAGAAAAAATGTGTGCGAGAAGCATCCAAGAGAACCCCAGAAAATAACTTCTGACAAAAGTTCCAACAAGGGCAGAAAAAAGCATAAATTTTTTCAGGTCAGTTTTCAGCATGAAGCTCTAAACTTGTGATCAGAACTGAACCTTTAATAAAGTAGTTTTTAAAGTTGGTGGCCTTCATCCAGAGGTTATTTTGTGTGATCTCCGCCTAACGTAACTCGCAGGGTTGTTGTGGAAGAAAATAGGAAGAGAGAGTCCTGTGCCTGGAGTTCCTTAAAAAATGATGTACAAATCAAATAAATACATGTTAAGTGTTCACAAATAAGTACTGTTCTTTTTACAGTATTGATTGCAATCTTGATGGAAAGGTCTTAACGCTTGATTAGATCTATCTGTATAAACAGGATGGAATAGTAGATTATGGTACTTTATGGACATAGGGTCTTTAGCCACAAAAATAAAGGTGGACAATTTTGTTTCATTTTTTTAAAAAAATAATTGCATTAATTTTATTAAACTTAAAGAACATTGCAAATAATTTTTAAATGCTTAGCAGTAGTACGTAAATAACTAGTTGGTTTAGGGTAGATAGATAAGTTATTCTTTTTTCCTGTCCGTCATGCAGCTTGACATTCCTGCGAGGTTTATTTTTAAAACTTACTTTGTTTTGTTATATAATAATATATTTGCATAGTTATATTGCTATATAATCTTTATTTCATTTTAATGAGAAGATATACTCAATGTTTTTAGATCTGATTTAATCCATTATTAATGGTCACAGTACTGTTTTGGCTTTCATGGGAAAAGATCTTTTGAATTATACCAGGCCAATGTAATGGCTGCAAAGGCTAGGGAAAAGATGCAGCTGTTTTAATGAGTTTCTCACAAATGCCACATGAGCATCTCTTATTGCACTTTTTCCCTTTTGAAGTCAAAGCACTGCACAACCCTACTAACCTAATAGCTTAATAATAAAAATATCCTTACGTATTTTTGGAAATAGTACAGTAAATAGGACTAGAAATTTCTATTTTTAGAAAATGCTGTTGTCAGGATAGCAAGAATTGTAGCCATTTTGATAGTCTGTGGTCAATAAAAAGTGAGGTGTTACATTTGTTTACATTCATCAAATTAAGCAGTATTTCTTGTACTATGGCATCATACATCATCAATGTATGTTATCTACTCATAATATTGTGAGGAATATTATTTGTAACAGTTATAAGGAATTGTGGGTAGTAGGCTAGTAAAAAAATGGAAGAAATAGCAATGACTCAGTTGGTTGATGACTTCATAAAAAGGCAGCTAGGCCCAAATGGGGAGAAATATGGGGGGAAACACTCAGTTTTCAGAGACATTTTGCCTTAATTATAACTGAAAATAAGGCTGGGAAATATCTTAATATAATTTCCAAGAATTAATATTTACCCTAGGGGAACATTAGAATTATGTTCTTGAAACCTGAGGTATTTTTGCTTCCTTGGTCTGGCCCAACTACACAACTATTGAGAACAGCTGTTTTGCAAAGATTGCTATCACTCATCAGGGTCTAGGACACTGGTGTCAAACTTGCTGCATCATGTTGCCATTACGTGATGTATCGCAATGGTTTTTCCCTTCGCAGAGCTGGGGTGGGCGTGGCCTGTGCGCGATGCATCCGGCTCGTAGGCCACCAGTTTGACACTCCTGGTCTAGGATAGTTCGCCTCAGCCAACTCTCCATGGCCAACTCACTGCGGCTAACTTGCCATGGCCATCTCACTGCAACCAAATAGCTGCGTGACAACTCACCAAAGCCAACTCGCCACGGGACAAGAGTTATACTAATATCAAGAAATGGTGGCATAGAATAATTAAAAAGTGATGCCAAAAGAGGGACAAAATGAAATATGAATGACAAAATAATTTTTGATTATTTTAAAGAATTAAATAGAATTGTTAAATTGTCCTGCAGCAAGTTGGCCATGGAGAATTGTTCCACAGTGAATTGGCCGTGGCGAGTTGGCCGTGGCAAGTTACCTGTGGCAAGTTGTCCCATTCCGTACTCATAGCATCCTAATGTTATCAGTGGCTTCTTTGAGAATTGTGATGATTTATAAAAATTGAGATTATTAAACTTTGCCTTGGTTATTACCTCTCAAATGTTCTGTCACAGAACACAGAAGACAGCAGAGGCACTGAAAGCAAGAAAACTAAACTGGAAGAAAAACCTTCTTCAGCACACAAGACTTCTAGTAATAGAGAGTGAGTAAACTTTCCAAGCTATAGTACACAAGTACATGGTGTAAGCACATTTTAATGTATTCTATTTCTAATTTTCATTTCATCTAGGGATCAGACACATAATTGCTTTTTAAAAATTCAGTTGTAAAATATTATTTGAACAAGCACTGATGCCAAGTTTATTTTCTTACACCTTTGATATTTCCATCGCAGTTTTTAAATCTTTGGGAGGTCATTTTTAAGAGATACTTTTCCAAATATTGGGCATATTCAACCAAAGTGCCTCCAGCTGCTATAATGCTTCTGGAACTTTCCATACCCTTTCTTTTATTTTTTAATTTGTTTATTCTTATTTTTGAACTTCCCAATAGTCAAAAGCTCTTGGGCAGTTTACAATATAACAAATTAAAACAAAATCAATTTATGTAAAAAACATCTGTACCACTTTTGTATATTAATTATTACTTAATTTGATTTATAGGAGCAAAAAATTTTTTTTAATGCTTTCTAAGCCTCTTTCTGTTTCCTTACTATTTCACATTTGCATTCCATTGTTTTATTCAAAATACCTGCTTCCATTCTGATTGTGACAGTTTTGATTAGATGAAAAGAAGTATTGCATGCTGAGTTATATTTATACCTTAAAGAAGAAAGTATTAGGACAAGGATTAGAGAAGATGGAATCTTTTTGTGATTTTGGTATATTATGGTTAGTTGCGCAGTCAGCCAGATGTTTAGACTGGATCTGGCATTTTTTATCCACCTATTGAATTCTTCCTAAGGATCTGGATAAGCACATTTGTTATTTGATGCTGTTAAAGGTATCATTGCAAGATGTAAACCATTTCAAGTAAACTTGCCTTTTGCACATTTATATGACCTTGGGATATTCCAGCTATTCTTTTGCTCAATCTGAGATAACTCTTGTCAGTCTAAAAACATTCTCTTTTCTCAAATATAATAGTTTGATCAAATAAGTTCATTGCTTGGAAACGGATGGTGCAAAAGCAAAAAATACCCTTTGCATATAATTATGTACAAAATCTTTAATTCTGTTTCCTATTTTATTTGGGGAGGACAGGTCTTCAAAGCAAAGCACTGTTAAAGAGAAGGATCTTCTTCCATCTCCAGCCACAACCTCAGTTGTTACAAAAGATCCAAAGCAAGAGCATGGATCTCGGAAAAGAACTATCAGTCAGTCTTCTTCCTTGAAATCAGGCAGCAATAGCAACAAGGATAATAGCAGCACTAAAAGTAGCTCATCTAAGCAAAAGAAGACGGAAGGAAAGGCTTCAAATAACACTAAAGAAACAAAGGTAAAAAACAACAACTTCCATTAGTGATTATAGCTTGTTTTTGGAGTCTTTAAATCTTGTGTGAAATTCAGCATATATCAAATTTATTTTTAAAAAATGGCCTGCTCTAAAACTTGAGGCCTGCCATTAATTCTCTTCCTAATACCAGAGGCACTTAGTTGCCTCACATATCATGCCCCTCTGTATAAAACAGGTATGTCCATGTGATTTGGAACATGTCATCGTTTGAGTCCCTAAATGGGTAAATGCCCAAAGACCTCTTCCCTGAAGATGTTTGAGCTGAGTTTAAGATGTTAGGGAACAGATCAGGTTTGTGTAGATAATATTGAGAGCTGAGCTAATTGATATGATCCCAATTAATGTTGATATTCCTAAATAAGCTTATATTTTCACAGCAGGGAAATAGTTGAATATTTAATCCAAAGATATACAGATGTGGCCAAACATATTGGTAGCCATCCACTTCCCATTCTGGCCC
>JAOYMU010000001.1:29876356-29886910 GCA_025802295.1 Psammodynastes pulverulentus
ATACTGTCTTACAGTTACATGTGGCCCTTTGAGGGCAACCATTACGCTGATGTAGCCCTCGGTGAAAATGAGTTTGATACCCCTGCCCTAGATCTCTAAAGCAGTTAAGTGCCACCTTTAAACTTCTAAAGTGCCAAGTTTTGTCAAGTGTCAAGTTGGACTAAGCATGTCTTGCTTCATCATGGTTAAATTAAATAAACTATAACAAACTGTTTCTGTATAATATGCCAAGCTATAAATCAAAGTCTATTAAACTATAATTCCTGATTTCACTCAGTAATATTAAGCCAAAACACTAAATACCTTATGGGCTGACTTTATGAGAGAAACCAACCATATAAATACAAATAACCTGCTCCCCTACATATAAATTTGGGAAGTATGAAGTCACATGAAGAGGCAAAAATGAGAAGCTGGGGAGCAGAGGCTGAGACCCCACCACCAAAGCTAAGTAAATATATGCCTTTTGCACAAATACAGTAGATACACCAAAAATATAAGAACTGAGCATAGGAACGCAAAGGGAATACAGGTTTGTCTAATCACAACCTCTTATACCACTGTTAAAATATTATTGGAAATGCTGTGATGAAAAGTCATTCAAGAATATAATAAGAATGGGTAAGTACTAGGGTTTTATATTGTAACTGTTCCCAAATACAATATCCAACTGCATCACTATACTAGCTTTTGAGCAAAAAAGAAAAGAAAAGAAATTTGTTTTAATTTTTAATTGGTTAACAGGAGGAGGAGGACTTCTCTCAGGAGACTGCCATAGATTTATGGGAGGTGCATCTCTTAAACTGCCATACACTTAATAGGATAAAATACAGATGTGCCTGCAAATGTCTTCTCTGACAATTCCCCAAAAATCATTGCACAATCATACAAGCTCTATCTTTTTCATATATGCATATCATGTTATGATACATATGCAAAAGAGCTAAACTTCACACCATGTCAGCACAACACACTTTTGTGATTTGTCCTCCTTGACTACAGGTGTCAAACTCGCCGCATCACGTTGCTGTCACATGACGTTTTCCCCATTCACGGAGCTGGGGTGGGCGTGGCCTGCACGTGAAACATCCGGCCCACGGGCTGCCAGTTTGACACTCCTGTCCTTGACCATCTCCCACAGATGTTTCTGGATGAGTCACACATTAGTCAATACACTGAAGCTCTCTTAACCTACTAAAAAGACACAACACTACCTCTGATGAAGTTAGCCATAATTATTGTAATTTTTTATTTATTTTACTCTAGTTTGAATTATTGATTGTACTTCCTGGTGTTTATACGCACTCCAATAATGAACCTTATATATATATAACATATGGTACCAAATAGAAAAGCCAGCGGAACTTAAAGAAAATCTAACAAGATAGATACCATAGAAAAGTATGGATTCTCCTGAAGCAAAAATATTGGTAACAAGGTATTAAATGCAGAAGCAATCTGCTCACAGATATCCACAGAAACACAGATATCCTAGGATTACTTGCACTGATCATTCATAGCAAATGACTCATAGAATAACACTACAAAGCCACAGGTCCTAATTATCATTACTCAGTTATGTTGCATTACTACGGAATATTTACTTCATTGGTTTTCTCAATCCTCCCAAGAAGAATTGCATTAAGACTGACAGAAGACAATGAACAGTGCAATATTTCACAATCCAAACCTTAGCAAATAACGATCTCATATTATTCTGCCAGTTCCCTAAGGAACAGAGATGCATGAAAAAAAAAAAACAACTCAACAGGCCAAAGGGAAGGTTTAAAGAGGGAAAGGGCACAAGGAGGCAACTGCTAGGTAATTAATATGTCTGATGTAACTTTAAACTTTTTGCTTAAGGAATATCATAAGACACGATTCTATAAAAGTATATAGGTAGGTTTAGTTCTAAACATTTGAAAATATTTACTGTTATGAAACGCTGTCACGCACATGCCTTTTCTTTCATTCTGGATAATAAGAATTATAAGTCCATATTTACAAATCAAACACTGAAATAAACAGCGATATAGCAGCCATGTTTGTTAGTGCTAACTTTGAATTGCACAAGTATCTGAACACATGCATGGAAAGTGAATATTCTCCTACTCTCCTACTTCACCTGGCTTCCAAAAGACTATAAGTATGATTTTGAACTTCTTTGTAAGAATAACGTTTTTGTTAGCCTTTGAGTCAGTGTTGATTCTTGGTGACTGTTTGGACAAGTCCCTGCAGTTTTCTTGGCAATGTTTCTTGGAAGTGATCTGTATTACCTCCTTTCTAGGGCAGAGCGAGAGTAATTGGCCCAAGATCACCCAGCTGGCTTGATGCCTTAGGTAGGACTAAAATTCACAGTTTCCCATTTTCTATCTGGGTGTCTTAACCACTACAGTACACGAAACTAGCTCTCATTAAAATAACTAGTTCCCCAAATGCTTTGAATTCCTACAAAGTGAGATGTTCAAAAGTTGCTCTTCACTAATTGATCACCTTATTCTATTTTCAAAGAGCAGCATATCTGTATATTATCAAAGCCTCAGGGTTGAGGTCTCAACCATGGATTCCCCAGCTCTCTGGTCTAACCACAAAGGAGGCCTACTCCCTATCTCTGCCTCTATACATACATAAGTGTTACCGCTTTCTCACCACAACAGGGGCCACCGAGAATTCAGCACTTGCCATTTCTGTCTTTAGGTAATTACAGGTGAGTTGTCAATCCCACAACTTGCCTCTCCTAGGATATCGTATTGGAGCTGGGCCAGGAAGTAAGCTTGTTTTACCATGGTAATACAATTCTTTTGCATTACTGACCTCAGTTATTATTACCATGGTGACAGAAAATACAGCAACTTTTCCATCAGCAGCCCATAATTCCAGCTGGGAAACAATAAGTTTTCCAGCAAGGAGAAGTCTTGGATCCTAGACAAGCATGAATATCCTAATCCATCATACCCACTGACCATACTAACTGAGGAACACAGGAACATAATACAACATATCCATGCGATGGTAAATTGGGTAAAGTTGTTCAAGATCAATATAGTGACCTCAACAATAACAACATGTATAAGTTGGTACATTTTCTTGATGGGTGCTCACACCTGTGGAATTATACCGTACTAGTGGAAATTTTTTATATCTAAGTATCATCAAGAAATACTGGCTTTCTTTTAAAAAATATGATTTTCAGCATGTAACCAGTAGAAGAAGGATAAGGGCAGAAATAATTTATAATGTCAGTGGATTTTTATCTGCATGTCTCCACTTTTTAAATAACTTTATATTCCGACCTTAATCT
This sequence comes from Psammodynastes pulverulentus, assembly GCA_025802295.1. Taxonomy (NCBI): domain Eukaryota; kingdom Metazoa; phylum Chordata; class Lepidosauria; order Squamata; family Psammodynastidae; genus Psammodynastes; species Psammodynastes pulverulentus. The sequence continues at coordinate 29,879,658 of JAOYMU010000001.1, forward strand.
AACCCTAACCCTAACCCTAGGAATAAAAATTCAAATAAATTTTGGAAAATAGTTAGAGAATGAGACGATTCTTATTATTCAGTTTAATTTTATTATTAAAATAAAGTGTTATAAAAAATAAACTAGGAGCCTGAAATGAGATTGCAAAATCGATGGTAGGACTGCAATGGGTACATAAAACTTTTAATTTTTCAGGTATCAAACATGCAAAATAGACTTCACCTTAGAATCTTCAAAAAAAGCCAAAATTTAAAACAAAATGGGACAGAAAAAAGTGAGTTATCTTTGATCCTTGTTGTCATTTATAAAACATTTCTTTCCTGCTATGAAAACACTCGTGGGTTGGGCTTCTTACCTAGGTACACCCTTGAATTACCTAATACTAAAGAAGTGTTAATTTATCAAGATATCATCTACACATTCATAGTTAACTCAAGGTATTTTACTTCCTTGTTCAGCAGCCGAATCTTCAACAGTGTTCACCTAAGAAATATGTAAGTGGTCTTATCTTGTTATAAGATCCTCCAATCATGCCAAGAAGCAATAAAAATAGTTTCTGTCAGAGACCTATCAGGAGGTTTAAAAAAAAATATTTCAAAGACTTGTTGAAAGTCTACTTCTATATTATTTTGGCAAAAATATAGAAACAATTTTCCACTGAGTTTTTTCATTATCCTTTTTGACTTAGATCTTTTGAATTAAAAAATTCCAAATTCTTGCAAAAAGAAATCCACCCTAGTTCACAAATATGTATCAGCTTTTTTCATCCCTCTTTCTTAGTCCAATCCACCTCACAGTGTGGTTGTTAGGAGGAAAATAGGCAGGACAATTAGGTATGCTTACCTCCTTGAATTATATATAAAAATGGTAGGATAATAATTAGGAAAGAAATTTTTGCTTTATCCTTTTTTCTTAGAAAAACTGGATTCAGGAAACTTTCCTAATTTAAATTAGGTTCTAGTGTCATAACTCTGTCAGTTATTGCTTCCAACTTACACTGACTCAGGACAGATTGAACTGTCTATTCTCAACTGCTTCTTACCCTTGGCCATTTCTCTCTACCTCAAGCAACTGCTGTACTGAGCTGACCACTTCCCTCTGACTAATGGTGGGGCCTGCCATCTGTTCATTTACTTCTAATGACCCTAACCAAGTGTCCTCTACAGTAGTAAGTCAACAATGGCAACAGAATTACTGTGAGTTTAGCATATCCAAACTGGCAACAAGAAAAAGCACTCAGATACTACAATTGAGAAGAGAAAAAGACTAAAAGCCTTTTTTCCCCCAAAAAAGCAGGAATGAACATTTTTGTAATTCGTTATTAAATGAACTATTTCTTTCTCAAATGAAAGGCATGATCTCACCCTTATGCCTGCAGATGATGAGCCCGAACCCAATATTATATATGATGCTGGGGGGTCGTAGGGGTGAGTGACCCTTTTGAGTTCTGTTATTAGATCACACAAGTCCCCAGGCTTATCTTTGGGAGTAAAAACAGGCCACCCAAAGTAAGCTCAGAATGCAACTAATGTCTATCATCATCAGACCCTTGAAGTAGAAGCATAGTATAAGAATGTCCTCTTTTTTTTGTTTTGTTACTACACATAAAACCTTATACATTTCTTTGTCAGAGGAACAGCAAGCAGCTCGGCCACAATTTCTGGCCTGCAAATGAGGTCTCTGCTGTGACAAAAAGTGAAAGCAGGGCACTTCTGCATAGGATACTCCTCAACAATTACATAAGCTCCGACCACTCGCAACAGGTTTCAGGTCTGAAGCCTGGCGGTGGGGAGACCACCTGTGCCCCCTTCTCCCTCTCTCCTGCCCCACCGGACCCCGATCCCAGCCATCCAACCCGCACGTAGGCGCGCGAAAAAAATGGGGAAAGCCAGGAAGGACGCAACCAGACCGACCCCCGCGATGCCTCCTCCGGGACCCCGTTTCTCCGATCCGTGCGCCGGCTCCACTGCACCGCTTGTTCCCGCCCGAGCCGAGAAGGGAAAGAGAGAGAAGGCGGGGAGAGGAGGAGTCAGCATCTCCCTGCGACCGGCACCTTTCCCTCTAGGCTGCAGCCGCCCACGAGCTCAGCAAAGCGGAAGATGCAGGATCTTGCGGCTCCTCCTCGGACAAACAAGCGGAAAGAGAGACCCGAGCAGGTCTGGGGTCCTTGTCCCCGCCGAAAATCAACAGGCTTTTTCCACCGAGGCCAGGCCGAGGCGGGGATCTCAGAGGAAAACTCCCGCGCTCAGTAGGCCCCGCTGCGGCTGCCGCCTCAACGCGAGGACCATTCCGGGAAGTCACCCGGCCGTCGGCCTACTACGCAAAGCTCTTTGCACGGCGTGCCTTAATAGCACCCGCCTGCCTCCCCGGGCTGCAGGTGGAGCCCAGTCGGAGCGACTTGCTCGCTTACCTTGCTTGCTTCTTGACAGCTCGGCACCTTCTAGCTAGCCTCGGGCTGCATTTTGTAGGAAACCTGGCCTCACGGCGCGAGCCCTGCAGCAGCTTGCGGATGAACAAGAGAGGAAGGGGGAGAGCAAAGTTAGGGGGCTCTTGGTCTTCCTCCTCTTCCCGCCCCCGTCCCCCCCCCCCGGCTGCCTCTCTAGGCGCCTCTCCGCTAACCGGCCTGCAAAGAGCAAGTTGCCGTAATCGGGCGGGTAGGTGGTGGTGGTGGTGGGGAACCGGGTGGAAGAGAGCAAGCGCTTCCCGCTCCTCCCTTTCCACACACGTGTTAGCACCGAGAGAGGGAGAATGACTCGCGCTGCGAGTCACTCAGCAGCCTTGCTCGAGTCAGAAGCTGCTTTTCGGAATCTGTTGCGGCGCTCTGACGTTTGCAGCTGGTAAACAACTCTCCTGCCAAAGAATGTGACCCTAAAACAGGCAACAAAACAACAACAACAACCCGGGCCTCCACACACTCGCTTCTCGACTCATTGGTTTCCAAGGGACGAGCGCCATGCGCTGCGTCTGTGCCATTTTACTGTACTTAAGGTTTTTGGCTTTGCTAAAGAAAAAGGGGGGGGGGGGGGAGTGTGAGGATGCTTTCCAAATTATGGATTTTCCTGTGCGGTTTTTCACTAGGTTCATTCACGGGCAACTCACTTTTGTTTTCCCTCCATTCTTGAGTTTTCTTTAGCGGGAGGGTGGAGGGAAACTTAACGGAAAGTTGGAGCGACTGAACTTTCTACCTTTCAGCGGATAGTGCTAAGGGGCTGCCTCTTTACCCAGGCACCTCCTTCTGGGTCAAGTGATTCATCGGAGGGACTCGGGTTGCGTCTCTGTTTGCAAGACGGACAGTGTATTTCCCACCTACTGTCCAACCTGAGTAGAGTCCTTTTAGAAGCGACTTTATATCCCCTTAGCACAGGGGTCTCTAACCTTGGCAACTTTAAACCTGGCGGACTTCAACTCCCAGAATTCTGGGAGTTGAAGTCCTTCAGGCATAAAGTTGCTAAGCTTGGAGACCCCTGCCTTAGCAGACCAGGGAACTGCAAACGTGATCTGGCAGAAAAGGAATCCTAGCATGGTAACCAAGTGGGTTTCTGAGGACATAAGCCTTACTCTTCCCCGTGCATACATTAGTGATATGTCCCTGCTCCTTTTTTGCAAGTTGCTGTTTTGTGTCTGAGCTTGTGGAGTGGAAAGCTGAGTGCCCGGTTGGAGACACCCAGAGCTCCTGTTTCTGCCTCAGCTCCTGCCCACCTAGCAGTTGAAAAGCATGCAAATGTGAATAGATTAATAGGTACCATTTTGGTAGGGAGGTAACAGCATTCTGTGCACCATTGGCATACAACCATGCTGGCCACATGACCATAGAAACTATCTTCTGACAATGCTGCCTCCCTTGGCCAAGAATCGGAAATTAGCGCCACCTACTAAAGTCGAACATGACTGGACAGGGAAACCTTCAAGGTTTCAGCTGTGATAGCATTTTTTTTAAAAAAATATGGCATGTTGTCCTACACTTTAGGTTAGAATTCCACTTGGAACCCTTGCATTTATAAAACAATATATGTTCCAAATAAATATTTCAAATACAGATCCCTTTTGTCATGAAGAATAAATATCCTTAGACACTGGTTATAATGTGACATACGTAACTGACTCTAACCACTTTTAGTTAATGTAGAATCCTTCTAAATATCAGATGGGTAAAGAAAATGGGGAGGTAGAATGAACTCTTGCCTGTATACCATGTTTTTAAAGTAGCCAAAGGCATTTGTATGACTAATGTTGAAACTGCAGGATCCAGTCTGGGTCGGTCACCAGGACCAGAGGTTTTGTCTTCTCAGATTGCAGATTCGTGCTGGAGCCCACCTTCTCTTTAGCCTACAGAGAAGTTCCCTGAAGAAGGAGAGGGAAGGTTCCCTGGGCTCCAGCTTGAGTCCGAAAACTCAGAAGGCAAAATCTCTGATCCAGATTGAATCCTGCAACATTATCCTGGGACAGGTATATTCACCTTCATTTGTGAATATTGAAACTGAATGTAATGCCATAATAAGCAATCCATGTATGGCTTAAGGCTAGTATGTGTTAACCCAGATCCTGGAAACAATTCCACTATTCTGTGCATCTAATTTATAATCAGCATACTGTGCTACCTTATTCAAATAATTTGCATTTTAAAGGTAAAACTGAAAATGTTTTCATCTGTTTAATAACTTTCTGGAACCAGATATACCAAAAATTAAAGGACGAAACTGAGCATTCCTCAGACAAATGAAAATATAACAACTAAAACCATGATATATTCTGGGCAGCCTTTAAAAGGCCAATTCCTTTTGGAGAAAAGAGCCTCAAGCCCTTCTGAGATGTCTTTAACAATCTGTATCTGGGGTTTTAAAATAATTGTACAGGTTGAGCTATTTTGGGAACACAGATTCAAGCCAACATACAGATCTGCAATCTCAAAGGGACTGACTTTAGGTCATGAGTCCACAAACCAGCACGTGATCTTTTCATAAGGAAATTCAAAGTATTTTTTCGTCAGCCTTAAGCAACACAAATCAGACCAGATAAATGTTTTCAAGCCTGACCTTTTGAAGGGAACTTATGTATTTAAATAGGTATAAACAGTTGAACATCTGAAGTATAATACTTCTGTTTGTATCCTGTTTTTTTTCTTCTAAGGGGCAGGGGGGGGGACCATGTCCAATATCAACCCACTTTTAATCTGGTTGCAATAGTTGGTGAGTAACAAACCTAGTTAGAAAGACACGGTTAGCTAAGATTCACCAGGCACCAACTTATGTATCCAGGCCTAAATATGGTTACTCAGAAGGACATCCAAGCATAATTTACTTCTCTTGATGCCTTTAAAACAATGAACTCAGAGTCTTCCCAAATAGGCCTATAATAACAGAAAAGGAAGAGATTATTTTTGCCGGTTATTTCTAAAACTAAAACTTCAGTGTTCCCAGAAGGTTTCTCTGCATCTCTTTGTGTGGGAGGGGAGAAGCTTGGGGGACTGCTATGGGAGAGACTGAATTTAAGAGTATATAATGCCCTCTTTTGCCACTGAAAGAAACCAGAGTAAAATTTTCTTACAAATGGAAAGTAGCAATAGCACTTCTATACCTCTTCACAGTGCTTTACAGTACTCTATGAATGGTTTACAGGGTCAACATATTGCCCCCCAACAATCTGGGTTCTCATTGTACCAACCTTGGAAGGATGGAAAGCTGAGTAAACCTTGAGCCATATCAGGATCAAACTTGTGGCTGTGGGCAGAGTGGCTACAGGAATGCGTCCGAAACTACTCTGCCACCAGGGTTCTGTGGTTAAAGAGAAGTGGCTCTCCTGCTTTGACAACTTTAGTTTGGTTGATCAGAAAACTGGTATAAGGTAGTGAATCAACTGGATATTTTTTTTAATTTGTTCTGCACTGTAATAAACTTGATTTTTGATTTGGTATAAGGTAGACATGAGAATCCAGTGTGGGGAGCTCCAAATGACAAGTGAAATGAGAGGAATCTAACCCAATTTGTTTATACTGCAGTGATAAAATAGCATGTATCCAAGTGTTATACTTTTATACAATGTTCAGACAAAGAAAAAATGATTGGTCAGAACTTGATACCGTGTCATCTTGTCTATCACAATATATGAGTGGGGATACAGTTAGAATAAATTATAATCACATAGGATGTGTTTTTAGGGACCTTTTGTGATAAGGCAACAATAGTTCACCAGGCTAATCACCCAACCAGTTTTATCTGGTTCTAGCTGTCAGTCTTGGGGTTTCTTAATTTTATAAACTTTTTCTGATCAGCACTACCTGGTATAGGCCATCAGTTTAGTAATCCTCCATCAGTCTAGCCACTTTCCGTATCTGATGAGGTGAGTTGCGGCTCAGGAAAGCTTATGCACTTTAATAAAATGTGCTAGTAGGAAAAGGACTCCTGCTTTTTTGTCACCATAGAATAACACTAATGTTTAGTTGGATTGTATCCAGAGAACAGTTTCCAAGCAACAGCACTGTGTAGGATAGTAATTAAGACCTGCTGTGTTCCCAGGCCTGGGGTTAGGGTGTCTGTGAGCCCCTCTCAAATCCATTTTTGGGAATGCTGTTTCAGTCAAGGAAGCCACAGTGTTTTAGTTATTATTGTTTTAACTTACATATTGCACATATTGAAAACTGCCTGTAATTCTCCTGGAGTTAGGTAGCTTTAACAAATCTTATAAATAAAATTATGAGAATTTCCCACCTTTTCTACCCATAATCACTTTGCTTGCACTCCCTCCTTATCTCGGTAGGAAGAACATTCTCCCTAGCTAGCAATCAAGATAATGGTTTACATTAGAACAAAATTGAATGGAAGCGAAATACAACGCTCCACCCTGTCAAAATATCATTATGCAACAAGATCATAATTCCTGTTCAAACAATTATATTTTTGTCCTCATTTCTAACAGGTTGAGCAACATAGGAATATCATCAACAAAGGTAAGATCAATTCTTGACTGCTCATATCCCAGGTTACTTGAGTTCAGATGCAGCAGATGAAATCTGGGTATACTTGGTCTGTTTCTTTGCCTGCATGTGTGAAATTCATAAAAATAAGAAAAATATGCAAGGGTTACATCCCATTCAAATGTAACAGGCATTCTTCTTTAATAGAAACTCCTATCCAACTCCTATCCAACCTTAATTACTGCATTAAATTGATGGTTTACTATACGACTGAGGAACTTGTGGCCGCCTGGTGTCGGGCGTCCGCAGGGGCCTTGGACCGTGTCGCGCCTCTGCGGCCTCT
>JAOYMU010000001.1:29901617-29917285 GCA_025802295.1 Psammodynastes pulverulentus
TCTGTGAACCGCTTAGAGAGGGCTGTAAAAAGCACTGATAAGCGGTATATAAATCTAAAGTGCTATTGCTATTGCTGAGAAGCTCACAGTTATTAAAAATAATAGTGAGAATACAAATATAAATAAAAATAACATATAACTCTATTAAAACCACTATTAAACACAAAACATAAGCAGTTAGCAGGCAAATACAAGCAATAGATCCCATTTAATAAATCATGTCTGACCACTATCACCAAACCCAAGTGCCATGGCACAGCCATGTTTTCAGGCCCTTCTTAAAGCCCAAAAGGATAGAAATCAATCTACGTTCTGGGGATGAATGATATTCCAAAGGAGGGGTGCCACAGCAGAACAAGTTCTCTTCTTGGGCTTCATCAAACGATATTCCTTACTAGACAATATCCCTAACATACCTCTCTTGATGGATATGATGGAATGGTCCTATCCTCCTACCTTACAGGGCTGTTGTCATGAATTCTAGCCAAATTGGGACAAAGAGGCAAAACAGAAGGATTCCATGTTTGAAATAGAAAAGAGAAGGTAGAGAAACCAATTTTTTCTGGGTCAAAAAATTCTTGAGTTGTTTTTATATCATAAACCAGGGGTTGGCAACCTTAAATACTCAAAGAGCCACAAAGGGCCTAGCCAGAAGCCCTCTGTTCAATTCTGGAGCCGACCAGAACTCCGGTTCAACTATCATAGAGCCTCTTCCTAGTGCGGAGTCCTTTTTCCTCTACCTGTCCTAACCGAAAGCCCTATCAATTTTGGAGCTGTACAGCAACAGGGAGCTGCAGTAGAGGGATGAAAGAGCCACATGCGGCTCCAGAGCCGCAGGTTGCTGACCCCTGTCCTAAATCAAAGATGCTTTTAATCATTAACTTTCAAAACAATGGGGAAAAACTCATACACAATGAAAAAAAAATGATAAACCACATAATTCCAAATTAGACTCTAAATATCTCCAGCAACCCAATCTTTATTTTAAATTGCTACCAATGGCCCACAATGGAGTTTTCCCAGAGATATCTTACTTTCAAGGATAGCTAGTTGAAGAGAAGGGAGATTGTTTTCATGCCTTAGAGGGCTATACTTGACAAGATTAACTTTTGTTCTGTTCTTGAAAGGAAATAGTTTAGCACCTAGCCAGCCTTCCAGAATGCACTCTCAGGATTAGTCAGCACAAAGTTAAGCATTAACTGTTAACAGGGTCCAACTCTATGACTATTCTCACTGTGTAAATTTAGAAATACATACATGCATTTGTTGGCCCCAAATAAGCATTTGGAAATAATCAAATACTGTCAAATAGTAACTTTACTCTCATGTGGGAAGAGAAATGTCACAAAACTGTAATGATTACTGCCATAATAGAAAAGGGAAATTCTGAATCGCACTGTATTTATTTATTATAAGCATTTTTATACTTCAATATTTCTAGGATATGCTTCGGTGATATTCCTAGGAAAGGGCTGCAATAATAACAAAAGTTAAAATGAAAGCACACATACCAAAAATAAACCCTCCAATCTTCCCGAAAGCTAGGATTTTTAATAGTGGCATAATATAACCAGTGAAATAAACATTACATTTTAAAAACTGAGGAAAATAAACAGTCTTCTCACTGCAAAGGCAATGAATTAGTCACCAAGCAGATGTATTTAGGGAGAACATTCCAGAACTAGGCATCACCAGTAAGAAGGCTCTTTTTAAAGGAGATAGTAAAAGGAGACAGTTTGTTGAAGACCAGAGGTAATAATGACATGGTCGCTGGATTTACACATCTGCGTGTATGTGACACATCTGTCACAATGCAGTTTGATTGTACATATGGCTTAGTCTTGTTGTTACCCAAACCTGATGATCATGAATGAATGTGAATATATATGTCCCAGGATAATGTTGCAGGATTCAATCTGGGTCAGTCACCAAGACAGAGAGGTTTTGTCTTCTGAGCTTTAGGACTCATGCTGAAGCCCATCTTCAAGGATCGTCTCTCTAGCTAGAAAATCTGCTCCCAGTGACCGACCCAGATCAGATCCTGCAAACCTGAAGCTGTTATCTACTTTGGGTAATTAAACATCTTGCAAGAAACCAACCAAGTTCAGAGATTACCAAGGAACCCCCCCCCCCCATTTCAAACATCCTCCTTTATTGGTTAACCAAATCACAGCTGACTATATATAAATGCATGACCCCCGTTTCAAGATTTGATAGAAGATTCCTGATAGAAAATCTGCCGGACATCCTTACATGCACACCTACCAGATCTTCAACAAAGTACTTTCATTATTTGGAAAACAAACCATGGTTTGAGTAAACACAGTCATGCCCGCTGCAGTTTCAACTGCTGGGGGGGTGGAATACATTTCAAGGATCTGCAGGAGAGACACAGCCATCTTTGCTGCCTGAGAAGAAAGCCTACATTCTGTACATGCCCAGAAACCCTGCAAAGCAGTTATGTTTACTGCATACAAAGCGTGCACCGCGCTTATTTCTAATTCTACGCGTCCGGTCCTGCTATCTGGTAAGATAAAAAGATCCTTTTCTGAATTCCTGGGAAAAACACTTTGCGGCTTGCCCTCTGCAGCGAAACTATAGCGTGCTTCATGCCCCCCCGAGCCTTCCAAAAAGCTCTGTACAGACCAAGCCCCCCCCCCTTTTTTTTCCCTGCATGGCTTCACGAGAAATGCATTCTGCGTACTGTATTCCCAAATCTTGGGCGTCTGTAATTTATTGCACAGAATGGCATTTCTGCACATGCGTAGCAAGATCATGCTCGATGGACCGGGGGTGGGGGAAGATCAGGAGGAAGAAACCCCGAGACCCAGTTGTGCCTACCTTGCTGACTACGTAGAAATTCACTCTGCCCATTCCCAGAGGTACTCTTCTTCTCCCGCTGCCACTTTTAAAGGGCCCTCCCGGCCTTTCAATCTCCCCGTTCAGAATGTAGCCAGCTGGGTGTTTGGGGGCGGGTCCCCGCTGGCAACGTTTTGTCCAATGAAAACAGGAAGGGCGGGGCTGGCAGAGACGGGGGGGGGTTGTTAAACTGCTCCTCCAGTGAAACCCCGCCCTCAGTCGATCGCACGGCACGCCAAACGAACAGCGAGGTCGCGCGGTCACGTGATCCCAGCTCAACCCGGAAGTGAGCGTGCTGCTCTGGGTCTATGGCCTGAGTTAACAATCGGTGGTGGGTTTGAGAGAAGGGAAACTTTTTTCGGGCTCCTCCCCTCCTCGCTCCCGTCCGCGGATCCCCTTTAAGCGTCCGACATGTGATCCGTTGGCTGGTTCACTCCTTCAGGTAGGGACAATAGGCGTGGTCATACCTGCTCTCGGGGCAAGGACACCTGCGCGTGGGGGAGAGGAGGGGTCTGGCGGGAAGAGGGGCGGAGCCACGTGAAGGTTCGTTTCTAACCCAGGCTAGCAATTCCCCTCCCCATCTGGTAATATACTTGGATAGAGTGAACTACAATTCCCATCATCCCAAAATGATGGGTGCAAATTGGATTCTCTGCACAAGCGCCGGCTGGAGGTTGTACCTACTGGTGGGAGCTGGGAGGGCTGGTTGCCCATGGCTCTGGGGCAGCGTTTCTCAAGCTCAGCAAGTTGACGGTAAGTGGACTTCAACAACTCCATGCTGGCTGGGGAATTCTGGGAGTTGAAGTCCGCCCATCCACGACTTGGCTGAAGTTGAGAAACGCTGCCTTTAATAGTTTCGGGATATTGTCAGAATCATGTATTGCAAGAAGGGAGATTTTGATTGAATATTGCAAAGACTCCTGAAGAATTAAAAAAAACACAGTTACTGGGAGTTGGGCGTGTATAATAAATGTAGTAAATTATGGTTGGTCGAACAGACTGGATTTGGCATCTTGGTCTGCCAATACTGTCGAGTATTGCCCAAGGACCTGGGATAGGCAGGTGTGGGTGTTTGATGGTGTTACAGATATTGTTGCAGCATATAAGCTGCTCCAAGTAAAGCTGCCTTTTGCAATTAATGGATGATGTATTTGTCTGGTGATGAAACCAACAGCACTTAGCTTTATATCCTGCTTCATAGTGCTTTGCAGCCCTCTCTAAGCAGTTTACAGAATCAGCATATTGCCCCCAACAATCAAGTGGTGCTCCAGCTACTTTGGGATTGCACCCAAGGTGCCTTTGACTATAACTTGGCAGTGGTACCAATGACCCGGTCAGAAGGTGGGCTGGCCTTCATTGAACTTATTAAGGCCCAAACTAAGTACAGATACTCATTTAATCCACAGTTAATCAGTGGAACAACTTGCGTCCAGAAGTTGTGAATGCTCCAACACTGGAAGTTTTTTAAAAGATGCTGGATAACCATTTGTCTGAAGTGGTGTAGGGTTTCCTGCCTAAGCAGGGGGTTGGACTAGAAGACCTCCAAGATCCCTTCCAACTCTGTTTATTCCATTCCATTCCATTCCTATCCCTATCCCTATCCCTATCCCGCAACCATTCAGAGTTACAATGTCACTGAAAAAAGCCCCACTATCCATCAACTATCCCGCCACGAGGCCAAATCAAACTCAATGGTAAGTGGATTCACTTAACAACCACATGTTTCACTTAACAACTGCAGTGATTCACATGGCAAAATAGGTTGTAAAATTATTTAACTGCCTTGCTTAACAGCAGAAGTTCCAGTCCCAATTATGATAGTAAGTCAAGGGAATGCCTATAGCTATCTGCTATGGATGGTTTCACTTGGATTCCTGCTCTAAGGAACTCCATAGCCAAACTGATTGCTTTCAGGTCTGGGATTGTAAGAAGGTCACTGTTTTCCCTTGTCCCAGGACACAGGCCAGGCAACAATTTAGAATTGTAAGCCACACGGAGTCACTTGGTTGAGTTGGGCGGCTATAAAAATTGAATAAATAAATGAATAAACAAACAAACAATAACTTTTAAGTTGCAGAAAGCAGGATTCCAAGTGAATCTTGGGGAAATCTCATGAATAGGGAGAACAGTTCAACAGTGGGCCCATTTACCCAGAGGAGATCTGAGGTATTGAATCAACGGCTTGGACAGTCACGTATTGTGGATGCTTTAATGGGGGTGGGGGTATTTCCTGTGCTGGGCAGAGGAATGGTCTTAAAAATGACAGCTTGACGAGACAGAAAATATTCCAAAGATCCAATGTTCTAAATCAGGGATCTCCAAACTTTCAGACCTCAGGGACCACCAAATTCATAATTTTAAATCCCGCGGACCACTAATAGGAATCCAGTGCGCTGCTCGCTGAAGCGCCTGGAGTTGTGGTGACAGGATGAGGTCCTTCAGGCTTGGCCGCCTGTTTCTGCAAACAAAAACACTCAAAGAGCCATTTGGACCCGTTTCCCAAAGAAAAAAAACCACTGGGATCTGTCATCTCTCTCATCTCTCTCTCTTTCTCTCTCTCATCTCTCTCTTTCTCTCTCTCATCTCTCTCTCCCCCCTCTCTGTCTCTGTCTCTCTCCTCTCTTTCTCTCTGTTTCCCACTCTCATCTCTCAGCTCTAGTCACAGGACTGGCACTGGCCCATTGGTCATCCTGGAGCAGCTCCTCCACCTGGGTATGTTGTGGACCACCAAAATTTTCTTGCGGACCACCAGTGGTCCCCGGACCACTGGTTGGAGACCTCTGTTCTAAATGATTGTGGAAAATGAGCTTCCTACTCGCCACAGGATCTCATGGGTGTGGTGGTGGGCCAGTCTGGACAGCAGCATCTGCTTTTCTCACCCTTGAAGGCAAGAGGTGGGGGACAAGAATGCACATTTTTCCCCACTGACATTTTCCCTGTAAGGTCCTACATCAATACGTTCACTTATATCATGGGGAAAAAATGTGAGTTCTTGAAGAATTGGTGATTAAGTCAATATCTGGGAAAAGGCTCGTCAGCTCTGCCATCTTCACTGAGCTTGCTGGCATCCTGCCATGAACGAAGGGAAGGAGCAAAGGAAACTAAGGAAGTTGTGCAGGGTGATGTGAAGAGGGGTGTAAGGTGGGGAGAGAGGACATTGACAGGAACCAGAGGTGTCAAGCGACCAGATTCCACCGTCTCAAGGACGCCTGACCTGGGAAAGAATATGAAGCCTCTCCGAGATGTGCCTACCATTAAAGCAGTTCCCAAAACATCAAGCCGGGATGCCATTGGACACTGATGGACCGGTCGAGGGGGAAGGCAACAAGGGGGAAACTATGCAGGGGAATAATCAGATCTTGCCTTGCTTTTGCTGCAACCACTAACCCCAGTAAAAGACCCTATCACTTCAGCCAAATGGAGTCAAGGGTCTTTCTTTCCTAGGGATCTAGTTGAGGCAGGCCTGACAGGACTTTTTCTGTTTCCCCTTTAGCAGCACTGTATAGTTTATGTTCCTCACTGGTATTATTTTCTTTGAGGATGCTGTGCTTCTTTCTTATAGATAATATAAAACTTTTTTTCCCCTCAAGTCATGAGAGGTTATATCACTTCTCTAAACCCAGAGGAAGTTTTTCTTACTCATCGTGTATTTTTCTTCCCCCTCTGGTGCTTGGCAGATTTCAGTGTCTGTCTAAGATGGAACCTGCCGCCTCGGGCGTCTTCTGCAGCCGTGTGCTCAGCATGGTGAACTCAGAAGACGTAAATGCTATCATCTTGGCTCAGAAGAACATGTGAGTGCTATACATTTTTTTCACAGCGTTGCATTACTTCGATCTTAGCAAACTCTCCTGTCTGTTGTTAATCTCTCTCCTTTTGCCAGCGGATAATTTGCTTTTTCCAACACTTATTCTTTTCTCTTGATGTTTTCATCTAGAGCAGGGCTGGCAAACTCGCAGCCCATGGGCTAAATGCGTCACGCGCTGGCCACGCCCATGCCTGGTTTAGCGAAAGGGAAAGTTGCAATACATCATGTGACGCCACCATGATGTCATGAGTTTGACACCCCTGATCTAGAGGGAAAGGAGGCTAAGACATACTGGGTATGTCTTTTCTTTCATTTTCTATCCTGCCAATTATCAAACCAGTAGGTACTTACCTACTGAAAACCTTTTAAAAACAAAGCCACATTCCAATATCATCTATAACTGGGGTCTCCAATCTTTTGGACCTCAGGGACCATCAAATTCATAATTTTAAATCCCACGGACCACTAATAGGAATCCAGTGTGCTTCTCGCTGAAGTGCCTGGTCTCCCAGTGTCAGGATGGGGTCCTTCAGGTACTTAGCTGCCTGATTCTGCAACCTTAAACACTCAAAGAGCCATTTGGACCCGTTTCCCACAGAAAACAAAACACCAGGATCTGCACTCTCTCTCTCTATTTCTCTCTCTCTCTCTCTCTCTGTATGTCTTCCTCGCTCATCTCTCTCTCTCTCTCTCATCTCTCTTTCCAGAGCTCTAGTCACCGGACTGGCCCATTGGTCATCCTGGAGCAGCTCCTCCACCCAGGTGCTCTGCAGACCACCAAAATTTTCTCACAGACCACCAGTGGTCCCCAGACCATTGGTTGGAAATCTCTGCTCTAGAGGATAATCGGATCTGAAATATTACATGTGTTGGTGAAGAAAGAAGCAGGGCCTTGATTTGCAGCTGTAAAGTAGCTGAAGAAAGCTTTAGATTTTTTTTTTAAGTGATCAAAATAAGAAGAGTGTACTTGAAGTCTGAGTTCAGTACTGTCATATAGTGGAAAATCAAAGTTTAAAAGGCTAATAAAGGTTTAAAAAAAGGCTCCCCCTGTCCAATGGATCCAACCCTAAGGGCAGTGCTCGTCTCTATTTTCTAGCCGAGGGAGCCAGCATTGTCCAAAGATGCTTATGTGGTTATGTGGCCAAGGTACATGGAACACTGTTACCTTCCCATTGAAGTGGTACCTATTTACTTGAATTTGCATGCTTTCAAACAGCTAGGTTAGCAGGAGCTGGGCCAGGAACACGAGCTCACCGCATCAGGTCTTGAACTGCCCAGGGTCTTAACCTCTAGGTCACCTCTTCCCCCTGTAAAAAAGAGTAATAAACACTTGCAAAACATTGTAGAATATATTAATGTATTGTTCCCAGTTGCAAGCTTTCAAATGCATCTCAAGTTTCTCACTCATCTTTAAATGTTCAGAAGTAAGGCCTCACACTGTTAAAACTTTATTTGAAGAATAAATAATGCTTTGAAGAAGTTAAATGAAATATTCCTTCTTGTCCAGTAAGTAAACTTTGCATGGCTTTGAAGCAAATGCATATTTTTATCTATTCAAGTGAGCAGACTCTGCTTATTTCTATACAGTATTTAATTATTCCTGTAAATATAATACAATTAATTTTATTATTGTCACTGCAATGATAGGTTTATAGAAACTCTTTTATTTTCAGAATTAGACTGCTTTTGTGCATATCCAGCATTTTATTTGTAATTAGCAGTGAGGTGGATGGGTAGGCAAACCCACAGAAGTAAAATGTATTTCATTCTTGTTAAATACAGGGGGATGCAAAAAATTTTAGCAAGGGCTATAATTGCTCTTGGCTATCATTCTTAGAGATCCCCACTGTCCCCAAATTTAGTTCTTGCACAAGGGCAAAAAACTAAATGTGAACTGGGGAAACCCACATTCAAGTCCTCCCTCAGCCATGGAAATTGGCTGGGTGACTTTATAGCACTACCTTAATTGGCTTGCAAAAACCATAATGACCATTACCTGGCAGCAAAGAGAGCAAAACAAAGCAAGACAAAACTCCAGGGTTTTGCTGCCATCCAGTGGTTATCTGTATTTCTTCACTCCAGAATTGTTTTCCCTAAACTTTGGACAAGTAACCACCCAGCTTCCCTATAAGAGTCACCTTATCAAGGAGATAGGTGGCATCGAAAAGTAAGTAAGTTAGTTTCCCTCAGCCTAAACAACTCAATAATATAGTTGTAGGAGAACAATGGACATTACCATGTAAGCTGCCTAATAACTGTATTATTACAATGACTCCTGGTCTGTTTAATCATTTTTGCCTTCTGAAAATCATAGTTTGATTGCAGCTCTTGGAGTTAGAGAGTGTTGCAGCAGCTTGCAGTGGCCATCTATTGTCCTTGGACTTCAGGATGCACCTTCCTACTTTATAGAGATGTTTGTGGCTGGTGAAAATTCTACAGGCAAGCTGGACCCACAATTGTCTGCTATTGCCTTCATCTTTCCTACCTCCTTGATTTTTCATAAAACCTTAGGCCACAAAAGCATCACTGCAGAACAAAAGCCTCTCTAATATGCAAGTTGCTGTCTTATCTAGTATTGCCTGGACAACAATCTGCAATCGCTTAATGATAATGCTAACCATATTTTAACACTGTGACTATTCTTATTTTGCATTCTATATTACTGTCGTCCCTTCAAGGTAGATCAGACTAGGACACTAAAACCATTCAGACAAATATTACTTTCATCATAACAATTTTTTTGTAACAGATTTTGCAAGTCTGAATGCACTTTTCCTTTCCCTCTTTTTATCTTTGGTAGAACTAGGGAGAGTCAAGTCCAATATATTTCCTCAAATTACATTTTCATCTTGGATTCAAATTTCTTTTATCTGACCTTTGTCTCGATTGCAGTTCTTCCTTCTTTATGTCAAGGTTACAGTTACTCAGTTTTTATGATTAACCACTACTTGTTTTATCTGAATTGATACTCATGTTGTTCTCAATGCAGGGTCTGTAATGCCAACATCCCTAAACATGTTTACTTCACCGTAGTTTATTTATAACAAAAGAAGATATTGGCCCATTTGAGGCAATGAACCGCTTTAAAAATTCCAATATCCTTGTGAGTCTTCTAATTACTTTCTAATTCCATACTCATTTATTTTACTCTTCATAGAAAAATTACCTCCAAGGGCTTCGAACTTTCATGGCGAGTCTAGGGCATTGAAATAATTTTGCATTGTTCGTGCAAAAATTCCTCAATTTCTCAATCTGCTTTTGTAAACAACATAAAGTTAATCCAATATCGTTATTCCTTAAATGACACACGTATTCCCAATGCCATATGTTCATCATTGTTTGGAAACCCTCTCATTGCATCATCATATTCCAGATGTCTGGCAGGAAATGTGTTGTATTATTGCAGTGAAGTTTTTTTTTTCTTTTAAAGCCTGAATACCACAATGCAAACCTAACATTCAGATTTCTCAAAAATGTTCTCCTGGGGCATAACTGACCTCTTTGCGTCTGGATTTAATGCTGACATCAGAAGGAAACAATGTCTCTTAATTCGCCAGTCCTTTCCTATGTTGAGCTCATTTGTGGTATTCTAGAAATGTTTACAGACGCTCAGATTACATGTTTCATTTTCTTCCAACACAAGACTTTCAAATCTGCAGCAATCCACTGCTTTACAAATGAGCAGGAACATCCCAATAATAGGCTATTATTACATTCTGTTGTTTTGCAAGTACACCGAGTGTTTCTGTATCAGAGACAAATTATTTGTGCGTCTAAACACACTTGGCCAAATTAAGTACAAGTATAAAGTATAAAATAAAGTTGTCGTTTTTAAAAGAAGATTTTGCAAAGATTTTAAAATTACAAAAACATAGAAGAAATATAAAAAGGTTACAGAAGGATAACAAAAAGCAAAAAAAAAGATATCTAAAAAATTACTTACAATCTTTTTTACTATACAGCAATTCACTTATGAGAATTCATTTAGTAACCCTTCAAAATTACAACAGTGACTTATGACCATTTTTCACGTTTACGACCATTGCAGCATCCCCATGTTCACCTAATCAACATTCAAACGTTTGGCAACAGAGCAATAAACTATTTAGTGGAATAAGACTATATTTACAAGGGAAGAATTTAAAATAAATGCAACCAAACTGGAGATACACATACAATGTGAAAGTAAAGGACTGTGATTCCATACAATTCTGAGACTTTTCTTCAAATCTGTACTGGTTTTGCTCAGTTTCTAGGAGATTATTCTACTTTCTACCTTCAAGTGCAGTTTTGAATCACACGGTAAATTTCTCAGCTTTCCATTTCTCTCTTCCAGCGGTTGTCCATAATAATAAAAAAATGATTCCTTGGTCCTTTTCAAATTTATTTTGGAATAGATCACCACTCACCTGATTTTTTTTAATTATGATTGATTGATTGATTGATTGATTGATTGATTGATTGATTGATTTCAATAGCCACCCAACTCAATCAAATGACTCCAGGCAGCTTACAATTTCTAAACTTCTAAAACAATTTAAAAGACATTAAACAATGAAATCCTTGTCCTTTTTTTTTTTTTAAAGTTCCCGCAATTGCCTGTCTGGCTTCCCCTGTATTTGTTCTAAAACAGGAAAGTTGGGGCCAAATCAAGAATAATATAAGTAACTACTCCATTTATGAACATAGTCTTTTCACCAGTGGTGGGATTCAATTTTTTTTTTACTACTGGTTCTGTAGGCGTGGCTTGGTGGGCATGACTTGGTGGGCGTGGCAGGGAAAGGTTCCTGCAAAATCCCATCCCCTCCCCACCCCACTGACCTGCTTTCCAGCTCCATTCTCCTGTGCAAGACAGCCAAAGAAGACCCAGTCGATCAGCTGGGACTCAGGAGGCAGTCCCAGTCAGAGGTGGTATTTTCCGGTTCTCCGAACTACTCGAAATCTCTGCTACCGGTTCTGCAGAACTGGTCAGAACCTGCTGAAGAACACCTCTGCTTTGCACATAGTCTTTCTTCCTTTGGTAAGGAAAACAAGGCATCTGATTGCTTCCAGGATGGACCTGAGCTGGGCTGGTATCCTTCCACAAAGAACCTTCAACAGAAACCTGTGACATCAGGGAATAACTGAGCACTACCATTTTGTGACATAATTTTTAGTGCCGGCCCATCGCTATTTATATATTGGTAGAAGATGGGGTTATCAGAGGTACTTTGCAAAGAGGGTCATAAATGAGATGGATCTATTATTGGATGTAGTTTCTCTAAGCATGCTTGAACCCCTTCTATGACACATTAGTGGTCTCTGGCCACCCTTGAGGAATTACTGCTATAAAGAGTGAAAAATTAAAAGGCTCACTGAAGATAATATTTTATTATTCTTTTATGGAATTTTTAAAAAGGGAAAAAGAATATCTCTGAAGGTTTTGCCACGAATTGAAACATGGCTGTAACAATCACATATAAAAAGACACTGTGATTGGGGTACTTATATTAGAGGTACATAGATTATAAAGCAGAGGTTTCTAGACAGTTAAATGATAATGGTTTTTTACAGCCTTTAATTTATAATCCCACATGAGAAGGCAAAAAACAGAATCTTACTTGGAAATCAACAATGTAGTCCAACTATAATAGATGATTAAACAGAACGTTCCATATTTGCAGATTGCTAAAATAAAATACACTGCTGTGCACTTTCTAAATAAAATACACAATTATTTATAGTGGGGTTGGCATCATTTCTTAAACCATAAGCTCATTTTATTGAAGAACTAAATTACGTACACCTTACAAAAATTAGTTCAGAGATGTGATGATTTGGGGAATGAAAACAAATCTTCACACAGTACTAAATAAATATATATTAAATGTGCAAATGTTTAGTTACTATCTGAATTTAAATTAATATTTTCTTCTTGCTAACAGCCGGCCAATTTCTACCCCAAATGTTTACAGTTTTACTAATTCAGCTACTTGATATTAATAGATTGGTAATGGAGTAGATATTGAATATGAAGAGCAAAGTGGAGTTTTAATTAAGACAGAAGTAAGACAGAACTTTTGAAGAAAAGTTAATGCAAAATTAAGGGTAACACCTCTGTTGAACTTCTTTTTAAACTTGGTTAGCTTCTATTTTATACTCAGTGCAACTTCTTAAATTGCTAATTCTTAAATTAGTTCTGATTTAAGAACTAATACCTTCCTAATTGATGTTTCTTATTTTTTTAGCCAGCAAAAGTTACTTCTTTCATCTTCGCAACCTAATATCACTTCTACATTTTATACAGCATTCAGTTCACCACTGCAATTGATTTTTAAAGGTTCTAATGTGTTGCATTTAGACTGTTAGTTGAAATTGCTGTCAGAATTTTTATCCTTGAGATCTAACAATTTTCTCCTGGGTCATTTCGTTTAGCTGTAGTTTCCTTCAGGAAAATGGCACTTTTGTAACTTAACTTTGGCTATATTTTCTCTTATTGTTTTTAATATTTGATTATGGTTATTCTTGGTTTAAAGTTTAATTAAAACTATTTCATTTCTACCTGATTTTTTTTCCAGAAACAATATATAGAAATTCTCTTTCTCTCTCTTTTTTTACTGCCCCTCCCATCTTTTGACAAACATTTATTCCACACAACAGACTACACACTATCCACTAATTCACTACCCAGACTAAATACTATCCACTTGCACATCTTAACATTTCTTTACCCATTCTCCTAACTAAATATCTAAATATGTCCATACAGTAAACATTCAATCAATGTATGCAAATTCTACTTGCTGAGTAATGATTACTCAGGCAAGTATGCTGCTTCAATCACAACCAACTCTAATTTCTGTATACTCAAATTCAGCAAATGTGTTAAACATTCAATAACAAAATACAAACTTGAACATCATTTAAATCCTATTACACTGAGAAATAACATATCTAAGCCAGATGAAAATAACTTATTTCAGTAGGGATTCCATACCACTAATCACTCTTTAAAGACTTCCTAAATAACTTTCCTCACTGTTGGAAGATCTGAAGGGCTAAGGAGGGAACAGTTCATTATGGGGAAGAACACTGTATATGGTTGCTAACTGTCAACATTGACTTGGCAGTACATAATCAATGACTTTCCTAAATACCAACAGGATCTAATCTCGGGAGAATGCCATTCCATAGAAGGAGAGCAACAACATAAAAATCATGTCTTCTTGGTTCTAAATAATATTTCTTTAACTATAGGACTCAAAGGGATCTCCCTTCTAGATCTCATTGAATGGGCAGATATCACTAGAAAAAGGCAATTCTGATGATACCCAAGACCTAACTATATAGTTCTTTAATGGTGACAATTAGCATCTTACACCCACAGGCAAAAGTACTGATGTCACATGGGTCAAATGGTACCACTGTGTTTTCAGAACAACAAAGTTTTTCTGGGCTATATCTACCACTTGATACTTAAGCAAGCGCCTGTGAATCCCAGAGGACACCCAAATGACGAACTAATTCAGTACAAAATTCCCATAACCAAAAATGGAACATATCCTGCCTCAGTTGTTTTCCAAACCAGAGCTATTCTTTGCCTCAGAGCTAATCTGGGTCTGTTCCTTTCTGTCCAGACCCTCCCAGCCTCCGAGCAAGGGGATAGCATTTGATTGTATCACCTGTTTGGTTCAGAGGCCAGGTATACAACTGAATATATAAAAATGAGTAGGGAAGGGGGAAAAAATTGGGCTATATGGCACCCTACCATAGAAAATCTTAAATCTTGACCTCTACTATCATTACAGACTATAACTATAAGAAGCATTGAAAACAGTGGTTCCCACTCTCAGTGCCAAAGTCAGTCCCAAAATACTGTCTACCATGAACAATTCTTTGACAAGAGGCTGTTTGCGTATCTGTTTGTGTATGTTTTTCTCTGTATGTGTGTGACTGATTGGAATGGCTCATTTAAGCCCCAGAGATAGGAGACTCAATTGAAGCTCTACCTGCTTAAATTAATATGCATGAAAGAATGTGGGAGGCTTTAATTTACTTTATACACAAATACAACAACCTAAAAGGTAATAATAGTAATTTATTAAATGCATATGCCGCCTGATTCCCAATAATTGTAGGTGGTTTACAAATTATTTTTAAAACAAATAGCAAGAAACCAAGAAAACCCAAAACCTAAAAGGAGAAAGATGGCAGACATAATGAACCCAGTTAGGAACAAAGAACAAAAGGTTTGCCGAATTGTGTTTGCCGAAGGCCTGAGCGAAGAGCCAAGTCTTCATGCCCTTTGAAATACTAGTAGAGTGAGACCTGTTCAAATCTCAGGGGGAACATCATTCCAGAGGACAGAGGACTGCTACAGACAATGGGGGTCCTGATAAATAGTGTTGTTTAATCAAAGGAATCTGGAGCATCCAAACAGATTGGATCGGCTGGGCAGATACTATGGGAAGCAGGCAATCCCTCAAGTAACCAGCCCTGTTCCCTATAAGTTGAAAGCACAATGACAACCCTAAACAGAACACTCAAAAGAGCAAGGCTGATCCTATTTCAGCAGATTCACACCTCTGACTCCCGATTTTCTCTAATGTTCTACCAGAAACACATTGAGACAGATGCGAAGTCAATTGCACAAATTCAAGATAAGATTTCTAATCCTTAAAAGCTAAACGGCAATTGCACAGGATGTACATAGGGTTATTAATTCTATTTCCTCCTGTTGCAGTTCTAATGAAAATCCCAACCTTAAAGGCGATGTTCATTCCTTCAGTGCCTCTCTTGCAGCTGATTTCTTCTGTCTGGGGAATCTAGATGGCAGCATCTGGCTCAGGGGTATCAAACTAGATTTCATTGAGGTCCACATCAGGGTTGTGTTTGACCTTGGGGGGATGGGGTGGGCGTGGCCAGCTCAACGTCACTCGTGTTGGGGGCGCCTGTGATGGTCTGAGCGCTCTGCCAGCGAAAATGGGCTCCTGATCTCCGTTTTCGGCTGCGATGGCCTCCTGCA
>JAOYMU010000001.1:29988291-29999610 GCA_025802295.1 Psammodynastes pulverulentus
TTATGTGATCACTTTTTTGCAACCTGCTGACAAGCAAAGTCAACGGGGAAGCCAGATTCACTTAACAACCGTGGCAAGAAATGTTGTAAAATGGGGCAAAACTCCCTTAAGAAATTCTCATTTCACAACATAAATTTTGGGCTCAATTGTGGTTGTAAGTTGAGGACAATCTGTATTTCATGTGTCACCTAGGCTCTTTCTTAGAAATTAGCAATATAAAATATTTTTATAGAAAAAATCTGCAGAAAGTTAATAAAGATAATCTGAATTCTGATTCATTTGTCCACAGCGCTTTATTCAATACTTGGCATCTCGAAATACATTATTTAATCTCAACAACTATCTGGATAAAAGTGCCATGCAGGGTAAGGATTTTTTTTCTTTTAAAAATAGGTTTGAATTTATATTCTGAATCTAAATTGAATCATATTTGATTTGCTCGTTATGTTTCTTTGTCTTGGTGAGATTTTTGTTATTGATAATGAAAACATTGATTCTTCAGATGATTGGGGCTTTAAAGATTTGCAATGGTCAAATCTTCTAACTGTCAAACTTCTGACACATGGACCAGATGTGTCACACCCACGCCCGGTTTAGCAAAATCCCGATACATCATGTGATGCTGCCATGACGTGAGTTTGACACCCCTGATCTAACTTGAGGAAAGAAATTTTTTAGGGTCAATCACAGCATCCTTCCATCATTGCTATTAACTCTCACATATGCCAACATTCTCCTTGCCTTTGGGAAATTGAGACAATTCAACATCTTTTTACTGTAGCTTTTATAAAGGATCTTCAAAAGGACATGATAATCCTTCTTTTACTACTTTAGTGCACCTGGGGAACAGACAATTTTTACGCTCACTTTTTAGTTTGCAGCCTCAATCTGTGAAACCACCTATGCACTAGACAAAATTTGTTGTAGTAGCAGTTCAGTTGAGGCAATAATTAACATAAACATGTCTTTTGTTTTTTAACTGATGGATTTTATTTGCTTGCATATTGCTGATCTCTATAAATAAAGAATTCGTTTCGAATTGTAAGCAACTTGTCAGAATGTCAATTATTAAAATATCAGCTTATTGATGGTTCACAAGCTGAATAATGAGGACATAAATTGTTCTAAAACAACTCCTCAAAGGGTTGTTGGCTTTTATTTAACAAGGTAATACTGCCATTCATAGGGACTACATCAATTAGCTAGTACCAAAAGGTTTGCAAGTTGAAGCAGTTGGAAGACGGATATTCCAAGGAACTGGAATTAATTTGGATCCCAGTACATCCAGAAGAATTGTTATAAGAAGGCTTTGGAGGGGATTTGAATATAGCTCTGTGAAAGGGGAATGAATGATCATGCCACAGACCAAGAGTTGAATAGATAAGTTCCTTGGAACCTCTATAGATAAAGACAGGACAGAAGATCTCCCACATGAATGGCTACTTCATGTCAGGAGATTGTAGGACAGTAGTTTACTGTGAGTGTAAGCATCTGGAGACAACTGTGTTAGCCATCTTGCTTGCAACTGCAGTGGAGATTTTTAAAGGACACCTCACTTTCTAATTAATTTCAGAAATTGCTTATTTACTTTCTGAACTATTAGAGATCTTTACAAGTCTATCTTTAATTCTGAATGAAAGGGCATTTTAATCATAAGCTTAAGAATTTAAAGAATCTGAAAGAGATAGCAAAAAGCTAAATAAGATTTTGCTCTTAAAAAGTTATAAACCAAGTAAGAGAACAGATAAATTTGGAATATTGAAATTTTTATAACAATATTTTGGAATTAATTATGAAGGACACACACCTTCTGGAAAACAGATCCTGTTTTGTTTGTTACAAGATTAACATAAAGCATTTCATGATTTCAAAAACTGGACACTAGAACAAACTAAAGATTTGGGCTATAGGAAAGATACGTAGGTTTTCAAGGTGGTGGAAAACATAATAAAATTGAAATACTGAAGGAGACTTTTGAAGAATGAAATGGTGAAGAGAACAATTTAAGAAATGATGTTTCACTGGATCTACAAAAGAAATTGGTTCAGGCTTTAAAATTTAAAAGGGAAGTGCAAATGACAAAACAAGAGAGTGACCTGAATAAAATTTTCCTATTGGATTTACAGAACAGGCTGCTTAAAAATTTGAAGTACTCCATGTAGTAGGACAAAGAAGAAATTTAGATAAATCAAATTCTATGACTATTTGAATGAACAAAATATTAAAACTGTTAGAAGTGAAAGGAATTAATATAAAGTTGGTTTATTTGACTAAGGTTAAAATACAATATTTTGTTACGTGGCTATCTTTCATGAACTTTGTGCTGACACCAAGATTGAAAAGATGATGCTTTATATATTTGTTTAGAGTTAAGATATAGGATGAAGAAATAAATGTAACTTTAGAAAGGATGGAAGAGTTATTAAATTTGTTTATACTTGTGATGAAATTGTAACACAACTTTTTAATATGTTTCCTTTTCTTTATTCTGACATCTATTTTCCTTGCACTTTTTACTCCCAATTTCTCTCCTTTATGTATTGTATTGTGTTATATCTGGCTATTAAAGTAAAAAAAAATCTGAATTATTTTTAACGCAGAAGAAAACTTATAAGAATGTAAAAATAAAAAAATGTTGAGCTGAAATTCTCTTTATTTTCAGGGTATGATATGTCTACATTCATCAGACGATATAGCAGATACTTGAATGAAAAAGCACTTTCTTATAGACTTGTAGCAGTTGATTTCACCAAAATGAAAAGAGGGTAAGGGTCATTTAGATTGTCTTGCTGTTGTATTTGGCGGTCAGATGTTGAGTAGAACCAGCTTAAAGGAAATATTGTACATAGAGAAAACAAAGAAAACAAAGAAAGATCCAAATTACTACATCAATTTAAAGTATTTAAAGTATTTTCAGTTAACTTTTTCTGCATTTTGAATACAGGTATGATTTTAATAGGAAATATTCATTAAAGAGATTTAATAATGAGATTTGAAAATAGAAAAAAAATCCCTTAGCCTATTTTTCTACTTGACTTCAGAAGTCATACTCATGTACATATGCAGAAAGGAGCAGTTTTAGTGTCCTCTGACACATAGGGTGCAATTTTGTTGCACTGCACGCATTCTGATAAACCTTTCCAATATATTTTCCATTATGTCTTTGAAGGATTGATGGTGTGATGAGGACAATGAATACTGAAAAACTTTTGAAAACCCTGCCAATTATTCAGAATCAGCTGGATGCACTTCTTGATTTTGATGTAAGCCTAGGAATTGCTCTTTACTGCTATAAAACTTATCCAAGGTAATGAAGGAATGTTTTTATTCCCTCAAGTTTTAACACTTTTCATTTTCCCCATTTTCTGTGCAGGCAAACCCAAATGAACTAACCAATGGAGTAATCAATGCTGCCTTCATGCTCCTGTTTAAAGATTCCATTAGGCTTTTTGCAGCCTATAATGAGGGGATTATTAACCTACTAGGTATGTGAAATAAAAATAATTTAAAATGGAGACATGTAAATATATGTATGTGGTTTTCTAAACATTTTCCATCACTCTTTTATATTCTGTTTTGTTGGTTTAGTCTTATTTCTCAATTTGTTTCTCACACACACATATGTCCCTTGGCCAACACATAATAGCTCTGCTTATGGTCTTCTCTGTGGCATTCTTTTCCAACATCTGCATACAGCTTCCTCTGCCTTATATCCGTAATATATTAGAAATTGCTTTTTAAAAAAACACTACTATTGTATAGCTTTGACCAGCTGGGATGTTGAAATGTTCCATAACACTTCAGCAGCGTAACTAGTTCTCAGGGAATGCACACTTCACTTACCAAAATCAACAACTATAGAAATTTCTAGAGTTGCAATTTGTATTGTTTGTTATTTCCTGGTATTAAATCAATCTGAATTTTGGAAGTGGGAGAGGGGATGATTTGAGAAAAGTGTAAACAACATGGTAAAGCAAATCACGTGTGAACTAAACTAATTATGTTTAATGAAATTAAGACTGAAATTATGCATACCACATTAAGCTCTGATAGTTGGAGGAGATAGAAACTTGATTCTTGGTATATCAGTGCAGACCAAATTCTTCAAGTATTCTGAATGTAGATATAACTTCTTGGGACCATCCTAATCTTTGTAGTAATGATAAAATTGTGGAAATTTATATTCAACCATAACTATGAAAAAGACCTTGTGTAGCTCAGAAGATGCTGAAGAGTTAGTAAAATTTTCATTAAACATCACTAAAGACTCCTTGGGAATAAATTGATTGACATTTCCTTTCGTTGTCTAAGATTTATAATAAAGTTAAAAAATGGAAAGTAGAATAATAGAATTCAATTGTGGATGAGAATTCTATTAATCTAAATTCTCACGCACAATTGAATTTAGGATCCATCTACTTTTTTTTTTAATAACTTCATTGAATTCCACAGGTTAGAAATGTTTGAAGAAAAATTTTAATATGTATCTCATAGGGATGCGGTGCCTCAGTGGCTAAGACGCTGAGCTTGTCGATCAAAAGGTCAGCAGTTCAGCGGTTCAAACCCCTAGTGCCGCAGGGTGAGCTCCCATTACTTTCCCTGCTTCTGCCATCTAGCAATTCGAAAGCACAAAAAATGCAAGTAGAAAAATAGGGACCACCTTTGGTGGGAAGGTAACAGCGTTCCGTGCGTCTTTGGCGTTTAGTCATGCCGGCCACATGACCACGGAGACGTCTTCGGACAACTCTGGCTCTTTGGCTTTGAAACAGAGATGAGCACTGCCCCCTAGAGTCGGGAACGGCTAACACATAAGTGTGTGGGGAACCTTTACCTTTACCTTTAACCTGCAACATATCTCATGTGTTGCTTTTTCTGCCTCTTACCCCTTTCTTCTCTGTAAGTGTTCATTTTTAATAATTCGTTTTTTATATTATGTGAGCAGAACTTTTGATTGTGCAACAATTCTCTTGCTCTCCTTCCTACTGCCTGATCTCATCCATGGTTCTCAAATATCTGTTTTGAAGGTTATCTCAAACTGTTTTGATGGTGGGGCAAATCTTTCACTACATCTGGAAATAACAGTTTAGATACACATTTGTATTTCTACATAGAAACTACAGTACTTTGAAGTCTTGGGCTAAACAATGAAGGAAAATCCTGAATACCACTTCATTCTGCTTAATAGTTAAGAGTGTTCTTACCTCTGTTTTTGCTTAGAGGCAGAGGAAAATAATCCTGTAGGTAAAACTATTCCAAGCATTTGTCAATAATATTTTGGCTTTCTTCTGGACAGAATTAAAATGTAAAGTAAGGAGCTAATCTGAGAAACAGACATTTAGATTTGCATGAATGGAATAACATGAAAGATCAAATGTGACTGATAAGATAAATGATGGTTGAAATTGTGTCAGACTGTAGTGTATGATACCATAGACGATGAAGATAAAATGCTGTTTTAGAAGGATTACAAATTATGATTGTAAAGCTCTCACACATACATAATGGTGTGTATGAATTCACATATGAATCCTATATATGTCACCTGTATCAAAAAATGAAAATGCTAAATGGAACCTTCAAAAAAATGATGTCAAGTAAAAGAGAACATTTTTTCCTTATCAGTGTATATGGACTAATTTCTGATTTCCTCAAAAATTCACTTGGTACAGCTTTATATTCAACAAATGAATGAAATAATAGAAATATATGTGGATTCAATAAAGGTAAGCATTTGTAAAGACTGTTGAATTCTAATTATTAAGCGAACTGCTTGGTGATCACATTCAATCAGTTTTGATTCAAAATATGCTAACCAGCATTAGCTACCCAGGTTTCTTCAGTGTTGCATCTTCCAATAAGTTAGACTTTAATTTTTCTACTGGTTTAGGAAAGGTTGGACCAAACTATGTTCCACAATGAATAACAGTGACATAAAATACAACAAAAACAAAATGTAATATTGTTGGGGCATAAAATAGTAATAATATAATTTTTATCTGTGATCTCTATTGAGATCACCATTTTGATGTGATAGAGGGGCTCAGTAATGATCTAATCACTGATGGCAACAGGAGGAGGATTTCTGATAAGATCCACTCTTGTGGATTAGGTCAAAAGAAAAGGACCATATCTAAAAATAATCTAAAATGGAAAATGGGAGCAGATAAGTCTCTACAAATATGAAGGTAGCCAACCTATTTATGAGAAGGAGCTATAAAATCAAACATGGAAAAAGGCAATGGCAAATCGATTCTCTACTGTTGTCAGGAGATGTGGCTGAAATAAATTGTGTGCCAGTGATGAGATAATCCAGACTGAGGAAAATATTTTCTCAGATGTGATGACTCCAGAACTATAAGAAGGTCCTGTCATTGATGCTGATATTGAAACAGGGCTCCTTTCTGTTCACAATTGGAATATGGAGGGTGAACAAAGAAAAATATGTCATTGTTAAATAGAAATGAAGCACAATATGCCTCATGTTTGGGGAATAGAAGAACTTAAGTGGTCTAAAATAGATTTCCTTAAATCAGATTATTACAAGATATACTATTCAGAACATGAGGCCATAAGAAGGAAGGGAGTGGCAAGAATACTCAACAAGAGCATTACTAAGTACATATGGCTTGACTAAAATCAGTGGCAGGAGCATATTTATAAGAATTAATGATATTGAGTTAATATCAGTGTTAAATCAGTGTATGTACCTCTATAAATGAACAGTAGATTGCAAGAGACGCTAAATGCAATATTAAGGAAAGTTATTATTACTAAGAATGACTGGAATGTAGACGATGGAAATATGGAGAAACCTGGACTTGTAGGAAAGAGAGAAATGACTAACAAGTAGCATAAACATAGATTCTATATATGGGTATCATTGGATGCACAGCATTGGAACTGAATCAAATATGTAATAGGAAACAGAAAATCAAGAAATGCAATTGAGTCAGCTATGTGGAGTCTGGAACAGAACTTGAGTTATTGGTATCAAATATATCGGTTAAAGTTAGAGATTTAGTGTGCCAGAAAAATTTGACCTGGAGGACATATGATCAGAATATAAAGATCAATGTAATAAGCGGGTTCAGTTTGCTTAACCTTTTAAAAAGAGAATGTGATAAATTAAGGGAAGAAATAAAAGACATTGCGAAAAACGAAGTGAAAAAAAATATGCCCAAAATTTCAGGCAGAAGTGAAATCCAAGTGGCTTTCAAAACAAGCTATTACAGAAAGAAAGAACAGAGGATGAACGTTTTGGATGATAAGGATATATGAATGTTGAATGCAGACTTCCTTTAAGCAAGAAAGGTAAGAAAAAGACATCTAAGTCAAGAAGTTGGCAAATTGAAAACCTAAAAAGAAAAAAATGAGAGAAGACTTTTTTTTAATTTTTTAGAAAATCAAGCAAATCACAGAAAAATTTACAGCTAAGTTATAATACTTGAGAATCAACGAGAAATTTTTTTAACATAGTCCAATGAGGTTAAAGGAAGATGGAAAATTTATATATACTGAAACTTTTTGCAAGCAGGATTATAAAATTACAGAAAGATTTTCAGGGAGAAAATATATTCAGGAAAGGGCTCTTCTAAAAAGCGGCCAGTTGCCAAATATCAACAAGCTCAGATAAAATACTGATCAAACTGCTTAAAGTTGCAAAAGAAGAGGCAGTTAAATTATTAGCATCTTTCGCTCACCCCCTCCCTCCTTCCCTCTCATGCAGCCATTGTTCTGTAGCCCTCTGGAACAACATTGTTTTTAAATAATTTCCAGAAGGTCAAAACTATAAGATCCAACTTTAATTCATAAGGTGGGTATTCCAAAATTCACACACAGCCATAGAAAAACAGCCCTTATAGGTCTCTGTATTATGTAAGGAAATGGGAGCTATTAGTAGTAGCACACACATGCACATACACACACACATATATATATTGAGTTGGTTCGAGAAAGTTGTCCTGTTGGGACTTTATAGGTAATAACTACCACTATGAGCTACATTAGGAAGCTAATTGGAAGCTAGTGTAGGGCTTGGAGCAGTGGTATAATATGTTCATGGAAGCAAATGCCTGCCAATTAAATGGGGCACTTTGTTCTTGACAAATTGAAGGTACAGGTGATGTTCAAGAGCAACTAGATGTCCAGGACATTGAAGAAGTCCAGCTGAGTGCTGATGAGGATTTGATTTACTGATACTGTATATAAGACCCTTTTATCACAGGTGAAGCTGCAACTGGCTCTGGGTGAAGGCCTTCCTGACTAAGCTCTCCACTTGTCTATGGTACAGTAAGTATGAGCCCAAGAGAACTTCAAATCCTGGACCTGCATTTTCAGGACAGTCCCAATCCCTCAAAAGATAATACTATAGCCATAGAAGTGTCTAGATTAATAAATGTCTTTCTGGGATTCGGTTTCAATCTGTTTAAATGCACCTAGACTCTTAGAGCCTCAAGGGACGGGACATTGACAGCATCTCCTGCCTGTCTTGTTTGATGATATAAAGTCTTGTCAGTGGATGACTTCCCTTAGAAGCTTTAAATAAGGGACCCTGCAATACCCCACAGGAGAATGTATACCTGGCTGATCTCTCTGCTTCAATAATCACCAACTAGGACAGGGGTGTCAAACTCAAGGTCCACGAGCCAGATCCGGCCCTTGGGGTACTTAGATCTGGCCCATGGTGCTACCATGGAAACAGTGAAGGACCAGCCCATGGTGCTTCTGCCAGTGAAAATGGGCTCCCAAGCTCCGTTTTCAGTTCCCATGGCCTCCTGCAGCCGTCTACCAATGAAAATGGAGCTCGAGAGCCCATTTTCGCTGGAAGAGTGCTTGGGCCTCCACAGGCGCCCCTGCCACAAGTGTCATTGAGCTGGCTATGCCCACCCTGCCACAGTCACCCCGGCCCACCAAGGTCAAACACAACCCTGTTGCAGCCCTCAATGAAACCGAGTTTAACACCCCTGAACTAGGATAACCCACTATAGGTAGTCCTTATTTAATGACCACTCTTTCAGTGACTGTTTGAACTTGTGAAAATGCTGACCGAGTGATAGTTAATGACTGTCAAAGTTCTGGTTTTGATCACAAACTGGGTGCTTGGCAACTGGTCTGGATTTCTGCCTGTAACGGTGTCTCATGTTCACGTGATCACAGTTTGTAGCCTTCCCTGTTGGCTTTCCACAATCAAAACCAAAGGGGAAGTTGGAAGTCCCAGTCCCATGAGGTTCTCGCTTAACAACCTGCATGGTCTTTAACTGTTGCCACTAAGTGACATGACATTATGCTCAATGACTCTATCACTTAGCAACAAAAAAAATTTGTCCTAATTATCAGTGCACTACCCCCATCCAGGTCTTCATAAAAAGAATTGACCATAATGCCATTTCTTTCACACGCTCAGGCCTGAACCCAGAAATCTAACAAATGGATCCAGGCAATCTACTTTTTCTAGGATAGTAATTGTCAAGTCTGGCTGGATCCAGGGAAAAGACAAGATGTTACTAACCTCCCAGAATCAACCCAGTGCACTTTATCTACGATAGAGCCAGGAGAGACAGGATTCCAAGTCTTGGAGGGCCAAAGGCATACTAGACAGCACTTTATCCACTTCCATAGACCCAAATAAATCCCATAATATGGCAGGAGATTGCCCCGGTCACTGTTTGGAGATTTCCCAATTAAAAATCGAGAGATTGCTGAATCTACAATATCTATGAGAAAAATGCTGTGCAAACCATCACAGCAGCCAAAGGAGAGATCTTCCTGATGCCTTTGCTCCAGCAGGAAGCTGCCTGCCTGAAAGAAGCCCATTGACCTACAGTCTACCTGCACAATAAGAGGAAAGTCAACAAATATGGAGTAAATGTGGCCTATGTATACTGTATTTATATGCAAGTGAATGTATAAATGACTAAAAGCCAGCATTAGTTCCTCATTCAAGCAAAGTTCTGCTTAAGATCTTACAAAGAAGAATAGAGCCATGCAGGCAAAGAGAAATGCCAACAAAGCAGACACTTTTCTGGATTTTTTTTTTTGTAGAGAACTCTGGGGAATAATCCCTTAAAAATATGAACATCAGGCATCCACAAGGAGTGAGTGAGAGTAGATAAAAAAATTAACCCTTTTTATCTCGCTGTTTCTCTCATATTTGATCATCATTTCTCAATTGTTTTTTTTTTTGAGCATCTCGTTCTGAATGTTCATCTCATGAGAACAAATCATACCCCCTTTTTTTTCCTTTTGTGCCATGTGATTTAAGCTCCTTTTCCCCTTCATTGATTGTATGTTATGGGAAACATTTGTGCTGAGGAACAGGATAAAATATGCTAAATTAAAAATAAATCAAGGAATTCTGATGTGGGAATTTGGCATGTAGTTTTGAGCAGTCTCTGTGGACAGAGCACTTACTTTCACCCAAATATGAATCTGTTTTCAGTTAGGAGTTCTGTGTATACATAAAGGGGAGTGAAGTATGGAGGAAAAAACCCCACTGCTTTAGCAAAGCCTCGTAAGGATTATAAGGAGCTCTGTGGATCTTTGCTATTACCTGTAATGTGAAAAATTACAAAATGAAAAATAAGACAGTTGTACTATTGTATTGTTTCAGAGTATTGCTCGAAGAATGTGAAGCAGCTGTCACCACATGAAATAGGAATGAATGCTCACTGTGGTGGAAACATGCTGTTAGTAGTGCAATGCCTCCTGTTTTGATTCTTGAAGAGCAACATGGTTAGGGGAAAAAATGGATATATGATCGGTGAGCTGTCGTTTCCAGCTAGTACTTGGTTGCCCAGTGAGCTCCAATTAGAGACTTCTTGAGATATCTGCAATTTGGCCCTTGGGATTAAGTACCTGATGGCCCCTTTGATTAAGGTTGGAAGCTTGAGCATTGCTTTAAATCAAATTAATTCCTCCTGAAGTTATGGGATGGCAGGTGCAGAACAGCTAATCCTAATAATTTGATTGTCTTCTTTTGGTGCAGAAACGGACATTAAGAATCATTTTCTGTTTTATGCCTGTTTTAAGAAGTAAGCTACCACATGATGGCAATATGGAGATCTATGTGTGGT
Organism: Psammodynastes pulverulentus; assembly: GCA_025802295.1. Lineage (NCBI taxonomy): Eukaryota > Metazoa > Chordata > Lepidosauria > Squamata > Psammodynastidae > Psammodynastes > Psammodynastes pulverulentus. The sequence goes on from JAOYMU010000001.1 coordinate 29,999,364, forward strand.
ACTTCACACATAGTGTGATTTTCCTAGCATCTCTGTGTATTTGGTTTAGTTGCTTGAAGTTTAGTTATAACTAGAAAACAGTCACTTATATCAGAGGTCTCCAACCAGTGGTCTGGGGACCACTGGTGGTCGACGAGAAAATTTTGGTGGTCCGCAGCACACCTGGGTGTAGGAGCTGCTCCGGGCTGACCAATGGGCCAGTCCTGTGACTAGAGCTCTGGAAAGAGAGATGAGAGAGAGATGAGAG
>JAOYMU010000001.1:30013569-30023953 GCA_025802295.1 Psammodynastes pulverulentus
AGTTTCAATTCAGAAATAATTCAAATAGAAATCCTGTCATTTTGTCATAGAAATTATGTAGAAGTGATTTTAATAAACAAATAATGTGAAAGGCTTTAGCTTCAGCTGATGGGTTATTTCAAGGTTCCTACTGCTGCCCATTCTTGTGGTTTTTAATTCCTTGCAAATGACTAAATTTTGTCATTCTTCCAACGGAGTTATACAGTGAGAACAGGGCCACTTTAAATATTCTACCTGAAACTTCAACTCTTAGGATTGTTGTTTTTTTTAAAATCATGTTTATTTTAATATTGAAGACGATCTTGGGTTCCTTAATAGTAAGACAGTACTTAAATAACATCTTTAATTTCAGAGTTTATTTGCAGGGTAGGCATTTTTCTTTTATATTCTGTAGATGAGATTTGCAAAAGCACTTAGCTGTCCTCTACTGGAGACAGTATGCTGGATTAAATGTAGATTTCTGGAAACGTTGAGCCAGATTTTAATGGCAATGCATAAAGTGTGACTGCATTTCAGTGGTCTGTTCTATACAATACATTCACATTTCTTTTGATTTTGATGTAGTGCTTCATGTTTTATTTGTAGGCTAGATTTATATATTTTTTTAAAAAAATCTAAGATTAAAAAAAAAATCAAACACACACAAACTGCAAGTTAAAACAATAATAAAATAAGCCTAACCAGCAGCTGGACTCACTTCCTTCTTTAGTGATGTCTCACTGACTACTTGAGTTCAGAATGGAATGGAATGGAATGGAATAGAATAGAATAGAATAGAATAGAATAGAATAGAATAACTTTATTGTCACTTTGAATGTACACTAATTGGTATAAATTAAAATGAAATTACATTGCATACAGCTCTCAAAAGGTCTCCACCTCTAATATAAACATAAACATGACAAGATAAATAAATAAATAAATAAATTAATAGAGACAAAACTTGGCATATACGAACATATATTGTATGACAAGGAGAAACAACACAGTCTAGTTCGGATACATACATGTACATAGCAAAAGAAATAAATCTTGCGAGTTTACCAGACGGATGGCATCAGGAACAAAACTGTTACAGAATCTAGTAGTCCTGCTATAGTTACTTCAAAACCTCCTCCCAGAGGGGAGCAACAGAAACAGATTGTGAAGTGGTTGTGTGGGGTCTCTAACAATGCTTTTAGCTCTAAGCACACAGCACTTATAAGCAATATCCTGAATGACAGGAAGCGAGCTTCCTATAATCTTCTCGGCTGTCCTTACTACTCTCTGAATGGACTTTCTATCTGAGGCACTACAGCCATCAAACCAAACAGTGATGCAGTGATACAGTTAAAACGCTTTCAACTATCCCCTTAACCTATATTCCCCATAACTATCCTGACTATGGACCTAGCCTCCACGAACATTTCCAATCTTTCTGGAAAGCTCCAAACTTAATTAATTGGTGGGCATCACCACCCTATCCCAATGTCAATAGGATACATGGAGTCAGATAAGATCTACCAAATCCACGTTGTTCTGGAGAACTCTGGCTTAACACCGCCCTAGATATATATTTTTAAAAAATCGAATTGGTGTGTCTGCTATCACAGAAAGACTTCAACCGCAGCCTGAAGGACTGTAACTATGAGCAACAGGATATTCATCACCCACTGGCATGGCTTGCTGTTGCTCTAGCCTGCCAATGCTCCTGCTGCTCCTTCTGTACAAAACTGAGAGGGACGCAGAGGAAAAAGAGCTGGTTTTGGCAGGTGGCAGACCGAGAGGTGGGCGGTACAAAGAGGAAACCACGTCATCCTCTTGTGGTTAGGATGACAAAGAGTAGCTTGCTTTGCATGTGTGGAGAAGAACTCCTGGTTTTTCTTATTTTAATAAAAGCTATATATGCATACATGTTATGTTTTGTATCGGTTAAATGCCACACCAGCCCTCAAGCAAGTTAATAATGTACATTCTCCATATGCTGCTTCATCTAAACTTGGGGTGTGCGCGAGAGTGTATATGTGTGCTTTTTTAAAGGCCAATTTCATACATGGTGGATGTCGAGCACCTGCGTCAGTGGATTTCATGCTTTCTTATTGAATGTTTGTGTAGGTATTCTTTAGGCAGTTTAAGCAAGTATCCTTTGATGAAAAGGAAGTGGGTTTTTTTCCCCCTTTAAAATGTGCTTGGAAGCAAGTTATATGTCGTCTTGCTATTGTAGGATGGTGAATATTGCTAAAACAATGTAACTTAATTGAGCTTTGTAATGAGACACCAACACTTTAAACATTAAAACAATTAGGCAATGAAAAACATAGAAGTACTGAAAACAGAAAATCACATGACAGAATATTTAGAGTGAAACAAGTCAGGAAATGATCTTGGGAAAAATAAAGAAAAAAAACCCTGGTCCTTGCTGACTTGCAGAAATGAGAAACAATTATCCCCTGTTATATTGTATCTCTGTTTCAATTACATTTTAATTGCTTAGCTATGTTGCCTTAACTCCTTGACATTCTAAGCTTTTCCTAGCTGCCAATTCAATCTTACCATTGGTCTATATGTGAATAATTGAGAATTATCTACATCGAAGAATGCACTTTAGCTGTGCATGACTGTTAACTTCAGGAATCCCATGTTTATGGCTTTCATTCATTTTTGAAGGTGAATGCTCTGACTAAAAGTAAAATGCTGCAAATTGAGCAGGAATATTGAAAGTTTGTTATAGTCAAAGGACTCAAGAATACCAATACAATTTTTCAAGTTATTATCCTATTATTGCTCAATGTCCCAAATTCTGTTAAACCTTTGAGGGTCTGAATACACAAGATGTCCCTCCCCTATTCCCATGAAAATGAAGGAAGTTGTTAAGACATCCCTAGGAGAAGACAGATGGGAGATAACTACTTGGTAGTAAGTACAATAAGGTGGAGAAGAGAAAGAGAAGGAAACAGCTTCCATCCACTTCTAGCTTTCAGAAACTTGAACGCTCCAGATCTGACATGTGCCAATGACTTAGTCACCTTTGCTCCAGTCTTGAGCGAGCTGGGGAGGACTGCAGGCTGAGGATAAGAACCTTTTGATGGAAATATTGCTTTGAATGAACGGAGAATTACACGTTGAATTTAGGAATGGGGGCAGTGGCATGCATGGAGGAGGGCACATGTGATTAGATGGACGAAAGAAGGTTCCAAGCACAATCCTCTTTGTTATATGCATTGCAGTGTTGCACACATGGCCAGAAAGGATGGGGGGTTGGGGTGTGACACTGGGACATAGTTTTAATCATTCCAATGAAAGCAGAAAGATCCTGCACATATGCCTGAATTGGGTATCATTTGACACCATGCCCGGGATTCATTTTCTGTATCTTTACTAAGTTGTGTAAGTACAACAGTGGTTAACACTATAGCCTTTTCACACGAGAGCCTTTTGACTTGGAGGTGGCTGTTATTTTCCTGCAAACCCCCCCCTCTGATTTCTAGCTAAGCAAATTCAATTGATGACTGATAATGTGATACTGTTATTTTTTTAAAAGGGCGAACACGCTATTTTTGCCCAATGCTTTTCATCTCTTATCCCAGAGTGGAGAGACCTGGGTGCAAACAGCAATAAACTGAATTAACAAGAAGTAGAAATGCCACCGTCAACAGATTGCAAGAGAGGTGGCTTTTCAGCTCTGATTTTCTTTTTTCTTTTTTTCCCTAGGAACTCATTCCTGCTGGAAACATTTCAGATTTGGTATCGGTAGAGACTTTTCTAGCAGAAAAGGCCCACCGTTGCTCATTTTGAAGGGATGTGGGAACGCGATCCAATTCTTAAGCATGGGTTGCTCATGCAGCTCTTTTCTAAGGCTGAGTCCCAGCACGGTGCTTGCATTGGAGATGATCTGACTACCGGAGAACAACATTCCAATCTGGGAAACCTCGGGGTTCAATTTCAGGAGAGGCTATGATTTCCTCAGCGGATTCACGCAGCAAAGTTCAGGGCTCCTTCGTGCGGCCTTAGTCGTGGCAAGAAGGAGGTTGATCCAGTGACTCACGCATCTGGGGTTTTTTGCACTTCTGGGTAGTGCGCCAAAGGGAAGAACGTGTGTGTCTCCTTTAAGGTAAGAGGAACAAGGTTTCCAAGGGCATTTGGAATGTTGCCTTTGCCTCAAGGAATGTTGAAATCCTATGTGGCTGCAATGAGGGAAGTGAAAAGATTGATTCGGCTTGAGAAAAACCCACACTTTGAGCCTCAGGAAGTGCAGGATGGGGGAGTGTTAGAATTCTGTAAGGTCTTTCCAAACATCTAAAGCAATCCGTAACCCAGAGGGTATTAAGTCTATAGCACTGAGCACTGCATTTTACCCAGAGATCTGAAGTGACTAGTTGGCAATGAAGTCTTCCAAAGCAGATAATATGTGACAGGAAGCAAATATGTTTAGCATGAAAAAAACTGGCCTGATAGAATAAACTTCAGCAGTTGTCGACTTACAATAGCTCATTTAGTGACCGTTCAAAGTTGCAATGTTTAGTTTAGTTTATTGTCAATGTACATTATAACTATAAAAATACAAATACAAACACAAACACACATCCTTTACATTCTATACAATTGAGTTGAAAACCCCTGATACTGCATTAATACTGCATTATAGAGTCGAATTCAACAGAGTTACTGCCCTGGGATAGAAGCTGTTTTTCAGCCTGTTTGTCCTTGTTTTTATTATCCTGTACCGTCTGCCAGATGGTAACAGTTCAAAAAAAAAAAAGGATGCCAGGATGAGATGGATCTTTAAGGATGGCACTGGGAAAAGTGACTTATGACCATATTTCCCACTTATGACTTTTGCAGCATCCCCACGGTCACGTGATTTACATTCGGATGCTTGCCAACTGACTCACGTTTATGACGGTTGCAGCATCCCGGAGTCATGTGATCCCCTTTTGTGACCTTCTGACAAGCAAAGTCAAACGGGGAAACCGGTTTCACTTCACAATCATGGTACTCATTGAAGAACTGCAGGGATTCACATACCAAACGCGGCAAGAAAAGTCGTAACACAGAGCAAACTCACTTAACGACATAAATTTTGGGCTCAGTTGTGGTTGTGAGTTGAGGGATACTACCCAAAAGATGGCAGAAAACACCTTTAGGTTAAAGTGCTCCTGTTTTTGCTGCCCTTCGCCCTTGGAGGTGCTGCTGCTGTGTTAATGGCAAGAGGTCTTTTGTTGATGATATTCTCCTTTTTTTAAAAAATAATCTTGATATTAGGTAACAAAAAGCCCCCAACAGATTAAGATGTATATTTTTCATCCCTTTAAACAGTTTTGAGCTTTTATTCATATGCAACTCTATGTGCATTTATCTAGTGAACAAGTTGTTACTGAAATCAGATAAGCACTGTATATTTTCCCAAAGCCAATCAAATCAGAGAGAGCATCTCCTGCTTTCCGTGAGGAGATCTTGCTGGATCCTTTTCTCGATGGCACCTCTTTGAACCCACTGCAGAAAGACCATTGGGTTTCCAAATGCATTGATGACATGCAACTTTTCCATAGGAAATGGAGATTTTCTTGGAGATTTCATTTAGCTGGAGAACTGCCAGGGGCTAAATCTCTTGACACCACAGGAGAATTTCTCTTGACACCACGGGAGAATTTCTCTGCCAGCGTGCCTTGGGAATTCCTTCAGCAACTTACCCAGGATGACCCTGCTTAGCTTTCAAAATAAGAAAGGGCCCATTGTACTGGTTGGTGTGGCTACGAGCCAGCGGCTAAACCTGGAGCTGATACTAAGTGGGAAAATCTAATCCTGTTCAGATTTTGATTGCTCAGACCCTGAATTGCTAAATCCCACTGGGTTTACCCTGCCCCTTGTGAGAACTGCAGCCTTCTGAATTAGCTCTTCACTGGGAAGGATGCAATTCAAGATGTGAGATCTTTTCCCTTCTCTTAGTCCTGTACTGAATTTCTCTCAAATTCTCTCTTTCCCTCAAATTCTCTCTTTCTCTCAAATTCTCTCTCTCTCTCTCTTTCTCTCTCTCTCTCTCTCCCCCTTCCTCCCTCCCCACTTTTGCTTCTGAAAATCAGAAGGAATAGACAGAATTAAAATTGATTTATGGAGGACTGCCATTCATATATTTTTTTACATTCATTTCACCTTTAACTCTTCTAAAGCATATTTGGATTAGGGGAATTTCCAAGATACACACGACTCACTGCAGTAAAATAAAACAGAATATACATGAGTATGTATATTACTGCTGCTCTGCTTGCTCCTAGCTGAAACTAAATGCAGGGATATCGAAGGATTGCTGACTTACTGTACAAGATATCCAATGCTTCTGAATCTCCCCCCACCACCACTTTTTAAGGCTTTTTAAAAGGGATTCCCTAGTTAAATGCCATTAGGCATTCAATTCCCCGTGTTCCGGCCTGTAAATTGTTGGGAGGTTATTAGATTTAAACTGCCACTCTTTGGAAATGCATTTGCCCTGAACAAGGTTGCTGATGTCAGTGTTAAGACTTCACATCTTGGGAGAATCTCACAATTGAAATGGAGTTGTATCTGATTCAGCCTGAAGGCAGAAAAACAGGATGAGGCAGGTTTCCCTGTCTCCTTCCACTCTCCCCCCCCTCCTTCCTATGCACACACTTCTTCTTCCACTTACAAATTGTGTGGTTTTGAAATTGCAGAGCCTGACAAACAGGGAAGTGTTTTGTTGGTAAATTCAGCTTTTATTCTAAGGTCACCGAAGGTTCTTTTAATTCTGACATTAAAAAAAATGCTTGTGTGTCTTATCTGGGTAGGGCAGCAACATGCACTTAGATGGTTACCTGCAAGCAGTTTGGAAGACTGCAACTCTAAAGCTTCTTTTAAAACGTTGACTCCAGATTCCCCAAGAATCTTTGAGGACTATTTAGCAACAGAATCAATTTAAGATTCAACAGAGCAAATTAAATATAAGTAGCCCTCGACTTAAGGCTACAATTGAGCCCAAATTTTCTGTTGTTAACTAAGACATTTATTAAATCAGTTTTGCCCCCTTTTACGACCTCCCTTGCCATGGTTGTTAAGTGGATCACTGCAGTTGGTAAGTTAGTAACCTGCTTGTTACGTGAATCTGACTTCCCCATCGACTTTGCTTGTCAGAAGGTCGCAAAAGTGGATCACATGAGCCTGCGACAGGTCATAAATAGGAACCAGTTGCCAAGCATCTGAATTTTAATCACATGATGCTGGAAAGGTTGTAACTGAAAAACGGTCATCAGTCACATTTTTCAATGCCTTTGTAACTTTGAATGGCCACTAAATGTACCATTATAAGTCAAGGAGTACCTGTAGTGGCTTCTTCTTCCTTGATTTGGCTATTTCTATTGGATGTTAGATTCATTGGGAAGGTGGGAGGTGCCTCTTCTTAAAAGCTCTTTCCTTTGTGCTTCATTTCTACACTGTAGGTCTTAGGATCTGAAGTCAACAGGTATATTAACTAATATGTGTATACCAACACATAAAGTACACTGATTTCTGAAATAATAGGATTCAAATACTGCACTTGTCAATTTTGAAGCTAACTCTGTGCTTCGTTGTTTAACACTTACATTTAAGAGTTTCAAAAATATCCACCTTTGAAGCCGCACAATTTTTTGCAAAAGTGTTCCGCTTTACATGTTTTTCAAAATTTTTTCTATATTTCTAAGTGGTTTTGGTTTGCATTTACCATGTTTGGTTATTGATATGTTAATTAACAATCAGCAATATAGTTCTAATTTCAGAATTTCTATGTAAAATATGCTATGGGAGCTATGGAACCTTTCCCCCAATATTCAACCAAAGCTGCCTTCCTATAGCGTAATATCATGTTCTGTATCCTGCATTCTAAGATGAAAAGACTAGATGTTTCTCTTTTAGGTGTGTCAAATTCTCCGGTCTTTTCTTCTCAGGGCTATACGTATCTAGTGACTTTAATCTCTTGTTCTCTGATGTCGTTGCCTTTTCTGAGCCCTGTTTCAGTTTCCTCAAATCCTACTGAAGTACTCTGCCAAGGCTGAGCACAGTGCTCAGGGTGAAATTTGATCCATGCAGACAATAATAGAACTATTTGTTTTTTTATGTGGTCCTCAACATGCAGAACGAACCTGCTTTAGTAACTTTTTGCGTGATATGCCTCATGTCTTCATCTCATCCGGAGTCTGCAGCTGGGTCAGCTTAATGTTGTCTTTCGCTGTTCAGTTCTAAAGAATAGAATAGAATTCTTTATTGGCCCAGTGTGATTGGACACACAAGGAATTTGACTTTGGTGCATATGCTCTCAGTGTACATAAAGAAAAAAAAATACATTCATCAAGAATCATAAGGTACAACACTTAGTGACAGTCGGTGGGATTCAAATTTTTTTACTACTGGTTCTGTGGGTGTGGCATGGCTTGGTAAGCATGGTAGGGGAAGGATACTGCAAAATCTCCATTCCCTCCCTACTCCCGGGGGAAGGTTACCACTGATTCTCTGAACTACTCAAAATTTCCGCTACCGGTTCTCCAGAACTGATCAGGACCTGCTGAAAACCACCTCTGCTTCAGATCCATGCTACTGAAAAAAAAATATATACCAAAATGTAAATTTCACTCTGCTGGGACATCTCATGCAACTATCTAATGGGAAAGTTTGCTTTATAAACGTCACAATACCACATTGTAATAAAACTATTTCTTGCCAAATTCTCAGCCAGCAATTCAGCCATCCATTTAGGACGCCTGGGAATTGCAGTTGGAACACATTTGGAGAATTTGTTTGGGAAAGCTGTATTTTCCTCTACAAGGTTTTGTTTTGAGAGTTATTTGGATTTGTCTGGGGGAAACGGTGACAGAAGCAGGAATGGAAAGAACAGAGAGAAAGTTAGCTGTGATCTAACTTTCTTGCGGACAGATTAGACAACTCTAAAGGAAACAAGGCCAAGTTTGGGATCATAGCACAGGAAAAGAAATATGGATTCTCCTATGCTATTTATCCAATTAGAGTACTTCCTCCCAAAACTGCTATTTGTCCTGAAACTTCCTAGGGATATGTGTTTCCTAGAAGCTTTTCCCTGCATGGCAAACATCAACTGGAGAAAATTTATTTTAAGGAGAAGAGTCAGAGATTGTTCTACATTGGTATAGTTCCCAGTTTAATCATATATATACTACACGCATGCATCTCTGATGCACACGCACAATAGCTGCTATATAAAGGGAGGAAAGCAACGCAGATCAAATTACTTCTCTGCAATGGCAATGTATTTATACGTCATATTGATTTCCAAAATAAAATAGGCAAATGTTGAGAGCATTTATTTTTCTTTTAGAGTTTCTGTATACTTGCAGAAATAGAGAAAAAAAGTGTCTCGTGTTTGCATTGATGGACATTGGTTTCATAAAGCAAGTGGAATTCTATTGTAAAACTAAAAATAGTCCTCGGCTTACAAACATTCATTTAGTGACCATTTGAAGTTTCAACGGCTCTGAAAAAAGTGACTGACGACCATTTTTCACACTTAATGCCCGTTGCAGCATCCCCATGGTCACTTGATCAAAACTTGCCAATTGTCAACTGGTTCATATTTATGACGATTGCAGTATCCCAGAGTCATGTGTTCACCTTTTGTGGCCTTCTGACAAGCAGAGTCAATGGAGAAAAGCAGATTTACTTCACAACCGTGTTACTAATGTAACGATTACAGCGATTCACTTAACAACTGTGACAAGAAAGACTGTAAAATGGGGCAAAACTTGCTTCACAAATGTCTTGCTTAGCAAGAGAAATTTTGGGCTCAATTGTGGTCGTAAGTCAAGAACTATCTGTAAAAATCAACTGATTTCACAAAATACACTGTGTTTTGCAATGTCACAGCTCCATTGGGAATTACCGTACATACAACTTTAGTTGCAGTTTTTCAAGTCGCTTTTTAAAAAACATTGCTCTGATAACAGGCAAATTGTTTTCTGCCGTACTACGGATGTATATTATTGGTTATATCTTTTGCTGTGTTCGGTATTTTTGTCTATAGTAAAGGTGCAAATGGAGTTTCAGGTGGTCTTACCACGCAGTGTTAAGACGGATTGTTAAAGTGAACTGAATGAAGATAGGGCAAGGTTGATCACATGGATTTGTGGGCTGCATGTGAAAGCTAATTATGGTGCCAAGTTTTTTTTTATTTCAAAAATATTTATTTTATTTCAATATTTCTGTTTTCAATATTTTTGTATTGTAAATAGTGGTTTTATCTTTTGGTTGTAAATCACCCAGAGATTCATATAAGACGAGTGGCTATACATAAATAAAATACAGAAAACACTAAACTCACTTCAATGATCTGATATCTTCTGCATTTTTATAGTTCAAATATGGCAGCCTAATTCTGATTTAGTTTCAGGGA
>JAOYMU010000001.1:30104989-30115217 GCA_025802295.1 Psammodynastes pulverulentus
GGTGCAGAAGGCTGTCTTAATGTTGTGTTTATGGAGAATTTTGCTGATTCTATCTGTGGTGCCTTTGATGTACGGGAAGAGGGCGATGCCGTTGTCTTCTTCCGTGTCTTGGTTCTTGGGGGGGTGTCCCTTTGGATTAGGTTGGAGATTAATGTATATGTATATATTGTTTGTGTGTGTGTGTGCGTGCACCATCTAAGTTCCTCTTAGTCAAAAGGCAAGCTATGCCTGTAACAAACAAGCCTGTGCTATCTTCATCCCTTGGCATTTTTTTCTTCATCCCTTTTCCCAGCTTTTTAAAGTAAGTTTTTAAGGCTAGGGAAGGTGACCTCAGTATTTTACAGTAATTTTAATACTATTATCATTCTGTAGGTGGTTTTTTTTCCCCATCATCTCATTTTTATGCTCCGCTTTTACTCTAACCATGCCATGTTTTTCTCTCCTAATAAAGTAGCAGAGTGGTATGTAATTAAATATGACAGCAAGGTTTACCATCTTTTCTCAACCCTTCCCAACTCCATTTAAATCTGCTTTGATTTTTTTAAAAAAGAAACAATAGGCTTGTCAGTGAATTGTGAACAGTTGGAGAGCAATGTAATTTAAGAAACGTTGCCTTCATCTCTTACCCCGTGACATCTCCTTTCTTCCCAACCTCTGTCTCCAGCCTGTGTAGATGCTGCCAACTGTAGCAAATTACCAGCATAAGCCCATAAATGTCTATTCAGTTCACTGGGACTTGCTCCCATGTAATGTATTGCAAATGAACATTGTTTGAACAGAAGCAAAAAGCAGAAAGGGGCTGGATCACCAATTGGAACCTTTCTCCTCGGTTGCAGAATTCTTCGGCATCAATTTGGATTCGAGTAATTGCCTGCCATGAAATCCGCCAGTTCCCGAGTGATGTTGCACACTCCATTTTCCTCCTTGTCCTTCTTTTAAGTAGTGTATGAGAAAAAGAAGAGTTAAACAGAAGCATGCTGCTGCAGCTGGCTACTCTAAATGGAGTATATAGAAATGCATGAAGGCAAAGTGCATCCCATTGGAAGAAATTGTTAAGCCAAGCCAAGGTCTCTTTCATACTGCAGCTTAAAACTTCTTCATTCTTAAACTATTTGGAAGTGAAACCTGGTTACATGTTCCCTTTTTGGATTTCACCTGCTTCCTCCTCTTTGACCCCAATGATGACTTTGTGTTCTGTTCAGATCCTTAGTACAACCTCTGATTGGTGGATCTCCTATATTACAGGGGTGTCAAACTCAATTTTATTTAGGGCCGCATCAGGGTTGTGTTTGACCTTGGGAGGGTCAGGGGTATGTGGCCAGCTCAACATCACTCATGTTGGGGTTGCCTGTGGTGGCCTGAGCACTCTGCCAGTGAAAACAGACTCCTGAGCTCTGTTTTTGGCTGTGATGGCCTCCTGCAAACCTCTGCCAGCAAAAATGGATTTCAAGGGGGCCACCTGCAGCCCTCCCAAGCTCCGGTTTCACTTGCAGAGGCACTGACTGCAGGCCGGTCCTTCGCTGTTTCCAGGGCAGCCCTGTGGGCCAGATCTAAGCATCTCATGGGCTGGATCTGGCCCGGGCCTTGAGTTTGACAGCCATGCCCTATAACAATAACAGAGTTGGAAGGGACCCTGAAGGTCTTCTACTCCAACCCACTGCTCAGGCAGGAAACCCTATACCATTTCAGACTAATGGTTGTCCAATTTCTTCTTTAAAACTTCCAGTGTTGGAACATTCACAACTTCTGGAGCCAAGTTGTTCCACTGATTAATTGTTCTGTCAGGAAATTTCTCCTTAGTTCTGGAAATTTCTGCTTAGTTCTCTTAGCCCCTATTCCACTGATCCCTATTCCACTGAAAGACCTTTTATATAAGCCTCCTTTTATTGATACCTACTCCATACTTGACACTTCTCATTCATTAGTGCAGTGGTTTTCCAGCTCTATTTACTGGCAGTAGCGGCGGCAGGGAGAGGAAGGGATGGTTTCAAACACGCACACACTGCTTGCGCAAATGAAGCTTTGGGAGATTGCCCACCGCTTGTGCACCCTGGATCCCAATGGGCTGTGGACTGATACCGGTCCACTCACCAGGGACCCCTGCAGTAGTAGATAGGTCTGAAAGAAACAGAAAGAGAGAAAACATTGCCAAAGCACCATCCTGCTGTCGTTTAGAACGGAAGGAGACAACAAAATATGAGAAAGAATTGATTAGAATTATGATTATAATGGGTAGAATTATAATAGCTAGATATTGGAAATTAGATGTGAATTTTAGAATAGAAGAGTGGTATTGTGAAATGTGGAAATTAGCTTTAAATGATAAAATGACATGTGATATTAAAATTAGAAATGGTATTTATAAAGAAGATATTTTTTGGAAAACTTGGAAACCATTTGTGGACTATGCGCTTGGAAATTTGGATGCTTCGGTACCTGTACCCAGAGAACGTGGATTTTAAAACTTACATTCTAAATGTCATTAACTTACCTATGAATGGGGTGCAGGCTTCAGCAACTTTGTTAAGGAGAAGACGTCTGCCATAGAATCTGTAAAAGGTTAAAGTGCAATATGAAAGTAGGATTGAACTACCAATTATTGTTTGCCGCTGATCATTGTTTTAACCGGGATTGTTTCTCAGAGTCAAATTGTTTGAGTTGGGTGGCCATATAAATTCTTTACATAAATAAATGGGATGCTTTCATTTGATTCAGATTCATAGGACTACAAATCAAAGCAAATGCAATCTCAGTTTGAATGATGAAAATAGGAAAGTTCACTGGCACAAATTCAAGACTTTTTATACATTAAAAAGGATGAATTTACTAGATTTGACTCATGAGTCAAATGAAATTCTGAATTTCATTGACATCAGCCCAGCGAGACACACACATACAGAGATAGGCCCACAAATAGTGCTTAACTACTAACATCAAGGCATTGAAAGTAGAGACCATGGTTGGGTTGGTGATTGTTGGTGATTCTATGAAACACATTCATGCAGGTATTTTGGCAACAATATGAAAGTGATCTGCTCTTTTTGTCATCTTTAGGAATGTTTTTCCATTTTCCAGTCTAGCCTACCTGGAATTATTTAAGAACAAGCCAGATCTATTCTTGCTTTGAGATCAAGCCAAGGTTAGCTTAGTACTGCAACTACTATTACTACTACTACATTCATGTTGGAAGCACCTACTAAGGCACTACTGGGTTGAAAGGATTAGCCAGTGATGAATTTATGTTTTACCGACAAAGAAATGTCGGTAAAACATAAATTCAAAACAAAAATAGTTTGTTGTGAAAGCGACTGCCTGCAGTTGAGCTGCATCAGAGGTGGTATTCAGCAGATTCTGACCAGTTCTGGAGAACCAGTAGTGGAAATTTTGAGTCATTCGGAGAACCGGCAAATCCTATCTCTGACTGGCCCCGCCCCCATTTATTCTCTGCCTCCAAGTCTCAGCTGATTAGCTGGGTCTTTGGTTGCCTTGCACAGAAGAACAGAGCTGGAAAGCAGGTCAGTGGGGTGGGGATGGAATGGGATTTTGTAGTAACCTTCCCCCAGGAGTGGGGTGGGAATGGAGTTTTTACAGTATCCTTCCCCTGCCACGCCCACCAAGGCACACCACACCCACCAAGCCATGCCCACAGAACCTGTAGTAAACATTTTTTAATCCCACCACTGAGCTGGATGTGCATGCACATACATGCCCGCCCACAACTTGCATGGCCCAGTTCCCCTCTTGCCCTCCAGCTGGGCCACTAAGTCGCAAAGGTTGGGGACCGCTATTGTAGGGTATAATAACAGAACTGTGGAAAACAGAGTTTCCCTTCATCTCCCATTATTGCAAAGAGAAACAAGGCAGGGTTATTTTGAGTTTCTTTAGAATTCCTCTTTTATATGGTTTCACCTTTCCCAGGACTAAGTTGTCATTTCTCTTCCCTTAGCATCTTCTGCATGGTTTCATCAAGGTTAACACCACATTCTTTTATAATTCTTTATTGCCCAAAAGTGCAGAATAATCTTCTTTTAAGCAACTGATTCTATCTGAATAAATATTTTTAATATAATAGTTTAATAATGGAGCCACTGATTAAGATTTGGGCTCCTCTTCATTGCATGCATTAAGTGAAGATGCTACATGGCCATCTTTTGCAGATGCTTTTATTCTGAATGCTATATACAACCAAAAATGGGACTAAAATTAAGTTCCCTTTTTACTGATATTTGGGCAAAAAATAATCTGTATTTCCAATTGCATATACAGGTAGTCCTCAATTTAAGACCATAATTGACCCCAAATTTATTTTGCTAAGTAAGACATTTATTAAGTGATTTTTGCCTCATTTTACAACTTTTCTTGCCACAGTTGTTAAGTGAATCTTCCTCATTGGCTTTGCTTGTCAGAAGGTCGCAAAAGGGGATCACATGACCCCAGGATACAGCAGCCATCATAAATATGAACCAGCTGCCAAGCATCCAAATTTTGATCACGTGACCATGGGGATGCTGCAACAGTCATAAGTGTGAAAAATGGTTATGTCACTTTTTTCAGTGCTGTTGTAAGTTCAATGGTCACTAAATGAACTGTTATAAGTCACCTCTATAGATGGAAATCAGCCTGGAAAAGGATAAACAAAGTAATCTTGAAATCACTTAGCCAGGAATAACTTGGCTAATAATGAAAAAATATGTATGTTTGTATATGATCGAATAGAATTCTTTACTGTTCAAGTGTGATTGGATTAATTGATCAACCTTTCTTGTATTTTTCCAGACATGGAAAACCATCAGGATTAAAAGAAAAATACCTTTTTCAAACAGGCATTAAAAAATTCTGGTTAAAGATCCAATTAGTTGTAACTAAGTGGGTTCGTTCTGCCAAGGTAAACAAAGGTCCAATCCATACATCGTAATTTCAGAAACAGAAGAATTATCTGAACAGAGAATAAGCCAGGGTTTCAGTTATTTGTTACAAGGAGTTGGATCATGTTCTACCTTGATGGCCATGTCTAAGTCAAATGCAATATATAAAACTAGCAAAGAAATCCTAGGGAGCAGGTGTGCCTACATTTTTTCAGAGTTTCATTCTACATTTTAACAATCCCGTTACCTCCTAGAATACAACTGTATGTGATTCCACTGATTCAGTGATGGGACAGGAAGAAAAGTAAAAGTTTGCTTCTCACAGGTAGTTATCCAAATTCAGTGTAAATTTTTCACAACTCATAATTAGGTCAAAGATTTGGACCCTAAAAGACTGGGAAGGTACTCACTCTAATTACCAATATCCTCTATGCATTAAAATAGGAAATTAAATAAAGTAATAGTAGAAGTAGTAATAATAGTGGTGATAGTCTGTAGAGATTCTCAGTCATCCAGGTCTTCCCTTCTTCAGCTCTGACATCAGCCCACTATCCTGTCAGAGCTGAAGAAGCTTCTTGCATAAGAAGCGAAACATCTTCAAAGAAAAAACAAGAAAGTCCAGTTGCCTCCTGAAAAAGCACCTATGGAAACAATAGTGGTGATATTAGGATCCTCCTCATTACCCGGCCTGCTCCACCCAACCAACATGGCCCTTACCTGTTAAGTGTTATTATTGTTGTTGTGTTTTACCTCAGTTTTTTACAGAGGATAGTGGTCTTAGCTTTTGAAAAAAAAAGAATATGTTTTAAAATATTTTAAAACATATTCTTTAATTCACAGGTCAACTGGTTAAAAGACAGATGTTTAAGAAGTTATTTTCTTTAATCAGCCAACATCTCTTTTTGTCACGATTACTGGTATTCCCACTGGATAATTGGAACTATTCAGTCAGCCTTCATTTATAAAACACTTTATTACTCAGTGTCTCTCTGCAGGAACCAACCTTAGAACTTTGTATAAAAAGGATTTATTTTGTCTCTGTTCTTTCTTTCTCTGATGTGATGTACCTGATTCGCATTTACGCTAAGCCTCTAAGTGTGATTTAAATATATTTTATAGCAAACATTTGGAACAGTCTTATAGAGTAATAAAAATGCTTTGTTGATTATTGCTCCCAAAGGTATTTTGGTCTAAGTGAAGTGCATTATGTAATATCTGATCCTGCAATCCTTTTTCAGGCAGAATTCACTTTCTGTTATGATTTTGAATTTTAGTAATTGTGCTTAGACAGATGTACATACACCTGAGTATATCTAATAGCAATAGCACTTAGACATACCACTTCACAGTGCTTTACAGCCCTCTCTAAGCAGTTTACAGAATCAGCATATTGCCTCCACAATTTGGGTCTTCATTTTACCCACCTCGGAAGGATGGAAGGTTGATTCAACCTTTTCTTTAATAAAGTTTTTTACTTTGTTTTATACCTCCAATACATCTTTTCCTTATACGGTATGTCAACCTGGTACATATATTTTGTGCAGTCACAATACAATTAATACATCTTATACATACATTCTATTGTGTAAATAATCTATTCTTGTATTAATTACAATTACATATAATATCTCTATTATTATATCTTATTTTTCTCATTCCCTCATTTATTATTTATTACTGTTATCTCCCCTTTTCTTCTTATTTCTTATTTATATATCTATCCTCCAGCCAATTGTAGAATAAATCCCATACCTTATAATATACAGTTTGTTTCCTTTCTTTAATTTCAAGTGTTAATCTATTCATTTCTGCCCATTCTAATATTTTCCCAATCACCTATCATCTACTGGATTCTTATCACTTTTCCAATTTTGTACAAATACAATTCTCGCTGCAGTTAATACATGGATAATTAAATATATAATTTCTTTACTGTAATTCCCCAGTATGATTACCAATAGAAATATTTCTGGTTTTAAATCAATACGTTGTTGTGTCATTTTTTCCAACCATGTGTGTATTTTCATCCAATATCTTCTAGCCTCCATGCAGGTCCACCACAGGTGGTAGTATGTTCCAGGTATCTGATGACATTTCCAACATTTAGCTGATTTATCTTTAAACAGCCTTGCCAACCTTGCTGGTGCGAAATGCCATCTATAGAACATCTTATACAGATTCTCTCTATATGCAGTTGACATTGTTAATTTATAATTCTTGTTCCATAACTCTTGCCATTTGTCTAGTTCTATGTTATAACCCAAAAAATTTGCCCATACTATCATTGTTTCTTTTACTTGTTCTTCTTCCAATTTAATACCCAAAGGTTGAGTCAACCTTGAGCCGGTGAGGATTGAACCCCTGACAATCAGCAGAATTAGCCTGCGATGCTGCATTATAACAACTGTGCCACCACGGCTCTTGTCCTTGTGTTAGGCACATCTTACCCATGAAGGATCAGGTCAGTTGGGTTACCTTAAATAGAGCTGCCAATCAGCTCTCTGTGCATGCAATAAGGGTGTAATTCTTCAAACTTCAATAACTTTCTGAAGCATCCTAAACTCCTACCAGCCCTGGACATATAACACTGTCACCAATGACATTATGGAAAAAATATGGGGAAGTGGGGAGTGCTGCTGGTATATGTGCCCATGTCTGTTTTAATTTTTAAATCCCAAGCAAGCACAATACTTGTTTATGGCTGACATCAGAAACTTGATTGTTGTGTCAATCCATAGGTACCTGTTTGCTATAACTAGCACTCCTAAGGATTAATTGATTCTATTTTTTATGAATATTTCTCCTGGATGTATGCATGATTTTGTTTTTGTAGGTGATTTGTATTTGTTTTAATTCCCATTATGAATGGAGGAGTTGTACACTAACTCAGGTTTGTTTGACCAGAGCCCTCTTTGAGTTCTATAAAGATATTCAAATAAATAACCCAGTTACATTTTCTTCATAATAAAAAAATGGCATTAGCTTTGTTGTCCATAGTTCAGATTATTAATTGCTTCTAGTGAGAGGGGGTAATGCACAATTTCATGAAGTCATGCTCCATTCTGATATTCTATGGATAATTTGGATTTTTTGCATCCATAACCCATCAATGATTATTCCATAATACCCCAGCCATGTTGATTGGGGGATTAAGCAAATTGAATTACAGCATGTCTAGAGGGCACCAGGTTAGAGGTTCAACAACAGATTGCTTTGTTTTTTGTCCCATATTTCATATAATATGTATTTTGGCCTTCATAAAAATCTATTAAAACGTTATAACAAGTAAAAAACTAAAAAAAACAAACAGCAGCTCCCATCCAATTGTTTGACAGTGATGATTTATAGGAATAAAGCATCTGACTGACTTGCACAAATTGAATACTTTAACTAATAAATTGGACAACATCTTCAATGCTAAATATCTCTCTTTTTTGTGCACGGCGATGTAATCTGGGAGTATTGTGTCTGAAAGCATCAGAGGTATTGTTGAAGGGTTTTTTTTTAAAGCTTTATCCAGATGTTTAGCTAGGGGTAATGTTACTATATAGATTAACACAGCTGTCTAGGAGTTACCATGCTAAATATGGAGAGCATCTGTGATTTGTCTAGGGAGGTTGAATTTCAATTAATTAAATGTGAAGCTAGCTTGCTAAGATCTTTTCCACTGCTAGTAGGAACCTGGCGGTTTTAAAAGACTTTGGAGCAGCTGAAGCAAACAACATTTTCCAGTTTATTCATTTTGGCCAAGTCCTTGGAAAGGTATGTAGACTAGATATTAAAGCATTTGATTATTTGATTCCCAGTGTACCTGATTCTTAAAATTAAAAGTTGCTTCCAATAAATTCAGTTGCAGATGGATATCCTGAGTAATAAAGTTCGTAAAGACATAGGAATAGAGGGATGGTCCCATATAATGGAACTTGAAGTCGTTTTTTGTTTATAAACTATGAAAATTGAAATCTACAAATTTCTATTGCACTGGGACATATCATGAATAATGAATAATTTAATTAAAAGTCTTGCTCTGTTAAATGTCTTTCATCTCTTCAGATATTATTATCCTAAATAGAGGGTAGTTCAACTTATCTAGCATTACTTTAATGGTGAGTGAGTGACTATGTAACATCTATTTGTGATTAGTTTTGTTGCTCTGAATTTAACATTTCTTCCATCCGTTCTTCTGTGTCAGATTTCGGATAGCAGATCCTTATTCTTCCTCAACTTAAGAATTAATATAAGCTGGACTGAAAAATAATGTCATGTGATTTTTTTTTAACTCTTATTCCAGATGACTAACTGGCAGATTCAAGGGATAAATGATCCTATCATGTGCTCAAATGATTTTTTTTAAGGTTTGGCTGGAATTCATCCTTCCGTATCCGAATTGGTCCAGATCTGCTAAAGCTTTCATTGTCTTAGGGTCAAAGTAAACATTCATTTTTATTCACATTTTAAAATAAGCATTGCCTTTTTAAAAACATGATTTCTAAAATAGCACATATTTAGTAATCACCCTTCCTCTCCCTTACTGGTGTTTCTTATAATACGTCCAATCACACTTTTCAAATTAAGTTTTCAAAACCATAGATAAATTCTCATAAGCCTCTGAGCCTAATTGAATGGTATTCTAGTGACACCAAAGCCTATTGGGAAATGAAGTTCTTTGGGATTGCAACCATTATAGAACCCAGGCAGAATTTCATTTCCTTGAGACATTGGCTTGAGCTTGCCAATTTCTTTTGAATCAATAAGTGAAAAATAAAAAAAAGCCCTTCAATTTTTCCTTATGTCTGACTGCTTTTTTTCAAACATGCCCTACAGATTGCTTTTCATATGAAGATATTAGATCCTAATTATTCCTACAGTAGCTTCCAGCTTTGTAAAAGATACTTTTAAAAGGCTAAGCTACTGTGTTTCAATTGATGAGAAAGCAAAACAGGTTATACAAGTTCTTCATAATGATAGGCAAGGTTGAATCAAGGGTTGTTTTACTTAATTTAACTATCCGGCTAAAGTCGGAACCCATTCAATTTTCTGGATTCATATGATATACACAGCTACCATCTAACAAATCATGTTGCGGCTTAGTGTAATGTGGGAACCTATGTTCAGGTATGGTAAAGCACCTAAATCCCACAATTTCAAAACCTTTCTTGTTCAAAGACACATAGCATCTTTTAAGCTTTGATAAAGTCATGCTGCTATAGCTAAGCAATGGATCTATGCAAAGCCTTGATGGGTTAGGACTTTAAAGTACCGTATTTTTCGGACTATAACACGCACCGGAGTATAAGACGCACCTAACTTTTGGGGGAGGAAAACAAGAAAAAATATCTTATCTCAGTTTCTGCCTCCCAGCA
>JAOYMU010000001.1:30169246-30179419 GCA_025802295.1 Psammodynastes pulverulentus
TTCTTGTTTTCCTCCCCTAAAAGTTAGGTGCGTCTTATACTCCGGTGCGTCTTATAGTCCGAAAAATACAGTATATCTGTGCAGAAAAATCACGTTCAGTAGAACACAGAAATCATACTCTATAAAACATGTATTAGCCTGAGAGCTTAATTTCCAAACTTTCCCCAATATTTTTTAAATAAAAAGACTTTTTGATGATGTTCTTTTCCCAGCCTTGAACGTTTGAAACTTCTGCACAAGATAGGCCTGAGATTGTTGGTTGCAATTCTTGCAGCTACAAGAAAGAGAGGAAACTTTCACTCATCCTATTGTGTTCATATCTCTGATGTCTCTTTCAATGGACAAAGCAATTCAGTTTTTTAATAAGGGAGTCTTCACTTCCAGTTATGGAGTCTTCAACATTCAAATGGGGAGATTTTTCCATTCTTTCTGCTGCCTCCCATCAGCCAATATACACCACTGTGTCAGATCAGTGAAGAGCTACTATAAATATCCTCCAATTTTGTAGGTAAAGACTTGGAATACCTCAGATACAAGGCCTTCCTGAATCCATCCCTGCCCGATTTATGAAACGATCCCTTTGAGTTCTTCCTACTATGGAAAATGTCGGAAGTAGTTATACTTGGAAGAAAGTGAGAGTGGCTGAAGAAGGGGCTATTTGTCAGACTCCCCCTCTCCCCACAATTTTGAGGACATTCTATCCTTGAACGCGAGAATCTGACATATCCTGTCGTCCCTGTGAAGTTGTACTAGGGACTATAAGAGTGCTGGTTTGCCATTCTCTTTCAGACATACTTCCTACGGAATCTACAGAAAATGTGTATTATGAGTTTTACTCCCATCAATTTCAATCCAGCAGCTGACATCTAGATTTAGTTCTATGGCTAGATGACCAATTAAGTGAAACATTTTACTCTTGATTAGCCTGTTTCTCATCTGTCTGAACGGGTTTGCTCTCTATAGATCTAAGATCTTATCAGTCTTAGTTTGACGGAGTAACTCTGAATCTCTGAAGAATGGATTGGGTTTTTTTAAAGCCACTGGAATTTGCTTAACATATAACCTGGTTTTTCTTAACCCCTTTGCCACAACACCATTTTTTTCCCCTTTTCCAGGATATCTGTAATGTTGCAAGGATGCTTTGGAAAGGTGTCTTCCCTCATTATACACCCAAAGGATTTGCTTTAATTTTAAACAGCACATACATATTAAAAACAACACTCCACAAGGATTCCCAACTCAATTGCAAGGAGGATATTACTTGTTGGCATGACATTTTGACAATGTTGCAAAATGAAGAGGGGACATTAAATTCTGTTTAAGAGAATGTTGATTAGTGAGGTTTAATTTTCTATAGTTCTTTCTGATATTGTTGTAAACATTGTCATCTGTTATGCCTATGTAGTAAGTACATTAATCTGTCAGAATATAAATGATTTTCATCTGGCTACCATTGCTTTTGAGGGATTTATTTCATGTCTGTTGTGCTATTGTTTGCCTCCAGGATATGTAATATATATTTTAGGGGAATGTGGCTTATAACAAGGCACCTATATTATGTATGTGATTAATATTGGTGCTACAATGAATGAGGTCTTGTGGTCTGTCTCTGCTCTTATAGTGACTTAATCATTTCTCTCAACAGCCCAGTCATCTTAATAAAACATTCCACATGCTACCTTGTTTTTCTATGAAATGACAAATGCAACTGGGATAAGAAGTGATTTTTTTTTCTGTTATTAAATGTATAGAATCATGAACAGAATTTACCACAATGTACACACATTCACACAGAGACACGTACAGCACATATATGTATACTCATCCCCCCCCCCCATAAAATTGCATTGTACAGAACGGTGGTATCTTTAAGCTACGCCTATCCTGTTCCTTCTCCCTGCTTATATGATTTGCAATGTAAATTGCACAAAATTATATACGAAGAGTTCAGCGGAGAGTGTTCAGGACAGCATGCTCAAGGTTTGGTTATAAAATTGTCATCTGTGAACGGCCGGGCTATGTAGATGCCTATTTCAAGGATCATGTCTAAATTTGCAACGATTTGTGAAATTACTTGACCTGCCAGATCACCTGGTTTACCTACCTATCCATTGGGCTCCTTTCTGAAAGTGACAGGGCTGCACTCTGAATCACACTGTTATTCTTTTTCTGTAGCTAAGCTCTCATGTGACAAATTGAAAATCTTCTAAAATAGAGGAGGATAAAATGCAGTCGGCCACATCTAGCAACAATGATGTGCATGCCTGGGAGCTTCAGGCACATAGGAGCTGGGGTTACACTCATTACGTATAGTGTGTTAGGCAATGCTCTGCATGCTTAATAGAGAAAGGATTTTCAGTATTGTAAGGAACTGTTACTGGAGAGAAGTCATTGTTAGAACTGAGAATAGACTCAGAAATCTTCCTGATTCATTCGTCTCCTTAAATCAGGGGTTGTCTAACTGACACCGAGTCCTCAGCCAAATTTCAAACATAAACAGATCACACCATAGTTCACATGACACATGAATCCACTTTGTTCTTCAGTATGGAACATATAGGGACAGGATGAGCTATTGCAAAGAAGATCTCAGGAGAAATAATGGTGTAGTTGCAGTTTTAAACTTTAAACCAGTTTTAAAAACTGGGGCTTCGATCTTAAGAACCACAAGTGAAGTTTGGCTGGCTTTCCCTTTTACTTTTGGTAGTTCTCAGCTCCTTAAAACTGCCAAGTAAAAGTTGATAAGCTCTTTTGAATGGTTTCTGAAACAGCAAGATAGCTCATCTGAAGACAGACTTCAGCTGAATTTGAGGTATTCCAAACATAACCCCGAATCAAGAATTAATCCATGCATATTCTTTCTAATACCTGCATTTTATCTACATTTTTCCTAATGTAATGTATAATGTTTTTTAAATACATGTATCTTGATGATTATGCTTATTTTTAACTGCACTGCACAATTTGGAAGATTATGAAATTTGAATTTCTTGTGTATTGGTCCAAAAATGCAAAATTTGCATTTTAAAATGCAAAGCAGACTAATCTGTCCCCCACAATTGCTAAATGCTGTGCCAAGCTCCAGTGACCAACCAGGAAAACAATGGCTGTTCAATTTCTTTTAGATATCTGAAATATATTTGGAATTCAATGTAAATATTAAGTGGAGCCAGTCTTCTTATTCATACTTTGCAGAACAAATAAACATACATTATACTTGTTTTTCATTTGCCACATTGCCATTGTTGTTCATTTTTGCCTTTCTGTAAATTAGGAAGGCTCAAACTTTATTTTCTGAAGAGGCAGTTCACATTATGGGGATCTTGGGGCTGCCGTTGGAAATGGCACCTCCCCCCCTGACATTCTCTTCTTAGTGACATTTTGTTTATTGCAATATTTATAAACCACCTTTCATCAAAAACTATCAGGATGCTGAACAATAAATTACGAAAATAACTGTAATTGCAGTAAAAGGATAAATACAATCTTTTGTGCAGCCTAAAAGTGCAAAGAAAAAAAGATTGACCAATTTAAGATTCTTAAGATAGGCAAAAAAAAGTTTTTAACTTGGACCTGTTTGAAAGAAAGCCCCAACTACCCTTGAGAAATAAGAATGGTCCACAAAAGAGGCAACATTTAGAGAATATATTGTCCAAATAGTAGTATTTGAGCAGAAGGCACCTTAAAAAGATTTGAAAAGAAAAGCAGAGGGATTCTGTCATTTGCGTGTCAAAGAAGACTTCCTTCAACTATGTGAGTCATGAAGTCACACTTCACCTTTTCTCATCCTCTTCCTCATGTAAGAAACTCACAACCAACAATGTAGCCCAGTTGGAGGATACATTTATGGGAAGAGACAAAAACGTTTGGCTTGTGTGGGGAAATTATTAAAATTTGGGAGTGCTGGATGGATTCCTCTTGAATTACCAGTGGTTTTGTTTTTGTTCATCTGCAAACTTGATAGTAACATTTAGTGTCAGGAGGCAATATGGGCACCTTATTCAAAAGTAGGTAATTTTGAAAAAGAGTAGACATTGCAACATCTGGCAAGTGTCAGGGACAGGCTGATAATGCAATGTTGCTAGAGTCAGGATTTCCTGAGGTTTTTCCTGAGTTGAGGTGATATGGGAATTTTAAAAATTATGTGTAATTTAGGTCATATTGAATATCTGTTGTATATTTCTCAGCTCCAAATGGCAAGAAACCATAATACCTATTTTTGTTGATTATGTCTCATAGAATAACAGAGTTGGAAGGGATCTTGGAGGTCATCTAGTCTAACCCTCTGCTCGAGCAGGAGACTCTATTCCAAATATTAGCCTCTACCTAGGATCAAACTCACAGCCTCCTGATTGGGAGGTGAGAAGTCCACCTCTAATCAGAAGTGGCTCCAAAGATGCACCAACGAGGTTCAAAGACCAGATGCAGCTTGCGATCTCCATACTTATGTCTAGCATTGGTTTCATCTCATCTGAGCAATGCTATATTGAACTTCTAATAAATTGATGCATGAGATGAATAAAAGATGTTATTATGGTGTTGGTTTCCCAAAAGTGGTATTCAACTAGAAACAAGTCATGTTATAGGATCAGTCATGTTGCCAAGGTTTCTGCTTTTTAAATTTGCAAAACGATTTCGCAGGAGATAAACTGAAAATCTGGTGTGGTTGGCTGGCTTTTTCCAAAGTAGGATCGGGGACAGAAAAATACATTCTGAAGATGAAAAGATCCAAAGCGCTTGAAGGCAAGACAAGAACAATGGATGGAAACTAATCAAGGAGAGAAGCTACTAAGAACTAAGGAGAAATTTCCTGATATTGAGAGCAATTAATCAGTGGAACAATTTGCTTCCAGAGGTTGTGGGAGCTCCATCACTGGAGGCTTTTAGGAAGAGACTGGACAGCCATTTGTCTGGAATGGTATAGGGTCTCCTGCTTGAACAGGGGGTTGACTAGAAGACCTCCAAGGTCCCTTCCAACTCTGTTATTCTGTATATATACAGTTGGAAAAATTTGGACCAAAATTTCAGGTAGCAGGGCTATCTGAATCCTAATATTCGCCTCTGACCTGAATCCTTCTTCGAGCAAAACAATTAAAAAGATTTTCAATAATAATATATAAAATATCCGATATAAAATATGCATTCTTATGGTTTATATGTACATATCACTGATTTCCAAATATATGAAATTAGTAGTCAGATAGTGCAAGTTGTCTGCTGTATCGAAGAAGGAAAGGGGGAAGTGGGAATTTAATTGTAATAAATTCAGCCAGGATATGGCTGACAAAGGCTTTAAAAACTTCAGAAACATCAATTAAAGCTGAAGTTCTGTGCAATAAGCATCAAAAATTGATAAAAACTCAAATTTAGGTTTTTAGATTTAGTGTTTAAATCAATCAACTGCAAACAAGATTTAATTAAAGAATATTATTTCAAAGTGTAATTACCTACTGGGATTAGAATGAACCTCTATTGCCCATAATGTTCTCCCACTGTGATCCCACACTGAAAAATGTTGAGTTTTAGATTAATATGCATCTTGTAAGTACAAGTCCTAATCTCAATCTTAAAGGACATTTAAAACACACTTGGAACCTTCTATGCAATCAAGCACAGTGTGACTACAATGTCCACCATGCTAAATTTGTGATTACATTTTTTATGTGCATGATTTAAATCGCTTTAGCAGCCGTCCAGGGAGCATTTTACCCTGCATATTAATTACACAAAGGCTTTGTCATGTGAGGGTCTCAGTGGTCATGGTCTGTAATCCAGCTCATTTGAACTGTGAGTACAGTTTTTGAGCATGCTGTGCACATCAAGCTCAGCTTTAAAGCTAGAAAGCGTTGAGATGGTTAACAGGTATGGTTCCGGCTTAAGGAATGAATGCCTTTTATTTAGTGACATCGGCAAACTAATTGCTTAAAAATCTTGATAGCACAAAAAGCATGCAAAGCTGAAGAAAGGCTGCTATTAATACACAATATAATATTGCAAGATCTCCTTTTGGTTTTGTCTTCGAAAACAAGTGGCAGAGTCTAAATAACAATGCTATTAAATGCAATGGTTATCATTCATTTGTAAGAGTTGAGGGGTATCAGGTGCCTTGCACCTGAGTTTCAAAATAGAACTTTTCAGTGTCTTTATGCACATGTATTTAGTTCTCAATGATGTATAACTTACTGTAGATCCTTGCTTGAACTGATATAATTCATCTAACTAATATACGAGAAAGTAGGAAAGTATTGATGATTGATGTGTTGTCACATATAGTCATCAGAATAATTTATATGAAGACAGACACAGAATTCTTTCCACCTAATGCAGGATATAACGGATATTAAGCTCCTTATAAAATAAGTTCTTTCCTTCCTTCCTTCCTTCCTTCCTTCCTTCCTTCCTTCCTTCCTTCCTTCCTTCCTTCCTTCCTTCCTTCCTTCCTGTCTTCCTTCCTTCCCTTCCCTTCCCTTCCCTTCCCTTCTTTCTTCTTTCTCCCTCTTTCCCCCCCCTTTCTTTCTTAGAGAGAAACATCTGGAGGATGCTTAACTACTATTCCCAGAAGCCTTAATTGGTTTTTAGAATTTTTTAAAAAAGATGAAGTGATTTAGACTGGTTCTACTCTTGCTTCAGTATAATCTTTCTACTTTCAAGAATATTTTTAAATACCATAGGAAAAAGCACACAAATAGGTACCAAGATCTGTTGCCTGCTGAAAGGAAGTATTGCCCAATCAGCTATATCATTCCAGTCTCCTGCACATGTTGACTGGACCTGCACCCAGGTTGCAGGAAAGGATTGTATATTTATTGGGCTCTCATTTTCATTTGGACTGGAGATGGGGGAGAATGCTTTATCAGCATGTCAGATTAGCATGTGGCCTTTATAGACCCTTAGACTAGCTGTGATAGGCTCATCATGCATGCTTTATGTCGTTTCCATTTGGGGTGAACAGGGTGGCAAAAACAACAATAGTATTCCCCAAAGAGGACATATATTCTAGTGTCAACTTTTAACCGCCCTCATGTTTTCTTCAGGATCGTTAAATCAGATTAACAACTGGTCAGGCCTTTCAACCTAAGAGGAAATGATTAAAAAAATGGCTGTATTTTGTATAATGGAATAAATAGACCGGGTCATTCCAGATATCTTAGAAGGAAAAAAACCCCAACACAGATAATACAGAATCTATCATGGGATATTTTAGATTGTTGAGTATTTTTGGATCACCGCTGCCTCATCAGACCAGAACAGGGAATGACACTCAACTTCCTTTTAGCTTTTTTTGTTGTCTTCTCAACTTTTTTTTCCCATATTTTTTTCCATATTGACTTGATTCATTTAATATTTATTTAATTCCGGCACTCTTATGCCAGACAGGCTTATAGATCAATTCACAGAAATGTAAAAGAATAGATGTCATAAGAACTCTTTAAAAAAAAACCTAAATTTTAAAACGGTTCATTGCCAAATAGGAAGCAAAGCAACTGATCCAGTCTAACACTTGTTTATTAATTGGTAGGCAAGATTGAATTCATTTGCCAATGTAAGTTTTATTTGTTGCTGTTCTCATTCTAGTTTTCAAAACCTAGATGGAATAGGAAGATCCGAGTCTCTTCTACTAGTTGGTAGCCGTTACACCATCAATTCAAGCCAAGGAAGTATCTACTGATTTTCCTATTGAATTTAGTTGGATTTCTGGTTGTTTTTTTTATCCAAGAGACCAAATCTGAATCTCCAAGATTCAATTTGTGCTTCATAGGAATGAGAGCTGAACAGTAAAAAAATTAAATAGGTGCGTTTTCCAGTGTAAAGTGTAAAAAAATATGAGACTTGTGGAGTATTATCTTGTAGTAGCATTGCTGGTTACTAATTGTCCAGCTATCAAGATTTTAAACTTCAGTGTCTTTAAGCCGGGGTGAGGTGTGAGTTGAGTAGAGATTACTTTGATGGACAGTTTTAGAGCTCCTCCTCTTCCTGCTTGCTCTGTAACAAGATAACCACCAAGCATTTGGGAAGGGCAGAAATACATAGTGTTATCTTCAGTCTGCTTCTAGCCTGTTGGGAAGATTTAAGTTCTCTTGTTCTGTATCAGAAGTATGTTTCCCCCCCCCTTTGCTGGTACAAGCAAGGCAGTCCAGTTTGCTTGCTGTACTTCACCTCGTCTTTCTTACATAAATGTGCCTTTTCCAATAGATTGGTGTAGTAGATTCACTTCCATGCCTGATTTCTGTTCTTTGCCTTAATGCCTTTTGGTGTGGGCTGCCTACCACGAAAGGCTGGGCCTTATTTCTAGCATGCTCAGTAGTAAAACAGTGAAATGCTGTTTGTTTGTTTGTTTGTTTGCTTGCTTGTTTGCTTGTTTACTTTTTGACATTGACGGAGAGTTCTGCCAAACTTCTCCTTCCAGCCCAAGTGACAGGAAGAACTATAAAGCTGTCGTAATTTTTTCCACCAGGCTTGAAAAGAAGGGAAAGCACCTGCCACTTGTACTCCTAGCACGGGTGGGAGGGGGAAGCAGCGGCAGCAGCAGGGGAAGCCATCAACTGGGGCTGGGTTGACTGTAGTGCAGACAGAAGCTTGGCAAAGTGGTGGAAAGAGTTGGCATCTGGAAAAAAGATTCCCTAAGATGACAATTTCCACCCAACTTACGTTTGGAAGAGAAGCAGATGAAGGCTGATGGGTGGAAAAAGGCTGTTAAGTTTCATGATTGTGAGCAAATACAGAGTGAAACTGAAATGGTAATATTGTATATCTTTTTCAGGAACAACATTAGACATGATTAGAAGTGGGGAGAAGCAAGAAGAATCTCCAGAGAAAAACCTGGCGGGGAAATGAATCGAAGGTAGGAATTGATGTTTGCGGGTCTTTGCCTGCATAAATACTGTGCGGAGGGGTGGGAATGTTTGACTAGGCATTTGGGATTCCAGTACTCTGTTTTCTGTGAAGTCACACATTCTTGTCTATTTCAACATTCTCCTGCTAGCTATGGTCTTGATGTCTCCTGGGGCTAACAAACCAAGGTTGCATGTCCTTTCCTATTACTTATCCTCAGCATCTGGAATTTGGAGCTAAATCACTCCTGAATATAGAATGATTTTGATGCACAGAGCTGGAATTGAACAGATGGAGTTCTATCTGCAGATAGTAACTTGGAAGGCTGAATTAATAGGCAGTTTGGAAGGTAAGGATTAGTAATATGGTACAGAACATCCCTCTGAATATTTATCTACCAAAATCTTGTAATCCATCCATCTTCTGAAGCTGAAATTTCAAAAGAAAGTAGGCACAGTCTATAATTATCACACATGTACACCCTACTTCAAATGCATTATATATGTCCTATTAAAGAATATACAATCTCTTTGCTCCAATCTGCATCTAGGATTTTAACCCTAAGAGAAAGCAACACATTCATTCTCTGCCATATAACTTTGGAAGGGGTTAGCTGCTGAGTGGTCAGATGATTGCTGTGTGATCAGGTGAGATGCCATGCTTTTCCTAAATAATTTCCCAATTTTAAAAATGGACTGCATCTCCCTCCATGCATCTGGAGACCGTTTCTGTAATGTTCCTTTCTACAATGTGTATTTTGAATTCCAGGCAGAGTCTGCGGTGAGCATCCTCTCTGCTCTGTGGAGAGTTGGGATAAACAGAGAATACTGCTTTGTTTGGTTCTGGTAAGATAGGAAGAAGCAGAAAAGGTTGGATGTGGGAGAAAGTGAAAAGAACAGATTGGGACTTCTAAGTAATGTTTGCATTTAAAGGGAAAATACAGGAAAATTGGAAGCAAGGCTTTACAAATCAAGCCATCATTTATGGAGCAGTGCCCTTGCAGGATGGCTTACAGATATATATTTTTTAAAATTCCAAAATGTCAATCCAACGCAGGGAAAGATGAAATGAGTTGACATCTTCGAGACCGGTGAAATGGGTTGGAATTGGACATTTTCAGTCAAATGATCACACTGGATTACTATACCTCTCAAAATGTGAAAAACACCGCAGGAACAGCATTGTTTCCATAGTCAAGAAGGTTACAGCAAGGATCACACCCTGTTTGGGTACAATGCAATTGATGAATAATATCAAGTAGACTTCACGGACACCACTTTAATATGGTAGTTATCCAAGTTAATGCTTCACGCCCTGCTGCGGAGGAGGAGGAGGAGGAGG
>JAOYMU010000001.1:30219861-30234306 GCA_025802295.1 Psammodynastes pulverulentus
TGCTGGCTGGGGAATTCTGGGAGTTGAAGTCCATGCAGCTTAAAGTTGCCAAGGTTGGGAAACACTGCTCTAGAAAATCACAAAATGTAAATACAAAGACCTGCAAAGCAGAATGACTCTGACAAAAGAAATCAAAGACAGTATGAGTAGTAAATAGGCACCTTGGGTTCCATCACAAAACATCTGGAGACCACTCGAACACTAGTGATATTGACAAATTCACCATCAGTCAATTGCAAATGGCAGCATAACATGGAACAGCTTACATCTTGGGAGGATACCATCAAACATCTGCCTATCCCAGATGTTTGGGAAGGAGTCAGGTGGATAAAAATGCCAAATCCCACCTAAACATCTGGCTTGCTGTGCGATCAACCATAATAAATTTATGTTGCCTGACTGTCAGCAACTCTGGACGGTTTAGAAAGTGTTAAAAGCTTTTAAAAAACAAGTAACATTAAAAAAATAAGATTGCAAACAAAATGATCCTGGATGTGGCAGGAACAAAATTTGTGGATCCTTTAGAAATATCCATGATTGTGCATTATTGATATTACTATGTGCTCAGGACTTCTTCAAAGTTGTATTAATTGATGGAGATTCTGGTTAAGCAAACAACACAAAAAGCAGTGCACCGTGGCATGCTTTTACTTGGCGCCATTTTGGAAAATGTCTGCAAAACTTTAGCTGAACTGTAGTGACCTCAATTGCACAGACTGACTTGAGATATTTTGGCCTATTCCTCTGCAGGCCAACTGGAGATAGACAGGCAGCAATCTTCTTCTGTCTGGTGAGCAGGAAAGGGATTTATTTAATAGGGATATTATTCACTTCCAAAATCTGTGTCACGAAGAGTCTGGCCCCTTTAGTCTCCCCTTGGATTGCCATCTTCAGTTTGGGGTTTCTCATCCTTCTTCCCCAAGGACAAAGCTGGCTGGCTCAGGTGTTCAAGACAGACCTCACACTGTGCAATGTTTGTGTGCCGTTTGCTCTACCAGAATCTCTCTTCTTGGGGCATGGATGATGCTTCCATTGCCCTGTAGTTCATGGTACTGCAGGAGTATGGCTGCATCTATTGGGGGGGGGGCATGCACCTTTCTTTTGCGCTGTCTTGCCATTGCTTTCTGGGCATATGAGAGCACAGAGGGTGGACTGGCCCTGAAGTGAAGACCAGTAAAAGCTGAGGAGTCCAAAAATCACCATGGAAGCATCACTAGATGCCTTCCACACTGCTGCCAAGAAAACAATTTAAAAATGCTTTCACAGTCAACAGATGCAGAGAATGATTCGAGGGAGACTTCATTTAGTATTCTAGTGAAATCTGAAATATGACCTATAGGAAATAAACTCACCTGGTAGGCAAAGGCTTGTGGTGAATTGTCGATGATGATCGTTTTTGAGAGATCTCTACCAAGGATATTTAAATCTTTTATGTAGTTCCCTTGCACACAAACACAATGTTCACGGAAAAGTCGATGCCTATATTTAAGAACACATTTAGGTTGCGTTCAGACAGGTGTAGATAAAGAAAATACTGTAGTCAAAACCCCATCATCTATTCTGTGCTTTAAGGGCAATCTTCTGGACCAGAGCTTTGTTATTAAAAAGGAGATTTCAAAAGCCAACATCAATTCAAGGATTCGGCTGCCTAGCCACGGCAATAAAATAGGGTCCTAGCTTAGGGGCTCAAGAAAACCAGCCCGGACCCCCACTTGCTGTTTTTTCCTCTTCCAAATATTCTCATTATTTCACTGAACTAACCTGAAAGTTTGTGGCGGACATAAAGCAAAGGGCAAAGTGTCAGTCAGAATTAACCGCAGTCCACTTATAGAACGGACCTGCTCCTATCTATCCTAATGAGGGCAGCTAGTCTTTGGACAAGCAGGAGCAAGGATCTGGTCCAGTGACAAACACTTGAAAGCAACCAAGGCTTTTCTCAGGCCTGCATAACTTGAAATATTGTGTCTGCTGGGAGCAAGGATATTTGGCAGCCTCCCTGAAGCAGTTCCTAGCATGTGGAGGAAAAGTAGAAATCCAGAAAAGGAGTATTACAGGCTATAGTTACGCTGCAGGGTTTAGTCAGATACTGGTGAAAAACAATAACTTCAGGTTGAAAATTTTTAAGGACGTAAGAAATGTTAAGAGCAGCTTTTCATCCCCACTACAAGTTAAGTATTAGTGTGATGCTAAAATAGCATTAAATATACCTATTTTGTTATTCTGGTTAAAGTGTAAATAACACATGACAGTTTTCTATTCAAACTTACCTGACCAGCTGCTTTTTAGGGTCTAATATATTCAGCAATTTGTCTGCATAGACCTTTTTAGAAGCAGTAAAAAGAATTATCTAAAAGAAAGAAGGGGAGAGGCAATTGCAACCCATACTATCAAAAACCGTAAATAACTTCAGTATCACACATTTTTAAGCATCTTCCATTACCTCATAAATTTGGGACATACATTCCAAGAATTCTCTGAAAAATGGTCTTAACCGCACATAAACCTAAAAAGAGAACAAAACAGTAATTTTAACTATGGAACACAAAGAAGATTTAATTTCAAACGGCAGAGATTTCAGAAATTAGAGTAGGGCACAATGTTTAATATATTAACATTGGTTATTTTAATTTTTAAGAATCTATGAAAAAGTAATAGTAACTAGTATATTTGTAGCAAGACATAGCTATAATAGCCGTTAGAGGCAGCTTTTTTGCTTTGAACATTCTGTTTATTAGAACAGAAACACAACAGAGATAATCTTTTATAAATGCAAGCTTTTGAGATTGAAGATTCTTTTTCAGTCAGAACTTTCATCAGACTGATTAGTTCACCCACAAGGACATACCCGACAAGTCAGTTTTATCAGAAACATGTTTATATCCAGGCAACGTAGAATTCCCAGGAAAAGCTCTGGTTATAAACAGAATTTTACTTTTCAAGTACAATGCTCAAAACTCAATTGAATTAATTTATGTAGTTAACTACATTTTCCACCAAAACCCAGCAAAGACATGGTTTAAGACACAGGTGTCAAACTCAAAGCCCGCGGGCTAAATGTGGCCCACCACGTCATTTTATGTGGCCCGCAAGAGCTGCAAAGTTCCAATTGTCTTTAGGACATTTGGTTACATTTATACTGTCTTACAGTTACATGTGGCCCTTTGAGGGCAACCATTACGCTGATGTGGCCCTCGGTGAAAATGAGTTTGACACCCCTGGTTTAAGAGAAATATTGTTCTTAGGCATCTGATGTTGAGATCATGATCATTATATAAAAGGTCCTAGGATTGTATTTGCATGCACGCACACACACTCACACACACAATAAATACAAATGAAAAGTGAGTCTACTTTGGCTGTGAAAACTTCAAGACTCTTTCCCCTTGACAGGGGTCGGCAACCTTAAACACTCAAAGAGCCATTTGGACCCATTTCCCACAGAAAAGAAAACACCGGGGAGCCACAAAACCCTTCCCGTGCCTGCCTATTTCCTGAGAGGCCACAAAACCAGCATATGTATTTGAATTAAAGGTTCTGTTTTCTTCTGAAACTTTTCTTTTCTTGGATTTATCCAGGGTTGGCCCACCAGAGGTCGAAAAGCTCAATAAATCGCGTGCTGGCGGGGGTCACACATGGGCGGTTGTGACACATATTTTGAGCGACAGGGAGCTGCAGCAGAGGGATGAAAGAGCCACATGCGGCTCCAGAGCTGTGGGTTGCTGACCCCTGCGCTTGACAAACCCCTACAGAAAAGCCCAAAAGCCCAATTCTGTTTTGGGGAGATACTGAGCAGAAACTGGCTAGGGCACTTGGACACAGTTTGTGCCTTTCAAAGTGTCCCCACCCACAGAGAACAGTGACAGATCAATATCTCATCGCAAAATCCTCTGCCAAGGATGTTAGTAAATTAACCCAACTGGCCCAAAGAATGAAAGAGACATTACAGGTAGTCCTTGACTTACAGCAGTTCGTTTAGTGACCGTTCAGTTACAATGGCACTTAAAAATATGACTTATGACCATTTTTCAGTTACGATCTTTGCAGCATCCCCATGGTCATGTGATCAAAATTCAGATGCTTGGCAACTGGTTCATATTTATGATGGTCGCAGTGATCCCCTTTTGTGACCTTCTGACAAGCAAAGGTAACGTGGAAGCCAGATTCATTTAACAACCAAGTTACTACCTTATTGACTGCAGTGATTCACTTAATAACTATGGCAAGAAAGAAAGGTCGTAAAACGGGGCAAAACTCACTTAACAAATATCTCACTTAACAACATAAATTTTGGGTTCAATTGTAGTCATAAGTTAAGGACTACCTGTATTTAATTATAAAGTGTGAAAAGCAAATTTCTTGTCGGTGACCATTAATTCATGATGGATTCCTAACTGGCTGACCAACCGCCCTCAGTGTGCAGCCCTCAATGGAACTGCGTCTACATGGAGGGAAGTATGCAGTGGGGACCCCAAGGCTCTGTTTTAGGCCCAGGACTCCTCAACACCTCCATCAATGATTTGGAAGAGGGGATAGAGGGGGAACTCATCAAATTTGCAGCCAGCACTCCAGAAGATACAAGATGCAGAAGGATCTTGGCAGACGTGAGCATGGGGCGCTACCTAACAAAACGAAATTCAGTGGTGAAAAAAGTCAGGTTCTACATTTAGGCAAGAAAAACCAAATGCACAGGTACAGTAGAGGTGGTACCTCGTGCAATAGTAGTAATTGTGAGAGGGATCTTGGGGTCCTAGTGGACAACCATTTAAATGAGCCAGCCATGTGCAGCAGCTGCCAAAAAAGCCAATGCCAACGCTGCACTGAACCTGCTAGAGGCCATTTTCCTGGTTCATCGTTGCCACACTGTATGGGAGGAGGGAGGAGGTTGGAATGCACTACTAGACGTAACACTGAACTTTCTCGTGAGAACCAAGGCCATCTCCTGGGTGACAGAGGGAAAGGGAGAAGAGTGCCTGAGGAGTCTGCCAATGAATCTAATTGGCCAACGTGACCAGTGACACCGGAGGGAAGGGTTGGTTCCCGGTTTTAATTATGCTGAAACTGCGGGAAAGATTCAGAGTTGCTTTTCAACCAAGTGTGCCAATATGATTTACCCAATGAAGAAGTTAATGAGGAAGTGTCTGGCCTCAAGGGTTCCGATTTGCTTGAGTTCCTTAGTCGGAACCTTGACAGCCAACACAGTTCTAGGCTGCATAAACAGAGGGACAGAATCAAGATCACGTGAAGTGTTAATATCGCTTTATAAGGCCTTGGGAAGGCCACACTTGGAATACGGCATCCAGTTTTGGATGTAAAAAGGATGCTGAGACTCTAGAAAGAGTGCAGAGAAGAGCAAAAAAGAGGATTAGGGGACCGGAGGCTAAAACATATGAAGATCGGTTGCAGGAATTGGGCATGTCTAGTTTAATGAAAAGAAGGACTAGGGGTGACATGTTGGCAGGGTTCCAGTATCTCAGGGGCTGCCTCAAAAAAGAGGAGTAAAGCATTCCTATGCCTGTGTTCGAATTGCCATCTCCAAAGCACCCAAGGATAGGACAAGAAGCAATAGGTGGAAATTATTTTATTTATTTATTTATTTTATTTTATTTATTTGTCAAGCATGTATTAGATAACATATAATTTGAAACAATATGAGTACATGAAATGGGTATGAATAAAAGGAACAATAGGACAAGGGGTGGTGGGCACATTGGTGCGCTTATGCACGCCCCTTACAGACCTCTTAGGAAAGGGGTGAGGTCAACAGGAGACAATCTAAGGTTAAAGTTTTGGGGGTTGGGGGAAGAGACCCCAGAGTCAGATAGTGCATTCCAGGCATTGACAACTCTGTTGCTGAAGTCGTATTTCCTGCAATTGAGTTTGGAGCAGTTTACCTTAAATTTGTATCTATTGTGTGCTTGTGTATTGTTGTAGTTGAAGTTGAAGTAGTCATTGACAGGTAGGACATTGCAGCAGATTTTATGTACTACGCTTAGGTTAGACCGAAGACGGCGTAGTTCTAAGTTGTCTAAGCCCAAAATTTCAAGTCTGGTGGTATAAGGTATTTTTTTGCAAATAGTAGAGTAGAGAACTCTTCTTGTGAAATATCTCTGAACCACAGTGGTATTCAGCAGGTTCTGACCAGTTCCGCAGAACCGGTAGCAGAAATTTTAAGTAGTTCGGTGAACCGGCAAATACCACCTCTGACTGGCCCCACCCCCATCTATTCTCTGCCTCCTGAGTCCCAGCTGATTGGCTGGATCTTCTGGAGAACAGAGCTGGAAAGCAGGTTAGTAAGGTGGGGAGAAAATGGAGATTTTACAGTATCCTTCCCCTGCCACGCCCACCAAGCCACGCCCACAGAACCGGTAGTAAAAAATTTGAAGCCCAGCACTGGTCTACACGAGTGAGATACCATATTTATCAGCGTATAACGGGTACTTTTTCTCCTTGAAAAACATGCGGAAATCGCATGTGTGCGTTATACGCCGATATATAAACAAGCACTATACATACTGGTCCGTTCGTCTGCCGCCGCCATTTTGTTTCCTAAACGTCACACTGTAACGAAGCTGCGTGTTATACGCCGGTGCACGGTATACCCTGATAAATACGGTAAGTCGCCAAAAGTGACATCATTTGCAATTTAATGGACAGGCGAACAGAACCTCCCTAAAAAGAACCAGCCTGTACTGTACAAATTTAGACCTCGCTGTGCATGATTGGGTAAACTCTTGGTCTGCTACAACAAAAAAATTAAAAAGGGGTGGGGGGAAGCAGGTTTTCCTTTGATATACATGTTACTTCTCAAGCCATTAAACACTAATTGAGACAATTGATCGATTTTGGGCAGGAAGGTCCATATCAGCCTTTGAAAACTGCCTTGTGTTTACTCCATCCTCTCGCGTGTCCAACTGCTCCTTGATTTCTTTCCTCTTTTGTCTCTGTGCATTTCTCGTAACCGTTGGTCCAGTTGCATGCCACCGCTCTGCCAAGACACGCAGAAAATCCTACATTTCATCAATATGGTAATGAGGTATTTGTCTTGGGCTCAGGAAATTTGCATTTACAAGGTGAATGACAGCGGAGTTTACTTAATTCTCCAAGAGTGCTAGTAGTAGCTATTGTCGGGGAATCACGACGTGTAATTAAAAGTCACCTTGACTAGTTCCATTTTTCAGTTGATAGGACTGCTCTTCTTTCTCTTCTCATTCCCCCTCCTGCTTCTGTAAGCCAATCACTGCAGTTCTGTGTAGTTTTCCTTCTTCTTGTTGTTGTTAGTTGCGAAGTCGTGTCCGACCCATCGTGATCGCATGGACAACGTTCCTCCAGGCCTTCCTGTCCTCTACCATCTTTTGGGGTTCATTGAAGCTCATGCCGACTGCTTTAGTGACTCTATCCAGCCACCTCCTTCTCTGCCGTCCCCTTCTTCTTCTTTTGCCTTCAATCTTTCCCAGCATTAGGCTCTTCTCCAGGGAATTTTCCTTCTTGGATATGTCCAAACCACACACAAATAATCACACTCTTAATCTTCCACTTGAAACCATCACATGCGTTTGAGTTCTTCGTTTCTAAAAGGAGGCGCATTTATTGAGCGAATTTGGGTTCGTTTTCACCCAGTCCTTTTATGACTGGTTACCTCTAATCTCATTAAATTTCCTACCAGCTAAGCCGAAAGAAACAAAGCTGACTCATGTTACATGCAAGAATCCAAGTTGACCAGTTTGCAAACCAAGAATTCAGAGGTGGGGGGGGGCAGGAGGGAAGGGAGAGAGAAGGCTACCCAAGAACAGTGTTTAATCTAAAAGTTGTTTTCAAGATTTAGATTATCTTGTGGAATGTGATGCTAAGGTTTGGCTAGCTCCAGATTTTATTTTTTTTCTTCCCTTACTTTGAACTCACTTTTCCCTCCAGGAAAGGTTCTTCCTATAGCAGATGATCAACCACAGTGGTGTTAAGACTAGTTTGGTAATAATTTGAAGGCTCTCATATTGTGAAATTTCGTTTTCCCAATTCATATTGTTACAAAATTCAGGAAGGGTTGTGTGTTCCGTGGCAAAAATAACAATAAAAAATAGATTTATAGGACATTGTAAATGTAAGGAATTGTAAGCCACTCAGAGTCAGTCATAACGAATGAATAAAAGAAAGAGAGAGAGGGAGAAAGAGAGGGGGGGGAGGAAGGAAGGAAAGAGAAAGGAAGGAAGGAATAAGGAAGGAAAGAAAGAGAGGGAGGAAAGAAGAAAGAAAGGAAGAAAGAAAGGAAAGAAAGAAAGAAAGGAAAGAAAGAAAGAAAGAAAGAAAGGAAAGAAAGAAAGAAAGAAAGAAAGAAAGAAAGAAAGAAAGAAAGATGACGGTAGTAGTGTCTTCTTTTCTGATTCTTACTACATGACACTACACAGTGTCTGCCCCTTGTTTATTTATTTATTTTATTTATGTATTTATTTTGTCAAGCATATATAAGAATTATATATATATGATTATAATATTATAATATATATTATTAAATATATGGGATTGTTTATTCCCTCAACATTTCCCTGAAAGACTCCAGAGACAGTACTAGGAAATTAATATGGTAGCTGTCAGCAATGAGGCTTCCCACCCACTGTTTATTAATGCTTCTGGTGCTTCAAAAAAAAAAAAAAAAGAAAACATGGGGAGAAGGAAGAGAAACTTCTTCATCAGATCGATCCCAGAGGCAGGACAGACCAGATTTGAAACCACAGAGCACGAGGAAGGCCTTTTGAATTCCCCTTTTTGCCTCACCATTCCAATAAAAGAAGCCTTGATCTGAGGTAGCGATGCTCAGCTTGTGCAACTCTATTTGACTTAACAAAAAATCATTAACAAAATAATACATTTATAATAGCTTTCCCTCACAGTCATACCGACAGGATTGCGTGTACAGGGTCGTACAATTAAGTGATCGTGCTGATGATGATCATCCTTGCCATCCTCCTCCTCCTCCTACTTGAAAATATTTTCCGCATAACAGTGTATCTGAGCCCAGCAAGGGATTACTGGATCTTATTATATTTGCCTTTAATTTTCCATGTAGTAAGTCAGCTGCTCAGGTTTCTCTCCCACCTACCCTTTAACGAGAAATTGTTTAGGCCGTCTCTATTGTAAATAGAAGTGCTGAAATCATGGTTTCACCGCACTTGTCTTTCATCCCTGCACTGCCACCATAATGAGAATTTGGGAATAATGACTTAGGGGGGGGGGGAAACGGGCTGGATTAAGAAGGACAGTAAATTAGGCATTTATTTCTCTCCATTGGAGACCCACTTCCTGCTTGTTTCTGAGTTCCAGACAAAAGTCAGCTGCACCACATATTTCCCAAGGCCAAACTGACCACCAAAGGCAGCCTTGAAGTAGGCCAGTTATGTTATGATATTTTTCCCAGAGAATCCTATTTTCCCAGAAGGCCGGGGGTAAGGTCTATTAGCAAAAATGAAGAGGGATATGATAGTGCAGCGATAGTAAAACGTTTGGGCTCGGTGTGTCAAAAATTAAGAAAATGTCTAACTTTACTCTGTTGGTGTGTCACCCCTACCCCCACCCTACCTCAGACAAAAGAGAAACAATTCATAACAAACAACAATAAATTTAATTCATCATCATCCTAGCAATTGTCTATCCCAGAGATGTCAAACTTGTGGCCTGTGGGTGAGATGCGTCATGCGCTGGCCACGCCCACCCCAGTTTATTGAAGGAGGAAAGTTGCGATACATCACGTGATGACAATGTGACGCTGCGAATTTGACACCCCTGTTCTATCCACTGCAGGATGAAGGCCTCTTCTGCATGTTTCCAACCAATAGGGTCGTGAGCTTTTTCTTTGCCAATTGGGTCCTCAATACTTGCTGATGTCATCAATCCATCTTACTTTAGGTCTCTTTTGTGGATGCTTTTTATTCAGTGGGATTCATTCTATAATTGCCTCGGTCTACCTGCCATCAGGTCTTCTTGTAAAGTATATGATATCACCAAGAGAATAAACGGATTGAAATAGAAATGGGCTGGTCATATAGCAAGAAGAAATTTAATTAAATTATTTAAATATACCATTTAATAAATTAATAAAAACTTACATCATTGTAAATATTTTTCTAAATGTCTAGCTGAGGTAGCTCTGGGTCGCATGAGACCTAGAAACTTCAGAGATGCTCTTGCATGGCTTTACAGCCTCTGAAAAGAATGGGAAAGCGTGCACCATTTTGTGTGCTTTTTGGAGGCTCCAGAGGCCTCTTGTGTGATTTCCAGAAGGGTCCAGAGGCCTGGCACATCATAAAAATAATGTAGCTTGTTACCTGTGGCATGCATGTCTTAGGTTCGCTATCACCATAATAGTGTCTGGTCACTGTATATCTAGCCCAGGGATATAATTAAAATTTCTAAGCCTTTTTTAAAAAAAATGCTGTACTTTCTACATAGTATTAGACTTTGCAATACCATAAATTCTGTGTGCTCAGAGTGCGAGAGGACAGAGGGATGGTGGTTTTCACTCTGCAATTGTTCTATAGCTACTTTTGATGTTGCAGCATTAAACAGTATTGTGACAGCCATCATCTCCCTGCGGATAGCTGGATTCTACACCTATGAATACACATACAAACATTTTTATTCAAAGATATATCAATTGATGTCTACGTATTTCAGTTAGGAAAGTCTCAAATGTTTTGTGCGTTGTTACTACCTTTTGGGGTAATAACCCTGGGGTTTGCAGGAGTCAATCAGTGGCCACCATCTAACTGGTCAGATCTTGGCTAGGTGGAGGAGGTAAAAATCCAGAATGCCTATGGCAAATGGTTAAGCATCAGTGCAACCCTTACAAATTCACATTAGTAATTCCTTAGAATAGGCATTGTTTCCATTTAGAACTCTGACTAAATGTCACCCAACCACTATATTTTTATTTCTTTAAACGGATTATATCTTTCAACTTTTGCTTTACCACTGACCTTCAGCAATGCGAGGTAAAACTTCAAACTTTTGTCTGTACACCCCAGAAAAAGAACAAGGAATTCAATATTGACATGCAAAATTATATCTTTATCAAATAGCTTAAGGATAGTGTAGCCTACTACAATGAATGTTACTGTGGCTCCAAAGAGCTGTTCAATCAGCTCATCAAGAAAGGCAAGCCAAGGAATGACTGAAAACGAACCAGATAAGAAACCAATCAGGAATCAATTTTCTGGAACTCCTGGACCACTCATGGACCAGCCTGTCAGGTTCAAATACAAGATGCCAGGTGGCCAATTTCAGTGTCTGTGAGCTGCCAGGAGGTGCACCTCAAAGCAGCTCACTGTGGCTCCAAAGATGCCAACCATAGCTACTGGTGAAATGTTAGAACAGAAGAAAACTAGACCCTGGCTATTCAGCTCAAAAACTCGTACTGTTTCAACGAACTTTTCTTTTCTTTTTTTCCTGCTGCCTTTCCGGCTAAGAATTCAGAAGGATGCACCACCATCCTCTTTACATCACCTTTTGGGACTTGTATGTGATTTGGGGGTCTTCTTGGACTCAAAGATTCTGCCTGAGAAGCAGGTGGCAATTGTGCATATTATTTCACTTTGGACTGTGCAGATCCAACAGAACTGATGCATTTGTGTGTCCCAGTTTGTAAGGGTAGAGCGGTCCCAAACAAATGAAAAAAGCAGTTGTTTGTGCCACAGTAGAATTTCTCCAAGTAAACTGGCTAAGGGATTCAGACAGAATTCATGGGTTGAACAGATTGCATATTTGAAAGATGACTCTCCAACACCCCATAATCAATTGGGGTTGAAAACCACTCAAATAGTTTGAAAAAGCTTTAAAATAGCATTTCTGGTAGAACCAAACATAGGAAATTGTAGGCATTATTCCTGAATACAGCATACCAGCCACTAGCACCATCATAGTGCTAGTTGAAAAGACCCATAAAAATTCAATAGGAATTGTCAGTTAACAAATTGCAGTATTGTCCTGATTGGGTTAGATATGGGAGACATTTTTAGCCTGAAGTAGAGCAGTCTAGGATGCTCTGTCTTTTTTTCCATTGATCTGGACTCCAGACACATAAATCTTCCTCGAGAAACCTCCTCTGTTGTTTCTACATTTGAGATTTTTCGCTATGAGATAAGTTCTTTTCCCCTAGATCTGAATGTTCTAACCAGGGGTGGGATCTAGCTGGGTCTGCCCGGATTGGGCGATCCAGTTGTTAACAGAAGCCTCGGTTCTGCCGAGAAGAACAGGAAGCAAAAAAATTATGCTGGGCCCTCCAACCCACCCTGATTTTTACCTGTCCTTTATCCGCTGAAGCTGCTCGTTACTGCAAGCACCAGCTGGCGGCTGGGAAGTGGCATGCATGCATTTTCCCAGTGCGCATGCACATTTCCGAACCGGTAGCTGCGCCGGTTACATCCCATTGCTGGTTCTAACTGTATATCATCCAACAACTCACAGTCAGGAACAGTTTGTATATTTTCCTCTATCCTTGC
Source organism: Psammodynastes pulverulentus (assembly GCA_025802295.1). Taxonomy (NCBI): domain Eukaryota; kingdom Metazoa; phylum Chordata; class Lepidosauria; order Squamata; family Psammodynastidae; genus Psammodynastes; species Psammodynastes pulverulentus. Next base: position 30,232,347 of record JAOYMU010000001.1, read on the forward strand.
CTCTTTTTGTAAGTTCTAGCTTTTAGGATGGCTCAGGTGATCCAAATATTATAGGCTAAATTTCTATTAGGTCAGTCATCAAACGGGAACCTCTAACAGTAGACTCTGTTTTTTGCCTGAAGTTCTACACCATAAACCATAGCTGCTTTCCATCATCTTCTTGTTTTCGGGTCTTTTTCTCTGAGTATAATAGTAGTAAATGTGAGAGGGATCTTGGAGTCTTACCACTCCAATTAAATATGAGTCAACAGTGTGCAGCAGCAGCCAGAAAAGCCAATGCAATCCTAAGCTGCATTAACAGAGGGATACAATCAAGATCATGTGAGGTACTACCAGTAATATTACTCTAGAAAGAGTGAAGAGAAGAGCAACCAAGATGATTAGGGGACTGGAAACTAAAACATACGATGAATGGTTGCATGAATAGCTAGTCTAGTGAAGAGAAGGATCAGGGAAGACATGATAACAGTGTTCCAATATTTGAGAGGAGGCGGTCAAGCTATTTTCCAAAGCATCTGAAGGCCAGACAAGGAATAATGTATGGAAACTGAACAAGGAGAGATTCAATGTGGAAATAGGATCTGCTTGGGTGGGTGGAGGGTTGGACTAGATGACCTATAAGATCCCTTCCAACTCTATTAATCTGTAGTCTGTAAAGTATCTCTTTACCATACCTAGCTTGTTCTTTCCTGTGCCCCAGATCTGTTACTTCCAGTCACAGGCTGTCTGCAGTTGACCTTGGTTTTTTAGACAATGATGTGAAGCTTCCTTTCCATAGGAATTGTAATTAATGCAATGTCAATCTCTTATGGTGACAAATTTGATCTCTGAAGACAAACATGAGGGTGGGCTTCACTTCTTCACACTTCATGATATACATACAGTATACTTATGCAAAGCAGAAACACAGGAATGGTAACTAAATGTACTGCAAAAAATTTTGTTCCACACAAGAAACTCAACTATTATTGCAAAATGTTCCTAGTTCTTAGAGTTTGGGACATTGGGGCTGCATTTTCAAAACAGGTAAGCGTTGTTCAATATTTGTGAGCAAGAGTAGTTCAAAAGCCTGTGTGGCGGCATTTGTAATGCAATGTAAGGAATCCTTTATCATATCTTTTAAATTGTTTGGCACAGTCACTGGGATTGGCAACATGTCTGGTACCAGACTCTGGATATAGATAGTATATGGCTGACATTCTATTGCATATCAGTATGATTTGCCAACTGCTTTCAGAAGTTCATGTTGCAGAACGAACTTCCAGTTTACATGGTGAGAAAGTTCTTAACGAGCACAAATAAACTGATGAAAAACCAAGGATAAATACAGGACAACTTTTGTTGCACCAACTTTAGATTTCTATGCTATTTCCCCCCCTTTCATAACAATGTTTGCTTTTTGTCATTGTTGTTATGTATAGACCTCTTTTGAACAACAGCAGCAACCACAATTGTTTGTGATTGAAACCTACTTGAACTTTTAGCCTGTGCTGAAAATCACAGAATCAGCTTTCCATACAATGTAAAGATCAGAACTTTTCAGGAGCTCATGCTGTATGTTGAAAGTGATTTGTTTATTTCTTTATTTTTAGTGTGGATGTGGCCATCCAGCTCACTAAAATTACTCTGGGCAACATACCAAAAGGCAAATTACTAATACACCCCCCAACCCATGATACATTACAAATAAACTAAAATCATAAAATGATAGGTAAAGGTAAAGGTTTCCCTCACACATACATGCTAGTCATTCCTGACTTTAGGGGGCGGTGCTCATCTCCGTTTCAAAGCCGAAGAGCCTGCCCTATCTGAAGACGTCTCTGTGGTCATGTGGCTGGCATGACTAAACACCAAAGGCGCACGGAACGCTGTTACCTTCCTATCAAAGGTGGCCCCTATTTTTCTACTTGCATTTTTTATGTGCTTTTGAACTGCTAGGTTGGCAGAAGCTGGGACAAGT
>JAOYMU010000001.1:30355387-30366173 GCA_025802295.1 Psammodynastes pulverulentus
AGATTGTTATGCCAAAATTTGTTATAAAAAAGCCTGTTTTTCTTTATCTTGATAGCAGGTAGCCCTTGGAAAGGCCCACCCTGGTATCGCGGTCTGGGATCTTTTTTTACACAAAAAAATCAAGCGTTATATATGGTGCTTCTACTGACAAAACAGAAGATAGCCCCCACAGCAGCTGGCACCAAATCTGTCCCAAAAAACTGTAAGGGCCGTCCAGCTCGTACGCGCCAAACGCCCCAACAGAATTAAACTTCTTTTTTTGGACCAGTGAACCCGGAATCCTTTTTTTTTTAATTTATTTTTATTTTTTAATACATTTTTTCTTCAAGAATGAACGCAAATTTTTTTCAAAAAAACTCCTATAAGGTTCTCTACACGAAATGAGGCTAGGCCTGGACAGTCCTTTACCACCTCTCAAGATTCCACAAATACAAGGGTTCAGAACTAATAGTGTATATATACGTGGTAGGGAACGCGAACGTGATCCACTCAGCCAGCAATAGACAGGGAACAGCTCAAAGGAAAGAACAAAAAACAAAAACAAAATGGCGGACCGCAGAGGCAGTGGGATTCAAAATGGCGCTCCTGCCTTTTTTTTCCCCCCACTAGGAGGTTTGAAATATGAGGCCGTTAAGACCTCGGCTTCCAAAATGGCGCTCCCGCCTTTTGTCCTTCAGAGTGAGGAGGGAACTGTTTGTTATGCGTGCCAACGGTCTCCCAATTTTTGCCAGAGTAAAAAAGCCCTTTGAAAGAAAAATTGCTGGCCACTGAGAAAAAGAGGGCTAGGTGTTCCCTGTGATCCACAGACCCTGGAGGGAAGAAAAACAAAAAAACCAGCCTGAATTAAAAAGCGTCAGCTTTGAACGGCAAAAAAAACCCCCTGCCTCTCTGAGGCAAGACGCTACAGCCGATCCCTCCAGCAGCTTGCCAATAGCGCTCCCGCGCTAGCGCAAAACTACGGGCTGAAACAAACAGATCGAAAAAACAATGAAGCAGCCCAAGAAAGAACGTAACAAAACAGAAAATATTCTCTTTAAAAAGGGAAGGGGGGAGAAAGGGGGGGGAAGCAGCGCAAGGGGGGAAAAGAAAAAAGAACTTAGAGCCCCCGGAATAGTTACCACCAGATGATTGTGGAAATCTGCTTCTGAAGAAAGGAATAAAAAAACACCCCCCCAGCAATTCTAAAACTAAGTAGTATTTCCTTGAAAAGCTCAGCTATCAATTTCTCTGACCAACTATGCTGATGACTGAGCAAAACTGGGATGCTGCAGGAGGACGGCACAGGAAGTGGGGGCGTGGCCTCAGATTTAGCTCAGTCAGAATGCTGAAGGCAGAAGCTAAACCCTGGCATGGACTCTCTACACAGCTCTTCTGAGAAGAGGCGTATCAGGTAAGTCCAACGCTTCTTTTTTATTAGATCAGACAGTTCATATTTACATTTTAAAGCACTTTTGAAGGCATATTTTCTATATCCAAATATTTTTTTATTTGTCAGTTATCTGTTGTAAAATGTTGACATTTGTAGTCTATGCCTACTGCAATGAAATTTGGCCTAAGAAATCCATTTACCTCTGCAACCTCCACTTCCTCTTTTAGTTTAAATGTGCCTCTTTCTCTCTAAGTACCGTCTCCATATATCTCTCTGTTACTAATTTCCTCTTCTTCTTGCTGAAGAACACTCAACATTTTAAGGCAGTACACAATATGCCCTGAGCTTTTGGATGTGATTTTGCTTTTTACTCCACAAGAAACCAACGATATATTTATTTATGTTATGGAATCATATGGCAGGAGCCATCTTGTCCGTGATATTCAGCAGGTTCCACCTCAGGTTAGCAAAATCTATAAATAGAACATGTCACTCAGAGGGCAAGCCAACATGGAACTATACCAACGTGGAATTGAATATCAGCATTTTATTGTTACCATAAGCTTGCCTGTTTGGTGATAGAAAATATAAGGAGTCCTCGACTTAAAACAGTTCGCTTAGTGACCCTTCAAAGTTGCAACAGCACTGAAAAAAGCTATTTATGACCATTTTTCAAACTTACCACCTTCAAACTTACCACCATTGCCACATCCTCATGATTATGTCATCCAAATTGAGATGCTTGGTAAATGACTCATGTTTATGACGGTTACTGTCCCAGGCGCATGTGATCACCTTTTGTGACCATCTGACAAGAAAAGTCAAAGGGGATGCCGAATTCACTTAACAACTCTGTTACTAACTTAACAACTGAAGCGATTCATTTAACAACTGCGGCAAGAAAGGTTATCGAATGGAACACTTAAAAATGTCTTACTTAGCAACAGAAATGTTGAGCTCCATTGTGATCATAAGCTGAGGACTACATATGTGGTCATCTATAAAAGTAACTATTATTATGCAGGAATTATATAAATCATTATAAGCCATATTGGGAAAGGCTGGGGTAAACAGACCAACAGCTGACCTGTATGCCAGTTGTGATGAGACAGCTTCTCCATTGCATACGAGGGCAGCAAAGCAATAACATGAACACTTTACCAACTAAGCGAGCATCTAATAATAAAAAGCACTCCTCAGGTGACCCTGAGGACACAGACAAACCTCCAACTGGCCTCAACAACTCTCTAAAAGAATGAAAATGACCAGCTGTCAATAAGGAATATAAATTCTTCCAGTCCCCACTATCCAGTCAGAACTGAAGAAGCTTCTTGGATGAGAAGCGAAATGTCTTCTAAAAAACCCAAGAAAGTCCAGTGGCCTCTTGAAAAAAGCTAGAGTGGAAGTGCTTATCTCCATTTCTCAGCCAAGGGTGCCAGCATTGTCGAAAGATGCTTCTATGGTCATGTGGGTAGCATGACTATACACTGAAGTGCATGGAATAATGCTGTTATCTTCCCACAAAATGATACCTATTTACTACTCGCATTTGCATGCTTTCGAACTGCTAGGTGATTGCTGAACTTGTCAGGTGGAAACTGACAATGGGTTCAAGACCTCAGTCCCACATGATGGGGTGAGTTCCCGTTACTTGTCTCATTCCTTCCTGTCTAGCAGTTCTAATAATAAACCCTGATGCAATTAACTGTATCTACTGATGTCAAAGCCAGGCTCACAGCAGTGATTCTGTTGTTGTTGTTTTTAATAAAAATTATCTTGGAAAAATCATAGCTGTCTGCCAGTTGGTAATCAACAATTCAAAACATGCCTTGGTCACTTCAGTAAATCCAGTAGCAGGTGGTAACAAACCATGGTTCCTGGTGTTTATTCACCTGCAGTCCTGCCAAAGACAATGCATCTGATTCAGTGGTGGGATTCAGCTGGTCGGGTGAACCGGTAGTAAAAATTCCAGCTGGCCCCACCCCTTCCCACCCTGCCCCTTCCAGGAGTCCACATGCGCTCTGTTTTGGCTCCCAGGTAATGGCAGGGAAGCCCATTTGGACCTAATGGGGTGCAGGGGGTACGGTGCAGCGCCCCGTGCCCTGTTTTTGCTCCCAGGTGGTTGCAGGGAGGCCCACTAGGCCCAAAACGGGGTGTGAGGGTGTCTGGCCATGCCCACCAAGCCACGCCCACCAAATTGGTAGTAAAAAAATTTGAATCCCACCACCAATCTGATTCCCTCTATATGATGCAAGTATATGACCCTGAGGAAGAAGCTGTTTTGAACACCAGGACTATCAGCAACTCAGAATAAGTGTTTAAAATAAAGAATCTGTTTAGGCAAAGATGGAGGCAAAAGAGTTCCCTGCTTTACTAAGAAAACAGAATTGTCCATGGCTCGCATGACCACATTCCAATTCTTCTGAAGGAAATCTCCTGTGATAAGAGCACAATATATTTCAGTGGCAGCCTCTGCTTCTTTGTTCTCTTTCAGATGGTTCTTTGCTGAATATTACGGGGAAATAGTTGGTGAATTGCAAAGAGCCGAGCACCCCTCCCTTCCCCGAGAAATCTTAGTTTGCTGTTCTCTTGGACTAAGATTGCTCCTTTTGGGCCAGTTAATTAGAAACACAGAGGACTCTGAGAAACACAACAGCTTTCACTCTCAGCCTGTACCCTCTGTGACAAATACACAACAGCTGTGGGGCAATGTTGCCAATTGCAATGTGTCTCCCTGAGGAATGGACCAGGAAAGAGAAAGAGCAACCCAGCAATGGCCAGACCAACAGCAGGAACCTTCTAGGTCCCGAGGTCTCTGCACCCCGTTTTCTACTGACTTTGTATTAGTATCCTGGGTAGCTTTCATCTAACAACTAACTAACTATTGTGTATTTTGAAAATGGTATTCACTCCAGATAATGGTTATCTTTTCCCATCCACCAAATGAGCCTGAACTGAATTCAAAATCCTTGTTTACCAATATGGAATGTGTTCTTTCTCTCCCTTCCTCCAAGTATATATTCATCATCATCATCATCATCATCATCATCATCATCATCATCATCATTATTATTTAATCAGAATGATTTTCTTGAACTTGATCCTTGTACCAGAGTTTCCTATACTCTTTCTCACAGCTTCCTTTGGCTAATGAAACGTCTGCAAGGAAACAACCAAGCTCAGAGAGCACCAAGGACCCCTCATTTCAACTCTGAGCTACAAATATTCTCCTTTATCGGAATCCTGTCTCTGGGTTTTAAAATATTGTAGCTTATGTGTAACACGAAGCCTTTGGGGGGAAAATACAGGTGTAAAGAGAAGGCACCAAGCCTAGCTGACTTGTTAGCATTGCAATTTCCATATTTTTCTCTTGCTGAGTGTGCTGTGAGACACACACCAGCGGATCTGACATCTGTATTCTATGGGTCAGCGCATCCTGGAATGGACACTGTGGTCATCTGGTGCTGTTCAACTAGAAAAAGTACCTAACACAATCATGTTTTAGCACTTGGAGCGGGAGAAAGGGAGAAAAATAGCTTAGGTGTCTCCAAGAGAACTACTTGTATTTGTCTTTCCGCTTATGCTGAAGGAAATAATTAACATTTTGCTTTTTATGATATTGCTTACCTACGTAAAACAGCAGGAGCAGGAGAAAAGTTTGAAGGCTGTTCTAAAGTTGCAGAGTTGTGCCTAACACACTAGCATGTCATAGATATAAATAACTTAGCAACTGCGCATTGCATTTTTTAATGTTCTGTTGATATTTTCGTTGAAATTTGTATTTTTTTTTAAAGTCTGCACCTATAGTTTAGCAACAAGAGAGTTATCTTTCTTTTGCATTTCAGAATCAATTGTCTCAGCCTGTTATGACCATATCAAGTGCACCAAGGTTTACGCTACTGTAAGTTTTGCAACTGTAAAAAAGAAGCATGTTTATCGCTTATGCAACATAACGGCTTGGATACTCCTCCGATAGGAAAAGAAAAACCCATGTATGTGCATGTGTTTCTGCATGCAAATGGCATGCAAATCAATTCCCTTGTAGTCAATCTCTTACTGTCCAGAACTGACGTCAAATTTTGCAAAGCCAGATTTGGTGGTTTAGAAATATGAATGAATGAATGAATGAATGAATGAATGATGAACATTTTTATTTAGTAGATCTTGATAAAATGGATGGAATTACGGATGTGTTTACAACATTTTAAGTCATTTGCTTAAATCATTTGCATGATTTCATTATGTGCCTTCCACTACAATGGACAATTAGTAATAATAGATACTCCTTCTCTCCACTTAGTCCATTTGAGGCTTCCTTGTAATGCTACAAAGAATACTCTGTGGAGAATACTGTAGATAAGAAGATTGACCGTGTATCATTTTTTTTGGATAGGCAACACATTCTCTATTTGAAATTAAGGGAGACTAGCAGAAGCCTTGATCCCGTTTATTCCCAGTTAATCCTGGACTGCAAAACTGAAAAGGAACCTTTTCCCCCCAGTTGTAGTGTATTTCAAATTAAATTATGGCAGTTATTTCTACATTTGAATCTCTGCATATAAAATAACATTTTTATGCCAATCTGTTTTCCAATTTATTTTTTTAAAGGCTTGTACATCTCTTTTATGTGTAAACAGCCATCTTATTGGGAAATGTATGCAGTCTTGTACTGTCTTCTTTGAGTTGTTTAGTTATCTGTTCAGCTAAAAATCTGCTAATAAGAAAGTAAATAAGGAAATATGCCGTTACTGTCTCATTGTTTGGCAGAGTTTGGTAGCTTTGTGTGATTGTGACAGAAAAAAAAACACAGGAAAGGAAAGAATTGATACATCTTCAATAATGCAAAAAAACAAAATAAAAACCACCTACCCTTTGTTTTATTAAGTACATGCTACTGTCAACACTGTGCCTATTGGAAGTTTCTTAGAATCTGGTGACATAAGCAGTACTTTTCATCAATTAATGGCGGAGTTTCTGGGCAATTGCAAAATCAACTTCTACAGAGTTCCATCAAATTTATGTATTCATTTTATGAGCTTCTGCAGCACGAAGAGATTTTGATGAGGGGTTAGTTGAAGTAATAGAGACAGTTGTTCTCAGTAGAAATGAAATACAATTTTTGCTACTGAGGAATAATTGGTCTTCCCCAAAACAGAAATGGCCTTATCAATGTTCAGATATGTAGCATCGGTGTTTTGTAATGTTTGATCTATCGGTCAGTTTCTTTCCTCCCTGCCTATCAACTAATGTTAGTTAACTAATGAAGTTAGGGTGCAAAATGTCTTCTTCCTGTTAAGAGAATATCCATCACTACGTTTGGTAATATAGAAGTCTGAATGAACTTTTGTGTGATAAAAAAAAATCACCTTTGCAGCTACCTCTGTTTGACATGCATACAGTACCATCCTTTTTGATGAACTCAGTAAATAGAGGGATGAAAAACTCACTTGTGTTTTAAAAATGACAAAAAAAGTGGTGGTAACAATAGCAAAGATCTTAACTCCATATAATGTTATAGTTTCATCAAGATCAGGCAAATTGGAAGGGCAGTTTGTGCTACACATAACATATAGCAATGCATGTCAGATATCATTTATATCCTGATGATTACCTTCCACCTTTACAGCTGATGGAAATTTTGTGGAAGAGCGATAAATAGTTTTTACATTGTTACTGCTGTATATTTATATACAACATATATACTGTATATGGCGTTGAATTTTCTGATGAAACAAAGCCTTTGAAGGGGCATTTATTCTGAGGATAGCCTTGCATAGGCTGTGGCTATAGGCAGTGAATAGCCAAGTTGCTCTGGTCTGTTGCTTATATATCTTCATAGCCTTATTGAAAACATTCAAATGTGGCACCAGTCAGGCTGTGAACTCAGGATTATTTATATCCTAGTCTTCAGGACTAGTTCTTCAAGCAAACATTCTATTCATCCATTAAATTAAAGGAGTACTGCAAAAAACAACAACAGCCCACATATACAAACTAATCGTTGATCCAGATGAAACCTAAGTACAGGTAATCCTGACTTATGACCACAATTGAGCCCCAAATTTCGGTTGCTAAGTGAAACATTTGTTAAGTGAATTTTGCCCCATTTTACAACCTTTCTTGCCACAGAGTTTTTAAGGGAATCAGTGCATTGTTAAGTTAGTAACACGCTTGTTACGTGAATCTGGTTTCTCCATTGATTTTGCTTGCAGAAGCTGATCACATAACCTCAAAGCACTACAACCGTCATAACTATGAGTCAGTTGCCAAGCGTTTGAATTTTGATCACGTGATCATGGTGATCCTGCAAGGGTCACAAGTGTATAAAATGGTCAAAAGTCACATTTTTCAGTGCCCTTGTAACTTCGAATGGTCACTAAATGAACTGTTGTAAATTGCCTAGAAAAGAATACTGTAGTATATTCCAACCACTTTCCTTTCGTATGGAAAGGATAGTATGGCGTTGTTTTGGCATTTAGAGGTTGATAATCTCTTTCTCCTTCTCTCCTATTTACTATTATTATCTCCTACTACTATTTTGCCTATTTTTTTTCTCAGTTGTTTTTAGTTGATAAATGACTTGTTCAGAATACATGGCAGAAATTTACTTGATTTTTTTTACACAAGAGTCTTCTTCTCTTACAAAATCGTAAAATTCACCATTCCCTACCATTTATATGATGGCGAAACATTTGGGCTACCTTTCCTGTTGTTACTTTACAGGTATTCATTTTAATATCAGCAGAAATGACTTATCAGTGTTCACATGTTTTTTTAGAAGCCGTTTATCCAACAAAAGATCCGAGCTATGAAGAACCTCGTAAATTTTATTTGCACAGCCAACCTGTAAACCAAGCAAGCAGTGAGCTAAAAGGGGTAACCTCTACAGATGTAATTGAATGAGAAAATATATTAAGTTCACTCAACGCCAAAGGTTCTGGGGACTGAGCCAGTGTCATGAGTATACGCACGAGATGCTTCTAAGCAAGAATTCAAAGTCACCCCAAATTCCTTTAACGTGAGCTACTTATTGATTTCTCTACTGTTTAAACATAGTTTAGAAAATAATAACATTTATCCACTTGGTAGAAATCTCCTTCCCATAATCATTCTGGACCCAGTATAAAGACAATATTAAAAGAAGATGAAGAGAACATGCTATGGATCACATGTTTCTCTAGATTAATGAAAGTTTGGCTGTGTTATAGGTTAGTTTCACTCAAACTGTGTACTTTGCTTTAATATTATGTCCATGAGCCTTGGGTGATCCATAGCGTGACTTCTCTCCTTCAGTTCATGTAGGACACTGGAAATATTTGCTTCCGTTTTTTAGGGGTTTGCTATGGGGTAAAGCCAGACAAACTGATTAGAGGATAATGAGGCTTGTTTGCAAAGATGTACACCTTTGTTTTTATGATCTGTCTGAGGGTCACAGGGACCATGACAACTTGACATTGCCATAGTAGCTGAGTCTTTTGGCATTTTGGTCCCTAAAACACCCCTAAAACGTTTTTCAAATCCCCCTAAAGTTGAAAATAATATTCCCTATAATCAACTCAATTCAAACTCAATTGCAGAAAATATGATTTCAGCAACAGAGTGGTCAATGCCTAGAAAGCTCTACCCAACTCCATTGTTACAGCCTCAAACCCTCACAGCTTCAATCTCAAATTGTCTACCATGGACCTCACCCCATTCTTAAGAGGTCCTTAAAGGGGGCGTGCACAAGCGCACCAGCGTGCCTACCGTTCCTGTCCTACTGTCCCCATTTATTTGTATTTACTTCCTTTGTTCATGTTTATGTTCATAAATATACCTATACTTGTACCTGTTTGACAAACAAACAAACAAACAAACAAACAAACAAACAAACAAACACCCCTTTAAAAAGGGGGATAGTAAAGTGAACTTTGCCATCACTTGTGGTAAATGGTCTTAGGAACTGAGAATCCCAGACTAGATGGCTGCTTTTATAGTTTTTAATGTTTTTAAAATCATTAGTATATATTGATTTTATATAACACTGTTTTTACATTTCTACTGTTTTATTGAATTGCTGTATGCCACCCAAAGTTGCTTTATGTAAGATGGGCAGCCATATAAATTTGATAAATAAATAAACAACAGCTACTTTCCCCTGTTCGGTCATAATGCAAATTATGTACATCAATGTGGATGTTTCTGACCTCTTCTGCCATATCACCACTCGGAAAAAAACAGATCATTCCAGACTTGTATTCAGAAAAAGAAATGTTGTTTCTCTGTTCAGCTTAGCATCATCTAATGTATTTATCTGAAAGTGAAGATAATGTGCTAGCTGGGGAATTCTGGGAGTTGAAGTCCACAAGTCTTAAAGTTGCCAAGTTTGGACATCCCTGTGCTAGAAGAATGTCCTAGTCAAACATAAGCAATTTCTCCATTGATTTTGATAATTGATTCAATTTTTGTTTGTTTGCTTAATTCGTATGCCACCCATCCTAATCTCCAAAGCCATGCTGTTTTCAGAATAGACCTGAGTTAGTATAATTGAGTTTATTGGTCATGTTATGGGCTACGAAGACTCATGCAATTTTTCACTTTTGGACATCATCTTCCCCAAATAGAAAGATAGTTTTTTTAAAAAAGCTGCCAAAATTGCACATTAAAAATACAAAAACCCAAGTCTCAATCCACTTCTGTTGGCTTCCAGTATTTATCTAAGAGCATTTTCTTCACCCGTGGTCACACATAAGCCTTCAGTCGTGCCTCAGTTGCTATTCCCAGCTTTCAATAGAGGCCTGCCTGCATGGCAGCAGGAAGCAGGCAAGAGCCACATTTCACAATTCTACTATTTATCTTCTTAAACCACTCCCCCCCCACCCGCATTCATCCCTGCGCTAAAGTTTGAATGACACTAATTTCCTGAACAAGATACCCTAGAAACCGCAGTTTATCTCATAAAATCATAACAGACAGGGTTTGTGATGTCCCCACTGCAAGGTTCTTTATTCTGTCAGTTTATAGCATTTGAAATGACGGAAGGAGATGTGTTCCTTTCATATGCCAGCCAGGAGAACAGGCCCTGTCACCAACAGTGTAATGTGCTGTGTGTATTATCACTCTGACTGATCCAGAGGCCCAGAGACTGTCATCTTTTTAGACTGTACAAGTCAACACAAATAAAACTGAGGAGGCAATTGATAATGCCTGAGATAGATCCAGGCTCATTTTGGCCATTACTTTTTATTCAAACCTTAGAGATGACATGATGTGAAAAATGAGCCTGTGTCTAGTTCACTGCCCATTAGTGTGTGAGCACATAATCTCCCACTTTTCACACAGAATCTCTCTGCACACACTCTGGCAGTTACAGTCAGTCCCACCCCCCACCCCCCCATCACTGTTAGAGGAGATTTCACACCTACCCCATACCCCTCC
>JAOYMU010000001.1:30411448-30426228 GCA_025802295.1 Psammodynastes pulverulentus
GGTAGGGATTATCCCATATTTTTGAGAGAAATAACTCTAAACAACAACAAACAAACAAAATATTAGGTTCGTAATCCTGGCTGCCAAATTAAGAACAGAACAAACAGAACAGAACAGAATAGCTTCTAAAAGTAGAAGCTAGGCATATGATTTCATAATTACAAATTACAATTAGTTAAAAATGTAAAGATTGTTTATGCTAACTACTTAGCAGAGATGAACTAAATAGACTTTAGAGCACGAGTGTCAAACTCGCCATGTCACGTTGCCGTCACGTGACCTGCCGCGATGTTTTTTCTCTTTGCGGAGCTGGGGTGGGCGTGGCCTGCGTGTGACGCATCCGGCCCACAGGCTGCCAGTTTGACACTCCTGCTTTAGAGTCTTCTTCAGATTTTCCTTAAAACATAACGAGCCCCTAACTGATACCATGCGCAAAATAGGAGCACAAGAATTGGGATAGATATCAGCCAAGAGTTATGAAATGGGACATTCTAACCCAGGACTGTTTATTTGGCATCAAATCTGAGGTGTCCCAGAATTCTATCCCAGATTTTCTTCCCAGCTTTCTTGATTCTATAGCCTTACTCAGAGAATGGAGGGAGATGTTGATTTTTGCTAAATTGTGAGTAGACAAAGACCCATAAATTCTGGTTCTGGATGAAATGAACCTCCTTCCAAATAAGTATATCCATGCTGTTAGGGTGTGTTTTCCTATGTGCTTGCCTGCAAACCTTGCCATCGCAGTAGGAAAAAGCTGGGATATGGTACAGGCAGTCCTCAATTTACAACCACAGTTGAACCCAAAATTTCTGTTGCTAAGTGAGACAGTCGTTAAGTGGCTTTCATTTTATGACCTTCCTTGCCACAATTGTTAAGTGAATCACTGCAGTTCTTAAGTTAGTAACATGGTTGTTAAGTGAATCTGGGTTCCCCATTGACTTTGCTGGCTGGAAGGTCCCAAAATGGGATCCCATGACCTCAAGACACCGCAACCATCACAAATGAGTCAGTTGCCAAGCATCTGAATTTTGATTGTCTGTGACCATGGGGATGCCGCAACAGTTGTAAGTGTGAAAAATGGCCATAAGTCACTTTTTTCAGTGCGGTTGTAACTTTGAATGATCACTAAATGAATTGTTGTAATTCGAGGATTACCTGTACAAATGGAAGGGATCCAGCAATATCATCCAATGATTGGGAGTTTGTTTCATTTTGCATTTTGTGTGGGTTTGAAATCTATTCTGGTTCCTGGTACGGGAAACTACTTACAGATCTTTCAGTAGATCTCGATCCATCTCATTTAGAACCTCATCAATTGTCAACCATCCCATTGGCATTTGCAGCAAAAGAAACTCCTGAGATAGTATTTTACCAAGAGTATAACTTTACTGACAGATCCACATAGGCACAGTAGAAAGCCAGTTCTGCATTTGTCATGAAAAGCTGCATAGTTAAAATCCCCGTTTTCTCCCCTGGGCTACCCACTGTCCATGGTCCACCAATCCAGTGCAATCTCTTTGTTTTGAGAAACAGTCTGCTCGGCTCAGAAGACTCTCATCCTTCAACCTTGAGATGTTGAGATTCTCCCAGGCCACAAATGGTGCCCATGAATTCTTCAATTCCCTCCCAGCCACCCATACATTCCACTCATTCCTCTCCCCTCCCTGTTTTGCTGTTATCTGGCTGTGAGTGAAAGTGCAAAGTGAATTGGCCTTGACATCAACATTACGTAGCTAGACTACCAAGTGGTCAATTAGAAGCTCTTTCTCTTCTCTTTAGAAAGACATCTCTCCCATGCACCCCAGATGGATCAATTAAGCCAGGATAAGAGTATCCTGGTTTTGACATTAATCTCTGACTGCTAAACTTGCAAATATAATTTCAAAAAAATGTTTGCTAATAGCATTTACAAATTCCAGGATAGTATTACCTCATTACAAGAACATATTTGCTAGCCATTCTAGAATAATAACCACTACAACGTATTGTATGCAAAGTGTTTTTCTTATCTCAAAGCTACAGATAATCAATTCATTAGATGAAACTAAGTTCTAAGTTTGAGCAAGAATAACATTGATTTTTAGCATTCTAACTGGTTCATTATTGCTTAATATGTTATCATGTTGCATCAGACTTTTCTTCTCAGATTAATTTCCATCAGAAATTTCTTCTCAAATTTAGGTTGTTGCAACCTAAATCTTTTTTTTTAATAAGGGATTTTATATTGCTGAGAATTAATTTATTTCAAAACTTCCAGCTTTATTCTGTTCAACATGCATTGATCGGTCATGACAAATATAATTGCAGAACCATCTTATACAATCTTATGAAGTTTATTAATTTTCTTCAAAGCAAGGTTCAGACTTAATAAAACTTAGGAAACTGCCTTGTACCGAGTCCAGCCATTGGTCTTTTTCAATGCAATGGCTGTAGGGCTAGAAATAAACTGAAATTGTCATTGTCATTGTCATTCACTGAACTTGTGATTATATGCATGTAAGATCCACCTGCACACAATCTATTACTGAACTATTTACTATTATTTGTGGATTATAAGAACATCTTCAAACAGGATTAGTTGTCATCAACATTTGTTATGTTACCTGAACATTATGAATTAAGCTGAGTATATCTGACTGTTTACATACGCTCTGTTTTTTTGTGATTGTAAGTATATCAGGAGATTTCAGTCTCCTAATAGTTTATACTGTTGTTCAATATTTTGCATAAATAATAGCACTGCTCAATACATTTTTTTTATTTATTTAAAATGGTCCTGATCCACTCTTCATCCAATGCCCTTACCCTTTTTCAGGCTATTTTTAGACTTTTCACACTAACCTAATGCCCTGGAATTCCAGGATGGTGATATTCCATTCTAATACTAGATGCTAATACCAGGTGCTACCTCAAAAGAACATGTGGACTGAGATAATATCCTAATCTTTGAAAACATGGTGGCTTGTGGAGCTGGACAACTTGTGCCAATTATTCTCCATGGGAGAAGCCATGAAAAAGCTGAGATTCCATTGCAGAGAAGGATCTCATGCAGGCAAATATGATCAGCAAAACAACCAGGTTATTAAAATCTAGGTAGACTCGTATGGAATGAAACCTTCTTCAGTTTGTGAAATCCACTGTTCTTTGTATTGTAATTACATTCCATGCTTAAACTGTTTGCCCCATTTTTACCCAATTTATAATTTTATCTATATAGTGGACTGTGAGAGCGGTGCAGTGGCCTAAAGGTGTAGATGCTCACCACACAATCGGGAGGTTGAGAGTTCAATCCTAGGGAGCGACAAATGTTTCTCTGTCATGGCGCAAAGAGAAAATATCTGCTGCAAACTCCGGGTAAATGTTCAGCTCCACTTAGTCATCCCGACCCCATCCCAAAGCAAGAGATTAAAGGGTCATAAAAAGGGGGGGGAAAGTGGACTGTGAACTGCCAAATTCTTCTACTTGGAGTGCTTAGTAGGAGCGGAAATGAAGCTATCTTAAATCCAGAACAGAACAGACAGTTCTTGGGATTTTAGCATGTTAATAATGCATAGTACAAAGGAGAGACAAATCTTTTAAATTTTCTTCAGCTCAAACTTCCACAAGAAAAAGCTCCCACCTTCTGCTTATGCATTCTAATGCACATGTTTATGTATAATTTTTCTAATTTACAAATTTCCCTCGTATAAAATGGTTTTGCACACTTTGTACATTGTCATCAAACATGTATTTGTTCTTATATTTTTTCCCTATATTGTACACACGTTTACCAAAGCAAGCAAGCGGGAAAGTAACAAAACTTGATGATCACTTGTATTCCATTAAACATATAGGTTCAAGAAATATGAAGGTGAACCAGGGAAATTTCTTTTCTATACACCTTTGGCCATTCGGGAATCACATATACATTGCCTGTTTAGATGTAATATTTATCACCCAGTTTGGAATACAAATGTAGAAATCTGCTTATATTCATATGGAAGTCTGTGGCTAAATTGGACATTTGTGTGTGGAGGGGTGATTTTTAAAATGAAAATATATTAAAAATATATTGTGCTACATTCCTCCATTATTTTGTAAAATTAAATCAGGTTTAGTGGGATGCAATCCTGTCTTCTGGAAGAGCCAACCAACCAAGGACTAATCAAATTGCTCTTCTGAGCACCAGACTCCAAAAGGGTGAGATTTGGTCTCCTGCCATCTCTTTTTGATATCAAAAAATTTGTGGCATCATAAATTTTTTAGAGAAATCCAGTGGCATCAAGCAGTGTGGAAGAGGAATTTTTCTGACATGCCCTGAACCAAAAGAAAATTCAGGTGAGCTTTTGAATTACAATAAATATATATTTCCACCCTATTGTTGGTATGAAAAGGAAAGTCTTGGAATTGGGGAGAAATATTTTGGTAGTAGGATCACTGTAAATGCTAAAGATGAGATATTTATCATCACAACAGCTAAATCCTACTGTATAAATATAACTGAAAAGGACAGTTAGATATCATTTGTGTTGTTTGTGTTCATTACTAAACCCACAAGTCTTTTCCTACATTACATAGGTTTGTGTGAAGAAACCCCAAATCATATTTTTGTTGCATGAGAGATGTATAAATATTTAGTGATATAAATAAACCAATCTGATCCTCAAAATCCACTGCGTATGATGGTCTTTCCCTTGCACAGAATTGGCTGAATTGGCTGAACATTTAATTCAACTAAACTAGTAAAAAAAAGTATTTCTCAAATCATCAGAATGCAACAGAGGCCAAGCAGTGAACATGATGGAATAATAATAAGACTGAAAACAAAGGAATAGAATAGAATAGAATAGAATTCTTTATTGACCAGGTGTGATTGGACACACAAGGAATTTGTCTTGGTGCATATGCTCTCAGTGTACATAAAAAGAAAATGCATTCATCAAGAATCACAAGGTACAACATTTAATAATAGTCATAGGGTACAATAAGCAATCAAATCATACTAGAAGATGGTCACTAAAAATCATAAGGATACAAGCAACAGAGTTAGAGTCATAGAGTCAAATAATAAATGATATATCAAAAAATAATATGTTGATAATGAAATTCAAAAGAAGATGATATCTGGAAAGAATGCATCGGTTCTAGAAAGAACCACATCCAGAATCAAAAATGAAGGCTAACACATCAACATCATTTTCTAATTCAAAAAAAGTATTCATAGAAGCAAAATTGGAAGAACTGCGAAAGTCTATCCAGGACAAAGAAATTGAAGCCTTGCCAGAAGTAGCTTAGATTGTACAGGCAAACCAAGGGAAGTTGGTAATAGAGGAAGGCAGCATAGTCATCAAACTATTTTCATTCCCTTCTCCTCAGAAAGAACAAAGCACTCTAAAAAAATCAAGAAGAATTGAAACAAAGAATATCACAAAAACAACAAAATAAGGTTGGTGGCATTGAAGCCTGTTCCAAAGAATCAGCTAGAACAAGTAATAAAAGGTGCCCAAACTATAATATCAGATATAAAAACCAGCTTCGTGCAAGAAGCAAATGAATTAACATACAGCACAGTTGCATTTATAACGGGATACCTTGCATGCAAACTCAAGAAACAAGAAAAAAAGCCAAACAGTACACCTCCACAGTGGAAGATCAGATTGGAAAAGATCAGCTTGCTAAGATCCAATGAGAGTAACAAGTTGAAGAACAAGAAGACTAAAGAATCAAGAATCAGATTGGAATCAAGAATCAAGAAACTTCACCTACAAACAAGGAAGATCAAGGAACCACTGGAAATAACAAAGCAGCAAACAACAGTTATAGGAAAATCGACAGATAACAGGAAAATCAGCAGATATGAACTTCAAATTGTACATTGTAGGCAAAATCTCCAGTTTCAGTTGAATTATTGCTACCAATCCTGCAGTGAGAGACTACAATGAACCAATTGATACCTGATAAAGAAGAAACAGTGCAGTTCTGAGTGCATCTATGGGATAACTCAAAGAAATACAATAAGAATTTGGCTTGAATGAAGGATATAGATAATGATTTTTTTTTAAAAAGCTGAAATGAAAGAACTTGTAATAACAGCAGAAATTGTGGAGAAAAAGACAAGGAAGTACCAGATGAAGATGAACTACATGGGTTTGGGTTAAAATGTCTCACTAGTGTAGACTCACTCACTGCCAAGTAATTTAACAACATGCTGCAATGAGGCAAAATTAAAGATTGGTTAGCATCTGGTAAACCTAGCTGGATAATGAAAGATCCAACAAAAGGGGTAGTAGCACCAGGCAATTGCAGGCCAATTTTCTGCCTACCAACAACTTTCTAATCGCTAACCAATATTGTAACTGATGCAGTTCAATAGGATCTAGTTCAAACTCGCAATGGCATGTCCTTGTCATGTGATGTATCACAACTTTTCCCCCTTTGCTAAACTGGGGGCAGGCGTGGCCAGAATGTGATGTATCTGGCCTGCGGGCTGCAAGTTTGATACCCCTGATCTAGTTCAAAACAAGCTCTGTCCACCTGAGGAGAAGGAAAATGCTCCAAATAGCAGAGGAACAAAAAGATCAATTTCTAATTGACAATTAATTTTGGAAAACTGCAAAAGAAGGAAGGCTAACTTGAATGTGGCCTGGGTAGATGATAAGAAGGCATTCGAATTCCTGTCACAAGGTTGCATATTTAAGTGCCTAGAAATAACAAGAATCAATAGAAACATCAGAAACTTTGTGCAATGGAAGACACAGTTGCTGGCCAATTGTGATAGACTGGGAGATATTAATATCAAGAAATGAATCTTTCAAGGAGACTATATCACCACTACTACTGTTTGTCATTGTATTGATTCCTCTGTACACAATAGTGAACAGGTCAGGCCATGGCTCTCAGACAACAAAAACATCTGCTAGGCTATCCTATCTCCATTTACATAGACAATTTGAAGCTGTATAGAAAATAACTATCTGAAATAGAAATGCTATTGAACATTGTCTCTCTCTATAGACAGCCAAGATATTACAGTGGACTTTGAATTGGACAGAAGGATCATCCTCATCATCAACAGGAGGGAAAAACAGAGAAAAATGAAGGAACCAAGATATGCTATGGAAATAATACTCAAGAGTCTGGATGCAGACAATCACTACAAATATCTAGGCATCCTTCAAATTGACATCAAGCACAGTGAAGCCAAGAAAAAGAGAGAGCAAAGAGTGAAGAAGATCTTAAAGTCCAAATTCAATGGAGGAAATACCATCAAGACAATTAACACCTGGGCAATCCAGTCATTAGATGCACAACTGGAATAGTGGACTGGACTCAAGCAGAACTAAAAGCAGTGGACAGAAAGACCAGAAAAATAATGATAATGAATCATGCCCTTCATCTTCACAGTGAGGTTGACAGACTCTACTTACCAAGGGAAATAAGTGCCATACGCTAAATAAATAAATAAATAAGTGGGTGTGGAATGTTGCAAGAACCAAACAGTTGAATAGGAAAAAAAAGAGTGTTGGAAGAATATCTGAAGGACAGGGAAGAGGATGCACTAAAAGCAGTACACCATGAAGACTTAGTCAATCCCCCAAAGACCAAACTGACCTATAAAGAAAATTAAATAAAGAATAGAAAAGAAATATGGCAAGGCAAAATATTATATGGCCAGTACATTAAAAAAAACAAAACACTGGCAGGCAAAGCAGATAACAAGAAGACTTGCCAATGGCTAAGAGCAGGAAAATTGAAGGAAGAGACTAAGAGACTAATTCTGGCTGCCCAAGACCAAGCCTTAAGAACAAATGCATACAAAGCCAGAATTGGGAAGATACAACAGGCAGGAAATGCTGCCTCTGCAAAGAAACTGAAGAAACAATGGATCACCTAGTTCAGGTGTCAGCAACCCGTTGCTCTGGAGCCGCAGGTGGCACTTTGGGCCCTCTGCTGTGACGCCCTGTTGGGTGATCCCATTACTGCCTGGCCCCACCTCTTGCCCTCCCTGTTTTCTTTTCTGTGGGAAATGGGTCTAAATGGGTCTTTGAGTGTTTAAGGTTGCAGACCCCTGACCTAGTTCATTGCTACAAGACGATTGCACAGACTGACTACAAATGACAGCATGACAAAGTAACGAGTAGACTTAACAATTGTTAATAAAGAAGACAAAAATGTCTGCAAAGTGAATGCTGCAACACCTGGAAGCAACAGAATAAAAACGAAAGAACAGGGGAAAAATCACAAAATACAAAGACCTGCCAATACAAATAGAATGATTATGGCAAAAGAAAACAAAGATAGTACCGATAAAAATAGGCAACTTGGGTACAGTGCCAAAATATCTGGAACACCACCCGAACACCATCAACACTGACAAAATCCACCATCAATCAATTGCAAAAGGCAGCTTTACTTGAACCAGTTGACATCCTTTGACATATATCTCTAACAATATCAAACAACAAAGCAATAGCCTATTCCAGGCCCTTGGTAAGCACTTGATAGGTGGACAAAAATCCAAACTCAATCTAACATCTAGTTGACTGCGCAAACAACTATAATAATAATGATAATGATGATAATAATGATAATAATAATATATTATTAAAAATAATAATGATAACAAAATATTACAACTTGGCCATCAAAACTAGATGGTTATGGATGAAACATGTGACAGTGATACCCATTGTCATTGGGGTACTTGGCACCATGTCCAAGAATTTTACAAAATACATCAAGAAATTGCAGCTTCCTGCAATAACACCAGCGGAACTGCGAAAAAATTGCACTACTTGGAATCATACATTTTAAGAAGATACTTGGTTGATACCTAGGATGCTGGCAACAACCCGTATCAACTATCAGTGACAGTGTTCCGTTGATTGAGTTTCATGTTACAACAACAACAACAACAACAACAACAACAACAACAACAACTTGGTTGATACCTAGGATGCCGGCAGCAACTGGTATCAACGTCAATGGTATTTGTGATTTTTAAATGTTCAGTTGACTTGAGTTTCATGTTTAATGAATAAAAGAGATAATAATAATCTGATATAGGAAAACTCCCTCTCAGGAGAGGCAATGCCCTTGTAACTCTGAACACCCAAAAACTACAGAGCACGTGCTTCTTCAGTGCCTGTAACACAGAGACACTTGCACGAGTCTCATTTCACCATTATTGTATAAATACCCACGGTACACAGGACAATGCTATATTTCTCTGCTGCTTGCAGATACTAAGCCTGCCACAACATCCAATGTGGCCAGGTTCTGCACAGCAGTGCTTAAGATCCATCAAACGGTTTTTTAAAAATATTATGTAATATTTTTTACTCCTCCCTATAGATTTTTTTAATGTATGTATATGAGATTTTTAAAATGTATTTTTATGTTTTTAATTTTGTGTATTTTTTGTTTCAATATTTTAACTTTTCTTTTTTTTTAAATATTTGTATCCCATCCTCCTTATGCTGCTCTATGACTATAATGAAAATCTGATTGATTGATTGATTGCATACGAAGGCCAACACCAGGCAGCTGTGATTTCACATTGTCGTGTGTAATAATAACAATAACAGCCACAACACTGGTTGGCAGCTTATTGTTCCTGAACGTTTTGTTGAAATTCCTTGCCTGCTCTGTTAAGTTTCAGTTTCCCACTGATTTAGAGCTGAGAAACACAGTGAAAACCTATAATTTAAACTACCAGTGGCTTGACCGAATTTTAAAATATTTTAAAAATGCTCCAGCTCTTTTCCAAAAACACAATAAGCAGACCATCCAAGCCTCACCAAGAGGCCTTACGTAGCTTCCCCTGGCCCTGATCCTTCAGAAAGCGTGTCCACCAAAGGTTTTCCAGCCCTGCTCCAAAGAATAACAACTATTAACTTACCTATCTGCCGTTGTTTCTGATCCTCCTGAAGGCATTATCTCAACTGAACATTTTATAGCTGCGGAACTGGAAGGCTGCTATCATGCGACTCATTAGAAATATATTTGACCCTGTTTACAAAGAGGAGTTTTAACTCTGAGAACAGTTCAATCACAGCAAAACATTGAATATTGCTCTTTTTTTTTTAAATAGGAGGGCTGTGGCTTATACCGTTGCTCAATCTGAGCAGCTCACTAGCTCATAAAGGACAGCACAGTTTCTGTTCTGTGGCAAATTGTGAGGACTCTATGTAACTGTGGCAGATCATGTGACTGAGATTGAATTAGATAGATAATGGGATAGGACAGGCCCTGTCATATCTCAAGAGCTGTAATTGTATCCCTTGGCCTTGAGGCAATTAATTAGACTAGCAATATACCCCCATTTATATATTTTTAAATTATTATTCAAGTTCTGATACTTTTTTATATATATAAAAAAGCAACTTTGCTTCTCCATTCCTCTTTTCTCCTTTATGGTATTTTTTACAGCAACACTTAAAAAGAATAAGTCTTATGCCATCATGGTTTGGTGGTTGGGATAGGCAAATACATATTTATACCACGTAATTTGTTTTAGATTTCTAAGCTGATATCACAATATCACCTGAGGATTGATAAACTATTCTTTGCTTAATTGTCAAAAGATACTGAATAAAACTTCTGAATAAATGATTCCCACTTGTCTAATTTTGCAAGAAATCTCATTGATCTCATCTTTCTCTGTGAGCAAATTAAGGATTTGGACAGGGTTTTAGTCGGATTGTCCTCTATTCTTCATTCCCTCTAAAATAGTTTAAATTAGGCTAAGATTAAACTCCTGCGTAAGCTTATTCTTACGCTTCATTCTTTTTCCTTTTCTCCCAGGGCTATTTTAGAATTTTCCCATCTCTAAATAGTTGCACCATAATCATGGCAAATTAACACCAGGCGTCTTGACTGAAAAAGTGGCTAGCATCATATTGCAAAGTAATATAGGCCTGCTCTCTGAAAAGTAATAGGAATAAACTCAAAACTTAACATTTTGTGTTTAATCATTTCTTCATAACCCTTCCATTTGTTTTGATAAAAATCCTTATAGACAGCTTTAGATGAACCCAAGAGAAGACAATCCTATAAAATAATTTTTATTTGACAGATACAGTATCCTTATATCGGAATGCATTTTTTATGCTGCAGCTCCATCTAGCAACGATCATTGGAAATTCACAATCTTATTCATTTCATTATTTATTTACTTAGGACACAGTTCGACCACCCAATAAGCATTGTTCTTTTTGGCTTATCAGCAAATAAGTTTAAAAAATAATAATAAAGAGGACACCACCAGAAAATGAAACAAGAGCAGTACAATATTTAAAATCAAGGTAAAATTAACAGAAAAAACAAACCAAAGATTTCAGAATGGGAGAGGAGAGGAGAGATATTGCTAGTACAATTAATGGTAAATACAAACTATTTAAGAATTTCTTATGCCCCTGGAAAAATCTCAATAATTTGGGTTATTCAATTTCTCTACTCAAAATTGAATGAACAATTTCAAAATTCTTGGGCACATAACTCTGCTTCCCCCACACATCCCCAGGAAAAAAAATTTTTTTTTCACTGTTTTGGTATAACCCATAAATTATATAGGAATTTATGGCCTTCCAGAAGTTATAGTACAACTTACAACAGAACCATCTAATACCAGCAATACAGTTTCCCACCCAATTTTAAAATATGACCTTGAAGCAATTAGAAAGGATTTTGTCTTTCAGAAAAAAATGCTTTGTTAGCAAAATGGCATTAAATATTTGTCAAAACAGAATATATAATTCATATTTAATAGATGGCATATAATTACGAATAAAAAAGGATCCAAGAAACACTTAAAGTACCATATTTGAACGTGAGTAGTACTAATGATTGATCTACAAATGTAAAAAAATGAAATGTTAACATTTTCTAATTTAATTTAGAATTTCACAAACAACTCTGAAGTTGTCTGCTAAACTGCCCCAGCCAGCTATGATACATTACCTTCCTATTAATTGAATCTGATATTTGCCAAGCATCTGATTTACGAGTTATATATTTAGTAGAAGCGATCTCACGTAGTACTAACACAGCCCCCCAAAAGTAGGGTTTTATATGACAGATTGGTATCAGTGACTATTTTTGTTTCCTTTACAAAGGATTGTTTAAGAATGTCTTTGCCCCATCAATAGACAGGACCATAGCATAAACAGAACCTGACCATCATATAGTTCCTGAATCCGGATGCTACTCAGGGCCCTAACCTTCTCTTCCCTAACCTTCCCCTCCTCTCTTTCCCTTCAAATCCTGGCAACTGCCTAGACAAGTCCCTGCAATTTTCTTGGCAAAAGTTTGGAAGTGGTTTCCTTTTTCCTGCTTCCAAGGGCTGAGAGAAAATTATTGATCCAAAGTCACATAGCTGACTTCATGCTTAAGGCAGGACTAAAAATGCCTTGTCTCCAGCTGGTGCCTTAACCACTATACCAAACTGTCTTTCTGTCAGGGTTAAAGATTCTCTTTAACTCTCCCCATTTATTCACAAACCTGATGGTTACCTTTGAAGAACATGTATAGAATTCAGGCAGGGACCAGAGGATTAAGATCTAGATGCTCTTAGGCTGAGGTCAGCTCCTGGCCACTTCATGGAAGGTTCCACATCTTGGCAAAACTAAAGAAGTGATATGCCATTGCCTCTTTTTAAACTTCTCAGTATTATCTACAACTTTCAATAGTCATCACATTCAAATAGTCATAGATTCAATCCTTCTTATGGTAGTTTGCCAAGGCCAGCTAAGTCCTTCCACATAGCTGGTTATAGAGCCCCTTGAGTCAAAGTTGAAGAATTTGTTTTTAACTTGGTGTCCGTTTATACCAACAGAGCTTGTTCAGAGCCTTGTGGGATCAGAATGGCATGTTTGCTGATCTGAAAGTCTAGCTAAGGAGCCCCTTTAGCATTCAACTTCTTCCTTTGACACTCTGAATATCTGATTTCAGGGATCCGCCATTTTTCTCAGTTTAACCGCCACACTAGGTTTAGCATTAACTTAATGCCAAAAGAATGGTCTGGATTAGAACCTATTTAGAGATGGGGATGGGATTCAGAGTTTTTAAGGGAGTTTTGGTGCCTCCTTTAAACCTCTGCAAGTATATGGTGAAGAGAAAATAAGTATCAGTTTTCTTGGGAGTCAGGTTCAATCACCCTCATGGAGTGAGAATTGTTAGGTTCAGTACCTGAAGACTGTGAGGAAAAAGAACAAAGGAAGAGACAAATGCAAGATGAGGCCAGAAGGAACCTAAATGATGAAGAAGAGTACTGCTGCAGCTCTGCACTCAGGCCTGTAAAACTCCCCTCACTCCCACCCCTTCCCAGGGGTCCGGCCTTGAAATAGCACCCTTACCTGATAGAGCCTGAGCCATTATCTCAAGAAGGAATGCCAGCTGGACTCAACAGATGTAGCTCCATGGACTAAAGAAAAAAAACAAACTGAAGCTGGCTTTCATTGGGGAAGAAAAGACCAAAAGACATCAACTTCTGTTGCCAATGGAGCTTCCCTCTTTAACTGGACATTGTAATTTAATATAATGGTCTGACAGAACCTCCAGGACTTGTTCTAAAGTTTGTTGCTGAGAACTTAAAGGAACAGGTGTGAATCAACCAATCAATGTCCCAACTCCTTTAGTAAGTCCTCTTATAAATGCTTGTTCTCCATCTATCTACACAAAAGGGGTCAAGAAGTGAGGTATCCTTTTAAGCCTGGAATAGCAATCACACTTATTATATACCACTTCACAGTGCTTTACAGCGCTCTCTAAAATGGTTTACAGAGTCAGCATATTGCCCCCAACAATCTGGGTCCTCGTTTTACTGACCTCAGAAGGATGGAAGGCTGAATCAACCTTGAGCCGGTCAGGATTAAACTGCTGGAGCGAGCAGTGAATTAGCCTGCAATACTGCATTTTAACTACTATGCGTACTGTCAGGAATACCACCCCAATCCCCACAAATAAAAAAGGGGGTCTAAATCATTGATCCTACCTACTCTGCAGACATGGTAAGGGACACAAAAGAGATGATAGCGGGTCACCCTTGTTGTATCTCTGCCTTGATTTTGATGCATGATTAAATGCCATCTCACAGTTAGCTAGTATGGGAAACATGTCATGTGCTAAAGGATTCAAACAGAGATTTTCCTGTTTTGGCCCAAGAAGATGAAATCAAAGACTTAGCAATAAAGTGATTCTTGGAGTTTTTTCAAAAGAGTCACAGCAACATACAGGGAAAAATATGCCAAGTTCAATTCTCTAAACTGATACAACATACACATCATTTCTGTTCTTGTAATTATGAGATGATTAACTTGACTATTATTGCTCAAATTAATAATGCTTATTACCATCTGCTCACTGAAAATATGTCAGACTCAAAAGGGTAGGGTAGATTTCAGCTCCAACACAAGTTAGCATTATAGACAAAAATCCTGCTTCAAACACAAACACAATCTGGGGAAAGCGAACTTGCTGGTTTTCTCAATCACTTAGCTTCCTTGTGCATCTTTACTGCTTTCTCTCTTTAATATGTGAAGAACATCTCCCTCTAGTGTTTAAAATAATACATTTTTGATTCTCACCATCCCATGCAAGTCTAAAAGCATACAGAGAAGGAGGCATTTCTCCCCTTCTGCAATTATCAGCACTTCAGATTTTGAAGTAGTTGTAATATACTGTACTTTCAGGGGGAAAAAAGTCAGTTTGTTGAACTTTAAGACAGGGGAGAAACTGTAGTCCTCCCATTGTTATATTTCTCAGCATTAATGATGCTGGAATTGTAGTTTAGCAACAGTGGA
>JAOYMU010000001.1:30596294-30615277 GCA_025802295.1 Psammodynastes pulverulentus
TGAAAAAGAGTTTGACAGCCCTGATCTAGCAGATACTAACTGGCATATGAATTTTGTGCTCTGAACTAATATCTGGAAATTGGGGGGGAGGGAGGTAATCTTAAATCAGTATCTTCTTCTACATTATTTTCAAAGCATTCTTTTATTTTTATTTTTTCCACTACTGTGTGGGCACAACTTACTTAACCAGCTTGGTTAGCAATTGAAATTCTACTCCCAATTGTGTTCCTAAGTCAAGAACTACTTGTATAAATTCTGTCTTATACTCCAGAATTTCTACTTTGTCATTAATTTGTTTTACAAATCCAGAAACCTCTTGACACTTGTTTTACAGAGCTTTCCATCTTAACTTCTTTGTCTGGCCTTTTATCTTTGATCCATTCTTTTTTCAAAAGCTGTCAATTTAGTATTAACTGCGTTAGTCAATTTAGCATCAAGTAATTCAGCTAACATACTGCCCAATTCCTCAACCATTTTCTTAAGTAAATCTGATATAATTCCTCTTTCTGTTGATAGCTCTAGTAATCCTCTCTTCCACTGCCCTGCTGTTTGTGCAGGCAGTCGCCATTATAATATTGTAATCTTAAAGTGAAAATATCTCAGTTGCAAGAGAAAGAATAAACGGCAAGCTTTCTTTTTTTAATCTCATTTTGTCTTTTTCCTGTGCCCTTGATACTTTTATCTCAAATGATGCTCTGTAATTAGAGTCAACATTGCAACCTGGCTCATGTTACCTTTATCTTTTGTTTTGTAAAATCCAACTATTGTCTACACTCTTTAAAAGTAAACAAAAAAAGCCTCTCAAGGGTCCAGTTTGTTTATTTTAATTCTAATTTCAAAAAAAAACCTATCCCCTTTAACTATTTTAAATTATCTTAATCTACTCCTTGTTAAGTTTTTTGGCAAAAGTTTTCAAATCTTTAAATCCCTCCTTTAGTTCCCTTTTTCAATCCAGAATGTTGAATCATCAAGTGAAATTCTCTTATCCTGCCAATCAGAAAATCTCTCTTTAGGTATAAATTACATCTGACAAGAGTTTAAATGATGCTTGTGCAAATTTTGTGTCCATGTAGGCTACCCTACAGCTGTGAACTTGATTGAAATCCTCAGTTCCTGCAATCTGCTCATGAGAAGCAGCTGTCTGGAGTTAGCTTCCTGGTAAGCATTTATGGTAGACCAGGGACAGCATTGCAATGGAGATCAATGGCCAGATAGCGAATTCTGCTGGTGCAACCTTTTTGGGTAAAGGTGGGACCACAAGTAACTTTCTTTAGCTTAGTATTTCTAACCCAGTTTTTGTTGCCTGCTAGTGCTTCATGCTGCTTGTGTCAAAAGTAAATTCAATAACTGATGGGTACATACATAATTAACTGACAATTTTTTATTGTGTATGAGGTTTACATTAGTTTAGAACAGGGGTATGCAACCTTAAACACTCAAAGAGCCATTTGGACCTGTTTCCCACAGTAAAGAAAACATTGGGAGCCACAAAACCTGGGTGGACGTGGCCAACTCAACATCACTTCCACTCAGTCACATGACCCCCGCCCGCCATGCCTACCCAGGTTTTGTGGCTCCCAGTGTTTTCTGTAGGAAATGGGTCTCTCTCTCTCTCTCTCTCTCCCTCTCTCTCCCTCTCTCCCTCTCTCTCTCCCTCCCTCCCTCTCATTTCTGTTTTTTGTGTTTTACCTTCTCAGGTCAGGTGAGGAGTGACTGGAAGGGAAGGGTGAAGGGCAGGGCCAGCCAGTGGTGGGATCACCCAACAGGGAGCCACAGCAGAGGGCCCAAAGAGCCACAGATTGCTGACACCTGGATTAGACTGTGATATATATATATCTCCAATTTTTTCCTGAGACAGGAAACTCAAGCTGAGGATGTGCAGTGATCATGTTTCATGTCTCTTTGGTGGAAATGCTGCAACTTAGTTAATTGAAAATATTGACTCAGGTTGGCTTGACCAATAGAACAGGTACTGTAATAGGTTCGAGTTTTGTACATGCCAATCACTTCGTTCACCAAATTCTTGATCCATCATGGAAAATGACTTATTTTGGTTAACTCCGAGAAATTAAGAGGCAGTGCTTTTAAAATAAAACAGCAGCAACAATAAAATCTGATGTTCAGAATGAAATCAAATAGTTATGACCCAGATGAAGCATTTTTTTTATTGTCCAGTATAGCCAACTGTGGGGGAGGGGCACAGAGAGAGATATTAGGCAGGTGACAAATTGCTAATTATTGCTGAGGAAAGATGTTTAATTTTAAATTGAACTTTAGGGATTCCAAAGAAAAGCAAGAGGCAAAATGCCTCCCCATCCCTTAGACCCTTCCTGCTTTTGTCCTCTTCATTTTCATTTTCCCCAAATGCCCTGAAACAGCACTTAATCAGGGTTTACTCTTACTCTAACCTGTTTGCAAGAAATAAAATGGCAGCTTCTACTGAATGCAATTTTGCTTGGGGCATTTTGGAGAAATGGCAGAAAACAGCATCTGGGGAGTTTTGGTTCCATTCCCCATGCTCAGAAAGCCAAAATACCTCCCTTTACAACCAACAGAAAACTCAAAGATTTGGGCAATTTTTTGTATGATAGTTTGTCACTGCAGGAAGAGAGGTTCCAGAGAGGCTCCACACTATTAGCCTTCATGGCAGTAGGACTGCTTTTGAAGACCATCTGCTAGAATACAACAAGTAAACTTCCTTGTGTGAATGGTTGACCGCTGTGAGAACAGACTGTAGATGGGCCAGAGTCCCTATCAAGCAGGGCATTGTTTATGTGTTTGTATTCATTGGAGAGACACTGAGATTAATGTTCAAGATAGAACAGTGTGATATAAGCCTTACCATAGAGCTGCATCAACTACTTAATATGATGATGGAAGTAAATACTAAATGCCACTGCTTATATTACAGAATGAATATGATCCCCAACAATTTCTCAAGGGCATGTTGAAGACAAATCCATCTACGTTTTTGTGCAGATACTCTGGGTGTAGTCCCATGTATGTAGTTGACAAACAACAATATTTGATTGGCTTCATATGATAGGTTACATTAACTGTCTGTTTCACAGAGAGTACAACATTTTCACATAGAATTCACATACAGCTATGGGCTACTGTTGTGAATAGTTTTCTATTGGTCTGGAAAAAGAGTGGGATGCAGCGCGACCACTGATTGGCTGCCAGAAGTTGACAGAGCGCTATAAAAGGAGCACTGTAAAACCGGTTCAGCTGTTGCCTGTCAGCCGTTGTGTTAACGCACGATTGGACATTTAACCCTGTTACCGTTTTAATAAAAGGGTTACCCTGAGTTCATTGGTTGTCCCGTTATTTCCCACTTCATAACATTATGAGGGTCTCTACAACACAAAGATATAAAGGTAAAGGAGAAATGATATGACTGCTGGATGGCTATCAGTGGACATTTTATCGCCTTTATTGTTACAAGATAATCCTTAATATGGATTTATATTCCTGTTCAATCAGGATATTTCTCCTATTGTGTTGCAGACATTGCTTCTGGAGCATCACCTCCCAGAGGTCTTCATTAAATTAAGGTAGACCCCAGAATCAGCACACAAGGAAAGGCTGCATAGGCTTCAGCCAATGGCTCCACCATATCTACAGAAAACTTTTCGCTGCATCTGGAACCCTAGTGGGTCCATTAGTTGACCTGGGTAATCTGGCCATAACAATGAATGGCCTAACAATGTTTCCCACTACAAGAACATGACACAACTGCCCTGAGACAAAAAAACCCCAAATGTGCAGTCACTGGTATTCCTCAGAGCATCAATGACTTTGGATAAGTCCATGTTGCCATGGAGACTATGAACCCCTGAGATGCCTCAGATTCAAGGCCACTTGGTAGAAAGTTGAAATCAGGGTATCAGAATATGGGAAACCCTGTTGCCAGCCTGGTAACAGAATCCAGTAGCTCAACTCAAAGATGATTGTGGGTATCAAGGAAGGTAGTATCCTAGCAATACTTCCAGTAACTCCCTA
The DNA here is from genome assembly GCA_025802295.1 of Psammodynastes pulverulentus. Lineage (NCBI taxonomy): Eukaryota > Metazoa > Chordata > Lepidosauria > Squamata > Psammodynastidae > Psammodynastes > Psammodynastes pulverulentus. The sequence goes on from JAOYMU010000001.1 coordinate 30,600,300, forward strand.
AAGCCCACTCACACCAGAGGCCTCATATCCAGTTTTCTATAGAGCAAGGTCTCTGAAAGCCTTTAAGGACTCACTAATGACAATAACTATGCATCTTCCCTGTGATATTGGGTGATGCACAGCTCCGGGTGGGCCAAATTGGGTAGCAGAAGAAAGCCACACACCCCTCCCAGCTCAACTAGATTTTAATTAGACTCATCAAGTTGCTCCCTGGTCCACAAGATCTTAAATATGGACAACTTTATTATCAACTGAGCTGCCTTCAAAAGCGGCAGTTGGAGCACAGGACCAATGATGCCCCAATATCCAGGTATTGAGAGTACACAGACTACAGGGATGCTTTCAAACAATGGACTTGGTGTCCCTGAGCACAGCCTTCCCTGGGTCCCTGCCATGCTTATTTTCCTTGTCCTGATTACCCAACATCAGGGGTGTCAACCTCATGTCATCACAGTGGTATCATGTGATGGATTGGGACTTTTTTCCCCTTCGCTAAACTGGCCGTGGCCAGTGCGTGATGCATCCAGCCCACAGGCCAGGAGTTTGACAGCCCTATTCTACATGGTTGGAACCTCAGAGAAAAGGATTGGTATAACATTATTCTATCTTTCCTGAGAGGCTCTGTAGAAAGAATAATACTGTATAATTCTTGTGCATAACATTAAGAAATTAGAGTGAAGGATAATTTTCCCAGAATCCCATGAGCAGGTGTGTTCTATTACTGGGATCTTAGTAAATGTGCTCTGTATTATGGCTTGCCATATGGTCAACCAGATGTTTAGGTTGGAATTGGCATTTTTATCTACCTGTCACAGTCCTTCCCAAGGACTTGGGATTGGCAGATGTCCTTGTTTGATGGCATAGTCACCCAAATCCAATGGACTCCATGGCAATGGCAAAACATTGTGCTTGTCCCCTAGAAGTCCTTCCTCTCAACATGGGGAAGGTTATTGTGTGAATGTAATTTGCAAATCACCAAGTGTCTTTAGCTATCAAGGTTCTGCTGTTCCAAGAGAGAGCAGTGACTTTGTTTTGGTATTGTTTTGGTCGTATGCTGGCTAGGGAATTCTGGGAGTTGAAGTCCACACCTTTTAAAATTGCTAAGACTGAGAAATACTGTTCTGTATCATTCAACCTTTGGAATGAATCTATGTTGAACTCAGAGAGCCTTGGTTTCTGATTCACTGCTGTTAACCGTGGTGTGTGTGTGTGTGGGGGGGTACTATTGCATCTAAATTCTCAGATCTTTTTTTGCATTCAGTCAACAAATTGACAACAGTTTTTATGGACCATATAGTTTGAAATGGAAGAGAGACCTTGAGTCTAAGAAGTTCAATTGGAACAAATCCATTAGAAAAAATATAAAAACAATCATGTACCGAGTTAACGCTTAAAGTGTAAGTTATTCTACAAGAACACATGACCTCTAACAGCAAGAGATCTTGGCTTAAATTAATTTTCCTTCTGAAGTAAAAGCTTTATTTTGACCAGTTGCTGTGATTTTTCCATGACATTCCAGAAATTTTTATAATTCATCTGTCATAACATGCCTAACCACCGCATGGCATTCAGCTGTTGCTTATTTTTATCCTCCAGAGACATGAATGCCTGTGAAGGTCCTTTTACTTGAAGTGCTTTGAAAAGTTTTGTGGTGGGTGGTGTGTGAGAATGAACAAGCAAAAGAGAGGCCTTTACAACATTGTGTTTAGAGAGAAGCAGTGGGAGGAACACAAGTAAAGAGAAGAGGGAATGGGAGACGTTGGTAAAATGACAAAATCACACTTGTGAGTACGGAAACATTCTTTAATTGTGATGACAGACCTTCTAAATTAGAGAAAGCATTTTGCCTTAAACATTCAGCATTCTATACAAAACATTGTTAAAGGCTATAACAGAACACTATGTAATGGTAGAAATTTTAATCCCTTGTGTTTCTGATTGGTTTAATTTGGAGAAAAACTAATCTGATCCTAATCTCCAAATTAAAGTTTTTTTTTTCTTTTCACAGAAAGTCACAGGACATCCTGAACTTCAACAAAGTGGGTACATTATTTCCAGAGGGATCAGAATCAGCTGGAGAACTGGAGAATAGCATGTACCTCAAATGAAGGATTTGCTTTTCTTTATTCCAAAGAACAGGGAACAAGCATGTTTGGTAGCCTGGACAGAGGGAATGAATAAATGGCAAATTAGGGATTAAGCACCATGGAGCTTCAGACAATTTAGCCAACAATAGATTTGAAAGTGATCCAGATTTTGAGCTTTTTTGTAGCAAGGTGCTTCTGTTCAGGTTTGGCCCTTAACTACAGCTGGGTTACTACTACGTGTTTTCCAAGAAAACCAGGAATAAAACTGTTGCTTGATTCCTTTGTTTCTGCTTTTCTTGTCTGTATCTTGCATGCCAATGTACATTTTTTTCTCCATTCTCCTTTGTCCATTGAAGCAATGCCCAGGAAACCAGTTAGGAAAGCTCCAAGCAACAAAATAACACCTAACATAGGCAGTTGCAGAAGAACAAGGAAAGGTAAACGGTGAAATGTGAATTGCAATATCAAATGAATGTCAAGTCCCAGGCAGTGGGGCAAGATCAAGGAAGTAAGAACTGCATGGATTTCAGGAATGTCCCTTTAATACTGATCTGGGGGGGGGGAGAAGATGATGACCTCCTACTCACTCCCCCTGCCTCTCCTCTTCCTTCTCCGTCATCTTCATCCTGAATCAATCCATTGCAGATGAATGGACTGAAGGTTAAAGATTATAATCTACCACACCGGTCTAATGTGGATTGATGGGTTTGTTTGTTTTTTACTTCCCAGTCCAGGCCCAAATCATTCATACACTGGCTTCTGTGTGTAAGAGAGGAGTAACACTCCTTCCTAGCCTGGAATCTAACTACTACATTTCCCTGGCTGTTTTATGTAGCAATCCTGATTGATAGTGAATTAATTAAGTCTTTTTGAACACTTTGAAATGCTTCATCCCAGGTTTGTTGCTAGCTGGGCTAAGTTACTTTTTATAAGATGAATCATCCTTTGACTTGCTTGCTATCTCTTAACTGTTGGTATCTACTTTCCCATCCATTCTTTTCTCAGACTCCTCACAATCACAGTGCAAATGCAGCCCCTTAGTACTTGCATAAAATCTTAGAACACAAGTACAAAAGTGTGGAGCTTGTGTTTACAATCAATTAATCAATCAATCAATAAATAAATATCATGAGATTACAACACATGTTTTGTCATTTGACACTACTGTCATGGTTGGAAATGGGCACATACGACTCTAGGGTTATATTTTAACTGACTAGTTTTATTATCCTGAATGTTAAGTATTGATCCAGCTGAACACTTCAAACACTATATCATATTTTAGATTGGATCCTTTCAAAAGTCTTGGATTATTTGAATAATTTCTCTCTATTTCAGTATATAAGGAAGGGAGACAGAACTCTGTTTTGAAGCAAGGAAACCCAAATACCATGTTTTGGGAATATATGCAAAATAATCACGGGGGCTGTATAGCTATCCAAATGGAAGTATGTTTCCCAGTTTGATAAGAAACACATTCCCTGTGATTATTTTGCAGGCTATTTTTTAATGTCATTGCTGTCACTACCTCTATTTACCTGGATGTGTCAATAGACACGATGTTCCTTACTCTCTTTGCCCGGAAGTAGGAAACAATTCAACTGTTCTAGAGTCACTGCTATTGGAAAACAGGATCGCATTCTCTGTGCTAACTCTGTCCCATAACTACAATAGAGCCTGGCTTCCTAGATAGTTTTCTCTAGCAATTTGCTTCTTCATAGTTCAACCCACAATATATCAACTGGCCCCAGGTAAAACTTTCAAATAAAATTTTTGATCTAGAAATGTAGGAAGAAGAGATCTAAACAAGTCACTGGGGAAAAAAAAGAAAGCTGACATGATAATCCAAATCAAAATTCATCCTTACCAGCACAATAATTTTTGTTGGGGAGAAAAAAAATCCACTGTTATTAAGACTTTATGAGTAATATCCTGTGTTTTAGAAGCCAAGTATATATTTTTTAAGGAAGCTGAATATTCCACTGAACTTGATTTATAATTTTGGCACAGAAGATTTCCAATGTTGCTCTCATGTTAGGTTCTTTCTTCCCACTTTTAGCAGAATGCAAGTGAGGTAATACTTATTGCTTAACATTTTAGCGTGAGAAGAAATATAAGTAGGAGCAGCCACATGCTGTTTTGGTGCACAATTCTTTTAATCCAATGAGTCGCCCAGCCAGCCAAATGTATTTTTTTTCCTCACAGCATTTATTTCATTCCTTCACCTTTTCCTGTCCCCAGGATAGAATCGCAGGATTTTATCGATATCAAGTACAGGTAGTCCTTGACTTACAACAGTTCATTTAATGACCATTCAAAGTTACAACGGCATTGAAAAAAAAGTGACTTAGGACAGTTTTTCACACTTACGACCATTGTAGCCTCCTGGAGGTCATGTGATCAACATTCAGATGCCTGGAAACTGGTTCATATTTATGACGGTTGGGGTGATCATGTGATCACTTTTGATCTAGAACCTTCTGACAAGCAAAATCAATTGGGGAAATGTAGATTCACTGTGCCACTAGCTTAACAACTGCAATGATTCATCTAACAACTGGGCAAGAAGGGTTCTAAAATGGGGGGAAAATCACTTAACAAATGTCTCAGTTAATTTTTGGGTCACTTGTGAACATTAAGTCAAGTACTACCTGTATACTCAGGACTTAGTAGGCTATTTAAACATCTCCAATCAATATTCTAATGTTTTCTTTATATAACTCGGGATTCTTCAAAACCAATGCAAATGTAGGGCCCACTTTTATGCCTAAGGATTGCCCTTGGAGTGATTGACTTCACGCATTGCAATGAAGTCACCTTGAGTGTTTGATTCTGATGTGGTCCAATATCTGACCCAGTCACTATGGAGAGCAACCGATCATTCATGACTGACTGTTGTTCAAACCACCTTCAGCACTGGATTATATTAAAATCTTTGAATAGAATTGAAATGATGGTCTGTCATAAAAAGAGCACAATTTGAGGCGTCAAATGACCTTTCAGAGCCAGGAATTTTGGCTCCTACATGCTTCCAAAAGTTCTCATTTTTCAATTAATGGAGAAAAAACATGGCCTGAGAAGAATAGTTCTATTAACTAGATTTCGTGTAATATATAAATGCAGTGAAATCAAATTTAGATTTTATCCTGGTTCCTCCATAACTTTTGGGAAGGTGGTCCCCATCGTGCCATTCAATGGAGCAGCTGCTTTCCTAGAGTTGTCTTTTCTTGAGGAAAAGAACTGCATCCTTGTTTTATAATGTAGTGTAATACATCAATGACAGATTTCATTTAATATCTTTCCTATTTTCTGACAACTGCAACAGACTAAGAATTTGGGGCACTGCAGTCTTAATACCAGGAAAATGCCTTGGGTTGGTTGGTTGGTTGGTTGGTTGGTTGGTTGATTTACATATTTAAATATATACAACCGCCCAACTCACTTTCAGTGACTCTGGGAAAGTTTACAAAGATAAAAACCCAATATAAAAAAAATAAAAAGCAATAATCGCCCACCTGCCTGGTGATAACAATCAGATGGCCATTTGATGAACTCCATCCCATTCCGTGATCCCCAGGCCCATTGGCAAACCTAGGTGTTTAGAGCCTTGCAAAGTGGGGTCCATCTTATCTCTGCAGTGATAATGTTCCACAGGGAGGGAAGCACCACAAAGAAGGCCCTTCTTCTTGGTCCCACTAGATGGACCTCCTCAGGGAACTGAACTCATAATATTCCCTGCCTCATCACTCTGGTGGGTCAAGTAGATGTGGCTGGGAAAACATGGTCCTTCAAATAATCTTGTCCCAAGCCATGTAGGGCTTTGAAGGTGACAACTGCACCCTGAATTGGACCTGGAAGCAAATCAGCATCCAATGAAGCTCCTGCATGAGAGATGCACATCGAGGCCTGCACAAAACCACGAAAGTCGCTACATATGCACATTGGTGGAAGTTATGCTTAGCTCCCCTTTAACAAGTTTTTTTTCAAGTTTTCTATACTCCCAGTTGGTTTCTAGTTAGCCCCTCAGTATCCCTATTCTAGTCTTTGTATATCTCCTGAAGTTTCATGCAACTAACTGAAAATGGTTTCATTCAAACCAATCTTGAACAGTACTATCACAAACCTTAAGTCCCACCAAACACTCTTTCCCAAAAATGTGGCCCCATCAAATATAAATATAAAACCTTTGTGTGTGGTTGAATAAATATACATATACATACATGTGAACACATATAAATACACAAACAAAGAGAGGGGCTTCCTGTTATTATTTCTTTATTAGGTAAATTTTAACATAATATAGTAGTCATTTGTATTGTAATAAAAGAATGAAAGAGAGCTAAATAGAGCTAACACAAAAGCCATCTTCTCCTAAATTCAAATTTAAAACATTTTCAAATCATTAGGATTAACTGAAACTGAAACAGTGTTTGCCAGAACAAGGTCCTCATAAACCCAAACCCCCCAAAAGAAGGAAAACCTTCCAAAATTTGTGCACAAATAGTGCAAAATATCTTTTTTAAAATGTTGGCTTCTAAACCTATATCTTTCAGTCCTGGGTTTTAGCATGCCAACTGCTTACCAACTATTCAGTTACCTGTGCCTAAGTGTAAAGCAATATTTTCTCATTCATTTATTTTTTTGAATAGCAATCTAAATATATGGTATCTACCACCTATTCTTGTGGCAAAACCTTGTATATATTGAATTATGAGCTTTGTAGATCATCATGGAAATCAATGTCCATTGACAATTTCTTTGCTGGTTGATCTTGGTGGGGCTAGGTTCTCACTTCTTTCAAAAGTTAGTGTCACGGGTTCTTTTATGAAATGCATATAATCAGATTGTGCCAGACTTAAAGCAGTAGAAAAAATGTGTTGAGAAATCAATAGAGAATAATTCAGATCTTCTTACTGTATCTTGGAAGAAAAAGATCCATTGGTTTGAACAGGTATCTGAGCTTCTGAAACAAGAGAAGTTCACTGGGGAAGTTGCATAAATGAACCATGTCGTCAACCCTGAAGTTGGCCAAACTGTGGACATGTTTCTTTTATAGCTTTTCTCTAGGGAGTTTTCTTCTCATAGCATCAGGGCTGACACAGCCGGGAGTGAAGGGGCCAGGGAGTCGGGTGTAGCGATAGCTGGGATGTTGTTGCCAAAATAAAATTATTTCCCCTAGGAATCAAGGACATCAGTGCAGGTGCATGAAAGGAGGAGACTGGGATCACCTAACAACTGGACTATGTGCTGATTGGACCATGTGAAGGGTGACTATGGGGGGAAGTGACAAAATTTAACTTTTAATTGGGTGTAAAACCGGCAGGAACCTAGAACTGGTTTTCCACCAAGAAATTGTCAATTTGATATGTTCCAATAAAATATTCTTTGAGGAATATGCCTGCCTCGGTGTTCTTATTGAATGGGACCGTATTATTGCAACCTTGACACCTGTCTGGTATTCCTTCTAATCTACCCTAGTATTTAATTCCATGACATCCATTGACTGGATCCTGTTTCTTGGAGAAGACCATTGGTAGGAGTTTGTAGGATCTAGGGCAAGGGTCTCCAAGCTTGGCAACTTTAAGACTTGTGGACTTCAACTCCCATAATTTTCCAGCCAGCATAGCTGGGAGTTGAAGTTCACAAGTCTTCTGGGAGTTGAAGTCCACAAGTCTTAAAGTTGCCAAATTTGGAGACCTCTGATATAGCGTGATGATGATTGGCTAATGATTAAATCTTATTCTATATGTATTTCTGGGTTTATAAGAAGAGGGTTTATAACAGAATATTCCTCAGTGACACTGAAGAACTGGTGAAAGTTGCTCAGTAGTAAGTAACTATGTGAAGAAGATCAAGAGGCAAAACTCATTTCTCCAGTAGGACTCAAAAACTCTGCTCACTCCTTGAGACTATATATGTATAATCTCCATCCATAGAGATGTATCTGGATAGAGGATGCATCAACAATTCATCAAAGGAATAAATATTCTCTTCAAGATACCCTTTTGATTTCTCACACACAAATCTGATTAACTTGCCAATGCTGCTCATAAAAAGTACATGAGGGCCAGTACTCACCAGAACAGTTTCCCGCTCATCCCTAACATATAGACATAAAAACTAGTTTAATTAAATGGGTATATATGGCTCTGATGATTCGTTTTTTCTGTATGTCCTTTAACGTCATTGCAGTGATATTCCTTCAGCTGGAGAAAAATGTCCTAACTATGGCAAGAGTGAGTTCACACATCATGCTAAATAATGTGCTTTGTTAAATTTGGCTTTTGTGAGTTCAAACAATTCTAGTTTATTCACTAAAACTGCAATGATGTAAAAGTCTGTAGTGGCTATGTAACTTTAGCTACTCCTTAGCAGGATTGGACCAGGTTACTAATGGCTTTGCAGGGTTGAAGATAAGACTGGCAGGAAATAATAGTAATAGTAATAGTAATAATAACAACAACAACAACAACAACAACAATAAAAAACCAAAAGACAGACAAATCAGAGAAGAAGGCAGCGACTTCTTCCAACTTCCAAATGGTTGCCATAGCAACTGCTTGGCCCTGCTCATGCAGTCCTCAAGAGTCAAACTTGACTCAAGGGAGTCTTGATTGTTGAAGTGCCACTCCATCTGGAGATTTTACCTATTCCATCCTTCTCCAGCAATCTGAGAATAGCAGGATTTCTCAAGAGTAATGGTTAGCTATGAGGTAATGAAGTCAACCTCCTACAGCTAGAGTTTGGCTCCATTAGGCCTGGTGTGTCTTGATGCCCCTGAAATGGATTGTAACTAGCACAGGACTGAAGGTGTATGAAAATCTCATCCATCAGAGAGCCAATTGAATTTAGTGGTTAAGCCTAAGACATCAGACTAGAAACCTAGAGACTGTGAGTTCTAGTCCCACCTTAGGTATGAAAGCTTGTTGGTAATTTTGAGCTAATCACTGCACCTATATGTTTTTTGCCTATATGATATATTTTAATACATGCTATATATGGTATAAATATTTATAGAGATGATTGTGCGTGGACTACTATCGTGTTTCTGAAGAACTTGCATAGATTTCAGTGGAACCTGGGCAGGAGAGAACATCCCACTAGATCAGAGGTGAGGAACTATGGTCCCTTTATGACTTGTGGACTTCAACTCCCAGAATTCCTGGGCCAGCCACTAAGTTGAAGGTCACAAATCATAAAAGGGGTCATAGTTCTCCATCCTTGCATGAGATGCTGGTGGTGCAGTGGCCTAGAAGTGGAGCTCTCACCTCACAATCAGGAGGCTGTGAGTTCGATCCTAGGTGGAGGCTAATACTTGGAGTAGACTCTCCTGCTTGACTAGATGATCTCCAAGGTCCCTTCCAACTCTGTTATTCTATATAAACCTCTGCACCACTGCGTATTACATCTAATAACCACTTCAGTTAAACAGCACTCTTGCTAACAGACAGATTAGTTGCTAGGGTTTCAGGATCTGAAGCTCTTCTGCTCTTATGTATTTCTGCTCATTCTCTGATTCCAGTAATATGGAAAGATTTACCCAAAGAAAATTGCATGGTGATGAAATCATTAAACTTTGACTTGTGATATAGAGAAGCAGAAAGTAGTGTGATGGTTGGACAGCCAGTAGAATAATTTCAATCATTGCAGGTACTTTTATGCAAAATCCTCATGAAGATCAGGAGGAGGATTGGCAGTAAAAGATCCTTATCACAACCAATCAAATTAGCAGTACTATCTGATCTACCATCGTTGGATTTTAAAACTTCATATGTTTATGTTGTGTTCCTGGCTCACACATGGGCCAATATTTACTTACTAAGTATGTTGTAATAAGTTCAGTAAACATATTGCTTGACTCTTGCAAAATTGCCTCTTCGACAGAAGGGATGGGATGCTCCTGAAGGCAAAGTAAATCTCTTTATCAACCCTACTGTACCTATGGAGAAGGATATTAATGGAGCTTCTCGGTCACCCAGATCATGGTGCTTTTTTTTAAGGGGCAACTGGACTTTCTTGGTTTTCTTTGAAGATGTCTCACTTCTCATCCAAGAAGCTTCTTCAGCTCTGACAGGATGGTGGGAATGGAAGGATTTATATTTGTTGCAGGCAGCTGGTCATTTGCATCCTTTTAGAGAGTCTTTGAGAACACTTGGAGGTTTATCTGTGTTTATCTGTGTCCTCGGGGTCACCAGAATAGTGCAAATGGGTGTGGAGCCTTCTTGGCTGCAGGATATTTTCTGACCAGTGTCCCTTCACTGTTGAAGACCGGTGCAGGCTGTTGGGGATGAGTCTGTGTTGGCTGCATCTCAAACTGAAGCGAAAATGGTTCCTGTAGTCTGCAATTTTTCTGGAAATCCATTCACATTCCTGCACCATTCAAAGGGTGCTCATCCCAAAATGCATAGTTAAATGTCTATGGAGATTCTCAGTCATCCAGGTCCTGGTTGTTCCAAAGGTGGTTTTTTCAGGAGGCAACTGGACTTTCTTGTTTTGGAGGAGGAGAACTCAACATCATGTTGAGTTATTGCTAAGATCCCAGGTGGTAGCACAAATATGCATATGGGGGTCTAAAGTTCAGAAACAAGGTTTTGTTGTTCAGGACACCATATCATCTCTTTCCTATGCTCTCTAACTGCCTGAACTACTTGACTTTAATTCTAGGATTTCATCTGTCACAAATTTCCCTTCCTTACAATACACACATGCACACAAGCACATGTTGTCTACATAGATGTATATACACATGTACTTGTTTGAGCACATAGACCCGTTATTTTAGTCATGTCCCTTATAACCAGCACATTGTACCAAATTCAAAGTTTTATTTGCTCATCCATCCCCATCAATGGTCCAAATAGCAGTGCGGTGGCCTAGAGGTGGAGTTCTCACTTCACAAACAGGAGGCTGTGAGTTCGATCCTAGGCAGAGGCAGATATTTCTCTCTCTGGGCATAATGAGAATATATCTGCTGAACAAAACTCTGCATTGGTGAGAAGAAGGGCATCCAGCCATTAAACACTCGGCTAGCTCCATTCAAACACTCTGCCCAGACTCCATCCCACAAGGGATTATGAGGTCATTAAAAGATGATGATGATGATGATGATGATGATGATGATGATGATGATGAACCCCATCAATGGTCCAAATGTCCTAGTACCTGGGTTAACAACCTTTCCAAATCTGATGCCCAGCACATAGACTGGGACCAAAAGTCCCAACATTCCCCAAATACCTTCTTATTAGAATTCTGGGATTCGTAGTCTCAGTCTAGTTCCATAGTACCAAGCTGAGAATGGCCAACATAAATGGCATTGCTCTCTGCAGAAGTCTTATGTGTTTGTTTGTTTGTTTAATCATTCACAATTCTAAGGCCATTCAGCTCATCAAGTCCAGTTTAATGATAGAGTTTTAAAAGAAGCCTTGAATAATTTTCTTCATGTCAATCTCTGTCTTACCTTTTAGAGGAGACTATTTTTATTCTCATGATAGTTTTGGTTTTGCCTTCTCCCTATTGATTTCTTGATTAAAACAGTGCGTTTCAATTACCAACCAGATCCACAGATCAGAATATGAAATGATACCTAGAGTGATTTTACAGCTTAGTCAACAAAAGAGCATACCTTTTCAAAATGCTCCTTTTCCAAGGTGCTGATGAACATCATACAGTGGAATTATCTATGATTATGTCTCGAAAATTGCATCTTAAAATGCCATCCCACCTTTCCATAATTATTCCCATCAAGCCTTCTCTATTTACAGTCAGAAGGTTTCTCTCTTTTCCTGTGTTGAATAAGAACACAAATATCAGTCAATTACACAACTTCTTATCCTACTCAGTCAATTAAACCTTCAGCAATCATTCGCATCAAATAGATGACTGGAATTTATCCTGTTTGCTGAATTAAGAAAACCTTTGCTCATCTCTCCAGGTGGCTAAACATAAACATTTCCCATTGCCAATAAAAAATGCAAGCTACGCTTCCCTTTTCATCTGTAGTAATTGAAGTCTTTATTTTTATTTTTAAAAGGTAATTGCAAAAAAAGGGCATCTTACAAAACTGTAGGTAGTATTTTCATATTTTAAATCTATTTGGTTTTCATATAAGTGGTACCTCCCATGAGTAAAATAAAAGGCTATGCAAATGGGACACGGTGCTCTTGAAATTCACGAATGGCATTTGCAATAGCAGGGGCTCTGATTTCATTTCCATTTTTTCTTTGCAAAAAAAATGATACAGGTAGCACATTACCATATTCATACTGTATGGAAAAGGTATGATTTTAATGGACTGGTATGATAGATCTGCTTTCGTTCCTACATAAACACAGAAGTTGAATGTAGTCTGCATTCCCAGAAGGGAGGGGCTGCATTCCAGAGGAGCAAGAGACAACTCAGTTCAGATAGCTTATATGAGAAAAAGAGGGTGAACATGATTCCTCCCTAATAGTTCCTGGTATATAGCAATAGCAATAGCAATACACAGACTTATATACTGCTTTATAGTGCTTTTTACAGCCCTCTCTAAGCGGTTTACAGGATCAGCATATTGTCCCCATAATCTGGGCCCTCATTTTACCCACTTTGGAAGGATGGAAGGCTGAGTCAACCTTGAGACTGGTGAGATTCGATCTGCCAAATTGCCAAATTGCAGACAGCTGGTTGTAAGCAGAAGAAGTAGCCTGCAGTTACTGCACTCTATCCTCTGCGCCACCGAGGCTTCTATATGCTTAATGGGAGAAGTAGTTTGCTTCAGTTTGGCAAGATTTTGTCTATAGGTATGAAACAATTAAGGTATCTGCTTGGAAGAATCATGTGACTTTCTTGGATTTTGGAGCCTGACAATATTTGAGAAAGCATTAGCCCAAAGAATAACATACTTTCAGTGGCAAGGAGGGCCTTTTACCAGTTTAAATTGACATCTCAACTGTGACCCAAACCTGAATAGGTGTTTGGTCTCAGCTCTTAAGCCAGCAACCAGATCAGGAATGGCAGACACAAAAAAAACAGTGAACAATGCAATAAAAGAACAGATGGCAAAACCAAATTGTTGGTCATGGATATGGTTCAACAAGAGTCAGAAGAGTCAAAGAGAGCCTAGAGATGACACTCAGAACAAGTGCAAAGGTCAAAAGCCAAGAATTTAGCTAATCAACCATTCTCTTGGACCCCACCAGGTCAGAGGGTTCCAACACTGGGTGTCCCAAAAGGTGGGTTCATAAAACCAAAATTACTTTGACTCCAATTATGTTCCAGTTTCCAATTCAGTTTCCAGATATCAGTTTACGTTATGGTTAGGGTTACTTCTTGTTAGTAGAATTCTTCTATGGGAGGACTTATTCAAAAGGAAGCATGTTCGTGAGTGGACTGCATTTTAAGTTCTCCTCAGTGTACTGATATTTGTGCCCACTGTGACCTCTCTTAATATGAGAGGGCGGCTGGGTGGGTGGGGAAGTTGGAGGGTGGGGTGAGAGAGAGAGAGAGAGGGAGGGGACAGGGAGAGGGACAGGGGCAGGGATAGGGAGAGTATCTGCTTTGTAGTATGTGAACCTGGAACTGCATTTCCAAGCTTTCAGATTCTGAACCCTGCTAACTCTGATATGCATCAAGAAGGTAATTTTTGTCTTCTGATGAAGATTCCTCCAAACCAGACATTATTTTATAGGTAACCAAGTTTCAGTAACCTATAGTCTAATAACTCTGCATTTATTGTAATGTAAGCTTTTGTGATTTTGTGATGAGATTGAAAATCAGGCTACATACGTCAGATGCTACATCTTTTCTCTCCTGCTGTACGGAGTGGAGAGTTGGTCTCTGGCAGAAATCCACTTGAAGAGACTAGAAGCATTTGAAATGTGATTTTACAGGCAGCTGTTATGTATACATTGGGTTGACAAAATCAGAAACGAGGAGGTGATAAGCCGGCTGGGAAAACCAAGGGAAATAATCAAAACCATAAAAAAGTGAAAGTTAAAATATGTTGGACATGTGATGCGACACCCAGAAAAATACGGCATAAACTTCACTTAATCCTCCAAGGAAAGATTGAAGGCAAATGAGGTCCAGGCAGAAAAAGAACATCATGGCTTCAAGATCTAAGGAACTGGTTTGGACAAAACCCAACAGGACTTTTTTGTGTGGATAAATTTGATAAAAATAGGATCGCCAACACGATCGCCAACGTCCGATGATGGATATGGCACAAGAAGAAGAAGCTTTTGTGACCTATGTTGGGTTCCAGTTCAGTCAAATGCCATGAAATAAGTAAGCTAAGGCAGTGATTCTCAAACTTTACTTCACCATGGATCCCTTTAAATACCTTTTGTGGCCACGGATCATAGCCATGGACCCCTAAGACTAAAGATTTCAATCATAACATTTCGTCAAGCCTTCACGGATCCCCTGTGTCGACATCACAACCTCTTCCCCCCCCCACCCCCCCCCCAGAGTCTGCACACCACAGGTTGAAAACCAGGGAGCTAATTTAATGCTGTAATGTTTTCTAGGTAGGAATGACACTGAAGCCTGCCCAAGTACTTCAGGCTTGTGCTCCAAAACCTGAAAAACATCAAGGCAAACACTAAATCTAGCTGTAATTGGAATAGAAGTAGTTATAATTAAAGTAGCTGAATAGAGTCAGTATGATTAAGCCCAATGGGTTTGATAATTCCCCTTCTTCCACATTAAAATTCTGTGGTAACTTACTCTAGGAGCAACCTGACTGACAGCTGTTTCCCAACAGCAGCCTGGGGGGCATATCAAGGATCTTCTGTATGCAAAGTACACGTTCCACCATTGAACTGTGACCCTTCCTTTGCCATTGCAATAAAAGCATGGCCCTGGTGGCAGCTGAGTGTAAAATTCTTCACCACTAATGAAATTATGCAT
>JAOYMU010000001.1:30635326-30648127 GCA_025802295.1 Psammodynastes pulverulentus
CTGGCTGTTCACCGCCCTGAGTCCTATCGGGAGAAGGGCGGTATAAAAATACAATAAATAATAATAATAATAATAATTTCCAAAATTGTTGCCAAGAAATGGCATGATTGGTCTGTGTAGTTGCTTGGGGTCAAGACCAATCCAAAGGTTCCTCCCAAAAAACCAAAAACCCAACCAAACCCAAATGAACAAAGGGAAGGAGAGAGGTGGGTGGGAATCTACAGCTTGACATGCTTTATACTTAAACAAAGGAATACATTTAAGTGCCCTCTGCAAAGACTTTGAAATCTGCTCAGTTCTTGCTACACTGCATTATGAGGATAAGGCGTTTATTAGTTTAGGATGGGATTATGAAATTAAACATAAGCACCATGTTCAAGACTTGCTGCCTAGTGCTGTTAGGACAGAAAAAAATAACTCTACCACGCTTGAATGGTAAGATTGTAGTGAGTGGTTTTCACTAAATGTCTTTAAAATGATCCGAGGTTGGAACAGTATGGTCTCACAAGGCTGCGCCTCCTTTGCAAATTCTGTCGTTTTACTCCTGGAGATACTTCAGTTGTAAACAGCTTTCCCGCTAGTAAAATGATTGGCACCTCTGCTTGCAGGAAAAATTGATTGGGGATGCTTTTGGAAAATTACTCAATGTCCTACAAGCCAATTAATACAGTTTAGAGCAGGCTTTCTTTTGTCTTGTTCTTGCAAAACACAATCCTTATACTTCCCATGTATATCAATAGGAAAAATTCACACCGAAAGAAAGTGACTGCGCACACATACACATAATGCCACACTCACCATCTTGCAGGTTTTGATACACACACCAGCACACCCTTGGCTACTATTATTGCTGAACATGATTTGGGGCGAGTAGAAAAGTGGCTACTTCTTTGCTCAGTAATTTAGAGTGCAAGTCTATTTAAACCTGTTCCCTGCGAACTAGAAACGTCATCGATTACTTCGGACAAATTCTTGTCCAGGATTTAATCTAATTTTGTTTCTATATGTTGCAGTGCATATTTTTCATCATTAGATGTCACGATATCGCTGTTTACTCAACCCAAAGTGCTGTGCTAGTGAGAAAACAGGAAACATAAGCTTGTATAACTGTGCATGCATTTGTTATTTGTTGGAAGAGGAGAAAAAGCATTATAGGGCCACAGGCAAGAATTACAAGATTTTTCACAGATGGAGTGAGGAAGGTACAAATTTAGTGATATGGGAATATAAATGGGTTATACAGATAGTCCTTGACTTACAATTCATTTAGTTGCCGGTCAAGCTTACAACAGCCACTGAAAAAAGTGACTTATGGCTATTTTTCATAGTTACAACCTTTGTAGCATCCCCCATGATCATTTGGTCAAACTTCAGATGCTTAGCAACTGGCTCATACTTATGACCGTTGCTGGGTCCCAAAATCATGTGATCGCTTTTTGCAACCTTTTGACAAGCAAAGTCAATGAGGAAGCCAGATTCACTTAACAACCGGGTTGCTAACTTATCGAATGCAGTGATTCACTTAACAACTGTGATATGAGAAGTCATAAGATGGAGCAAAATGCACTTAACAACAGAATTTTGGGCTCAATTGTGGTCGTAAGTCGAGGACTACCTGTAGAAAAGCACCATTGTCGTATTTTTATCCTTCAAGTATAAATCTCCACGATATACAGATATAATAAATCATAAATCAGATATCAAATGTATTTCCTTCAAAGTAAAACCCTAGGAAAATCTATGCTTGTGTATTTGATGTATCAAATTCTAAGAGGCTATTTGTGCACTCCCTACATAATTTCATAAACAAGAGACATATTATTTTTTGTTTATATCCTCCTTCCCAAAATAAGTAATGAGATAAACTAGACAAAGACTCACACTTAAACTGTATATTCTTTTTTGAAAGTTTAATATAGCTTTAGATAAAACTGAACTTGCAGTATTAATGAGTACAAGAGTTTGTTAATTTTTATATTATCCAAATATACTTGTACATTTATACAGTTATATATTGCATGCCAGAAAATGCAATTAGTCGATTCTAATCTGAATATGTACAATTTACAATATAATTCAAGCATAAATTCAGCAGTCAAACACACAGACCTGCTGTGCAGTCAAACATAATTTTCTTAGAAACTTCAGCACTGGGACTTGTCAAAATATGGATTATGAAACTGAAGTGGCTGCCAGATTAATAAAAAAGACTACAAAGTGGAAAGTAAAAACAGTTGGCAAAAGGAAAAAAAAAGTATTATTAGCCACATTTTATATTAAATCAAATCATTAGAAGAAAATATATTTTAACCTAAAGTCATATCGCAATGAAAACTTGTCACAGCATTAGTTAAACAATGACAATTCTTTAGAGAAAAGGAAACTGTTTTAATGTTTTAGGTCCAAAAAATAGACCTAGCTCTGTTCCCACTATGATATTACATATCCTTACCAATTACAAAAGAATCATTCACTTTCTCTTCGCTATCTCACACTGCACAAAAGTTAGGTTACCATATACTTTACAAATAACTATTCCTACATATAAGTGGATTCTAACGCATGATTATAGAGCTGACTGTGCAAAGGTTCAAATATAGAAGTATGAATAAAATTAGCCTTTGACATAAATGGTACAGTAAAATATCACAAATGTCCTATGTGCAGAAAAAAGAGCAGTACACTCTAAATTGCCTTTCCTTGAGAGTATGATACAAAAATCAAACCCGTGTTTTGAAGAGACTTACTAATTCAGTGTGGAAAAAAAATCACGTGTAAATTTTCATATTTGTTATTTTACATGGCAGAATTGTGGACACCAGCTACATTCTGCTTTTTTGGCATTTAGGTGAGATTTTTTTGGCTTGCAATTAAACACATTCATACTGCCAATAACTCAAAACTGAAGCTCAAAAACTTATCTTTCAGTTCACAAATTTTAAAAAAGTTTTCAAAGATGGGGGAAAAATTATACAAAGCCCATTGTGATATCTCAGGTTCACATGAACTCTTACTATGGATGAGCAGTCTGCCTTTCATTGCTTAGGACAGGTTGCAAAATGTTTAAATACTTTCAGCTACAAGGATATATGCTACTACTGTTGTCATCGGTTGATAAAAAATGACCCTGGTACACTTTTAATGATTCACAGCCCTTTGAAAACTTGATGGATGAGTAAAATAATATTTAGATATATTTAAAATTGTACTGTAATTTCCCCTTGCCTCATCGCCCTATTCCAGCTAAACTTTCAGATAATTGAATATATTGATAAGAATATCCATTGTAATATTTTGACAGATTTTGTCATTATTGATTTTAATTACTCTGTTGTGTAGATTCCACTGAATAAGGTACTATACAAATATTTTACCAAAAGAGTAATAAGGGTAATTTAGAAACGAATTATTGAAGTGGTATTGCTTTCAGCAATTATTTTGTGATTCCCTCAGAGCAGGGGTGTCAAATTCACATCGGTATCACATGACATATCCCCCCCCTTTTTCCCCTTCGCTAAACCGGGTGTGGGCATGGCCAGCGAGTGACACATCCGGCCCATGGGCCGGAAGTTTAACAGCCCTGCCTCGGAGTAAGTTCAGGCAGTTATGCATTTTGTATCTCATAGCAGCATTCCAATGTCACCTATTGGACAACTGTAGAGGTAACCTTTTCTCTAACCCTATCAAAGGCTTCCATGTTTCATGGGAAGCTGTTCCAGGAGTTGCTTCTTGTGGGGAGCACAGAAAATATCCCTTTGCATGAATTGTTGGGTACAAATTAAAAATTTAAAGATAAATTATCATATCACTGCATATCAAACAATACAAATATCTATGTAAAACACATATTTAAAAAAACTATTCGGTGCAGAGAAAAGGTACTTGTAGCAAAACATTTTGCCTAAGTTATGTGATATATTTGAACTCAAATTCATTCAAACATATTTTTGGAGTTATTGCTCAAACAAAAATTCCTAACGTGAATATCCTTAAAAAAAATAAAACAATTCAAATTGTTTTTTTCCCCAATTCAAATATTTTCCAAATGTTATAACTTACAGATGTTGATAGAATAGCATAAAAAAAGTAAATATAATATGCTAGAATAGTATTACAAAAGGAAAATATAATAATTTGAATGTGGTGTGTTGAAATTTGCTACTACGGCCACACATTTTTATTTCCTAAAGCCAAATTTCAAGGCAAAGATTGACACTTGCAATGGGGACGAACTTACGGGCTTATAGGGCATGGTCCAATTATCTGGCATTCTGACAATTTAAGAGCAACTGTGACTGGATCTTCAGAGGTAAAGAGATCTGCCTGGAACTTTTCGGCTGCTACAGAAAGCTGCATCAATATATTGTTCGCCTCTATGGCAAGGATATTTTCCATCAGGTTTGTATGCTAGAAACTCTTCAAAACACACATCTTCTTTTTCTCTCTTTCTCAATTTGTACAGCTGCCCATCTCAAAGGTAGTCCTCGACTTACAACCACAATTGAGCCCAAAAATTTATGTTTCTAAATGAGAAATTCATTGAGTTTTGCCCTATATTACAACGTTTCTTGCCATATTTGTAAAGTGAATCAAGGCAGTTCTTAAGTTAGTAACATGGTTGTTAAGTGAATCTGGCTTCCCTATTGACTTTGCTTGTAAGAAGATCCCAAAAGGTGATTACTTGACCCTGGGACAATACATATGTCATAAATATGAACCAATTGTCCAGCATCCGAATGTAAATTACCTGATCATGGGGATGCTGCAACGACATAGTTGTTAAGTGAATCACTGCAGTTGTTAAGTCATATGGTTGTTAAGTAAATCCCCACTGACTTTGCTTGTTAGCAGTTCACAAAAGGTGACCATGTGACCCTGGGATATAGCAACCAACATAAATATGACTCAGTTGCCAAGCGTCTGAATTTTGATCACATTACCAAGGGGATGCTTGTAAGTGTGAAAAACAGCCATCAGTCACTCTTTTCATTGCCATTTTAACTTTGAACGGTCACTAAATGAACTGTTGTAAATCAAGGACTGCCTGTACAATCATTAACTCTGCAATCAACCACTCAGTAATCATGAGATATTGGTTTCTGTGGAACAGTGTTTCTCATCCTTTGTAACATTAAGATGCATGGACTTCAACTCCCAGAATTCTTTCAGCCAGCATGCTTTTAGGTACATGCTGGTCGGGGGAATTCTGGGAGTTGAAGTCTCCAGATCTCAATGTTGAGAAACACTGCTATAGAAGAAATAAGACATAAGACTGGTCAAATTTGAAAAAGATCTCATCCCCCCCGCCCCCCGCCAGTATATTGACAATGGGAGAAACACGTTCCTTAAAACAATCATGATGCATAAAAGATTATTATTCTGCCAGCAGATAAGAAAATGCTACAGTGATTATGAATATGAAAGACTGTCAGAAAAATCTCCAAGACCTCTTAGACCAGGCAACTCATAAAAACCTAAATGTGATCCAACAGCTAATATCTTATGGCAAAACACTTAGCTGCACTTTTACAGCCTTGTAGTGGACTTATGTCAACATGTATTAAGGATTCAACCCATTTCATTGAGAAATAAATAAGTGTGGTCTTAGACAAGGTAATGTATTGATCAGTTTTGATGTGGTTTTACTTTTTAGAAAGTTGCTGATTAAAAAAACATCAGTACTGTGTATATTAAGAAAATCTCCAAAGACTTTACTGATTTATTCCATCATTGCCTAACTGGCAAGCTATTTCCAGAGGAACATCAAATTCTCTGAGCAAATTAAATGGACTGACATAGGGTGCCCACTGAGTTTAGTTTCTATAATTTCTGCATACAGAAATGTGAACAATGTGGACTAGACCCTGCACCTTTAAAGCCGTAAGTTTGGTTTCAGTATGTGAATGACTTTTTGTGATCTGGACAGACATAACTGGAGTTATGGTTAGGAAGGACTCAAGAAATTTCTAGAGCATCTGAATTGTGTCCACTAAAATATTTAATTTATGATGGAAGAGCAGAATGGCCAACTTGCATTTTTGGACTTTCTAATTATTAAAGAAACCCAACAATTTGGACATGCAGTATAGCAATAGCAATAGCAATAGCACTTAGACATATCTACAGTTTTACAGTGCTTTACAGCTCTCTTTAAGTGGTTCACAGAGTCAGCATATTGCCCCCAACAATTTGTGTCCTCATTTTACCTACCTTGGAAAGATGGAAGGCTGAGTCAACCTTCATTCTGGTGGGATTTGAACTGACAAATTGTAGGCAGCCAGCAGAAGTAGCCTGCAGTACTGCACTCTAACCACTGTGCCACCATGGCTAAAAACCAACATGCAGTTGGTTTTAATTCTATTTAATTCACTATTAATTCTAACCATCTTCTCCTCCAGTAAAGTATGATTAAAACTCTCACTGATCATGACTTATTTGTGAGCCTGAAAAGATTACTTGATGATTTGAGATATCCTGATTTTACCAACTAATGGTTCCTCTGTTGGTGAGATCACACAAGTGATGCAATCCAACAATAAAAACAGCTCCTCATATCCATCAAAGGACAAACTATACCAAGAGTAGGAAAGGTGGTTCTCCTTTTATTGAGAAAATTACAAACCAAACTGAACATTACTGGAGAAATACAACTTAGAAACTATCTACAAACCAATGTGAAAAATCCAATGAAGTATTCGCTCGTTTAAGGATGGCAGATGTCATCTTTCATCATTGGAGGTTTGTTATAAACCTTACAGCTGTACACAGGTATGTATTGGAACTAAAAAAAAATTCAACTCAAAGAACATGAGAAATATTACAACTTGAAATTCAGTGGTAGCTGAACACCCACTGCTACATGATGGGCATAGATTCAATTTAAAGACACGCAAGTATTAGCAATCATATCAAATTGTTATGCACATCTAGAGAGAGAGAGAAGCTATCAAGATTTATAAACACTCCAATGTTAACAAGAAAGTCTGAATGTTAACAAAACCTGGTTTCCAGTTTAAGTCACCCTAAAAAAAAAGCCCTTGATTAACCACACTTTATAGAATCTTCAGCGGTCTTATCTGAAATAATAATAATAAGCAGTAGCTGGTTTCGGACAGACCAATACAAAAAAAATTAGCCCCTTTGGGACTTGTTAAAATCAGACCAATTACAAATTCACTTGTATAAAGAACCAATCAGAAACTGGCTTTCCAGTAACATTATCCAACTTCTGTTCCAAATACAAGAGATCTGTCAGTTTCTGCTCAGTTGCCTGTGATCACTTTACCTCTGAAGATACCAGCCGTTGTTGCTGGTGAAATGTCAGTATACCAGATAATTAGTCATGGCTTATTAGCTCAGAAGCTTGGCCCCATTGGATTGATACTGGCCGTGAAAGCTTGAATTGTTAATATTTGTGGTGTAGGCTTCATTGATTTCTGCTTCCCCCCCCCTCCTGGCTTTGCTTCATGGCAAGAGAAAAAAGGTCTAAGGCCAGATTTCCACCTTGCAGGCATTAACCAATTAAACTGGTTGCAGAGCTGTAGTTCAACCCAAGGCTTCAAGTTAGAAAGTCTGATTAAGGTCTAAAGAATACTACAACTAACACTAAACTCTCAAGGGAACGTTGGACTTTTTCAGTGAACAGTTCCCTATTTCCCTAATTATTATGGCATATTGCAGGGAACTTCAGAAGTGGTTTCTGATATGGCCTAGGAACCAGTTTCTAATAGAAAAGGGAGGAAAAAGTCAAATACTCTTCTGGGAGCACACAAGCCCTTGGAATCACCTAAAGTATCTTGGTTCCTTGCTGAAGGTTTTGTGTTACACACACTATGAGTGGTTCTGCTCTGAGGTTTATCGATCGACATTGCTTTGGATGCTTGGTTTTAGCTTACTTGGAAGAAATCTTCCCCATATTTATTTATCCTTTCCTGTAGCATGTCACACAATTTCCATAAGTAAGCCAACTGGATTGTGTGTGAAACATTTTTCCTACCCTACAGGCACCTCTGCCAACGATTTCTGAGGAAGGTAGTTTATAAGGTTTTCCTTCTTCATTAATCCACTGTAGTGGCTTCTGAATGCTTTTGAATGTAAGTTCCATTTGGATGGCTCTACATCCACGTAATAGCTGGAAATAACCTTGAAAAACAAAGTACAGGATGTAGATGTGCCTCCAGCCAAGAATCTCGGTCATTTGGCTATTTATAATGTAGACGTTATCATTCTCTCTTCCTGATTGTTTAATATCATTTTGGTTGATTCAGTGGAACGTAGAAGCAAGAACGAGTAGCATAATAATGCAACAACAGTAGAACTGCCAGCTCTGAGTTACAATATGCCCTTTTAACTGATTTGTGCCTTTTACTCATCATCTGTTTTCCTATTTTGCAAAGGAAGTGGAACCTTGGGATGCAAATGCACCTTTTAAATCCTTTTTGTATGTCGGTTGGAAGCAGTCCATGGACCTTATTGAAGGGCACTAAAGCTGTTTGGTCTATTTCTGATAATGCATAGTAGGTACCGTTATAATTTGTCTTTATCTGCCTTCGTACAGCTAAGGAGGACTTAGGCAAGACTGCAGTGATGATTAGGCTGCTGGTACTGTGGAGAAAAAAAACCTCATTAATGAAGCTGCAGACCCTAACAAATGCTATTGTCATAAAATAATCTGCAAGTTAATTTCCAATAGTCAGGAACCTTATAATAACCACTGAGATGACTGCTCCCGAGGTCTTTGATGTCTAAGAAGCTATGAATAGCTCTGAACCTATCTGCGTGCACAGATTTCCAAAACGCACTTCACAAGGGATTACACATCTTTCACAGCAAGCTTTTGAGGCCCTGGGTCATCTGAATCTAACTTTACTGTGGGATGAAGATGGATATAAAGAGTTAAATAATACGAAGAAAGGAATTTGCTTAATGTATGAAAAACCAGAGCAAGCCATCAGTGCAATAAATCAAGAAAATACCTCCAGGTTGAACTTTATTTCATACTTATTTTTAATGAAAATGAAACAAGCATGTATCACAACAACTTTCTTGATTTTATGACCTCTGCCTAAAATAGAACTCTGCCTGCCACGTATTTTGCCGACTTCTAACCAGAATTGACTTTAATGTAAAGAAAAGATAAGAGTATCCCTATTGCAAAATAAACGGGGGAAAGTGTTAAAGCAAGAGGAAAAAAAGGCTTAAGGCTTAAAAAGTTTTGGTGTTCAGAATTCTGAATAGCTATAGCCTTATTTGAACAAAGAAAACATGCACTGCACCTGTCTGAAGAAAACATCACAATTTACATCAGGAAAAAAAAGGGGGGCATGATTCAGCCAACATACACATTTAACTGTATTGACTGGAAAGTAATTAAATATGTATTTAAAGATTAACCAAAGATCTGATTCAGTTTCTTATTTATGTATAGCTTTCTCCTGCACGTTTCCTTACTCTCATGAGAGCTGCTGCTGCTACTGAGTGAGTGGGCGATGTTTCAGCAGAAAACTCCCTATTTGTTTTTTGAAGGAAATGGAAGATGCAATGGGCACATGCTCATGCCTGAAATGTTCGTCTTTTGCTGGATTTTGTGCCCTTATAAATTATAATCTGCCCTGTTAGTAGCTCACTTT
Source organism: Psammodynastes pulverulentus (assembly GCA_025802295.1). Classification (NCBI taxonomy): domain Eukaryota; kingdom Metazoa; phylum Chordata; class Lepidosauria; order Squamata; family Psammodynastidae; genus Psammodynastes; species Psammodynastes pulverulentus. The sequence continues at coordinate 30,644,956 of JAOYMU010000001.1, forward strand.
TGTTTGTACTTATTAATCAAAGCTTAAGAAATATAGGAGAATTAACACTCCATTTACATTTTTCCCCCCAGAATATACAGTATAAATATAATAAGAACCATGCCATAAAACTATATGCAAAATTTGCACACTATTATTGCATGCTTGTGATGATACTACATGCCAAATAGTATTAGCTTATTAGCTTTCAAAGTGACCCTAAGCTGAACTTCAGATCTTTTATTGTAGATTTCATCAGTCCTTAAAAAGGGAGAAGGTTATCCCAGAGTACATGTGGCTGTAAAGAAACCCAGTCACCCAATATTATTTAAATGCGTTTGCTTTTCTGCCCCCAGTTAGATATAATGGCAATTCAAGTAATGCCTAAAAAGTTTGTTCCTGTTATGTAAATCGATCGGAATTCATTTTTCTCAGCTTTGGGGGAAGGTTTCCTTCCATTCTGCCTCCTCCTCCTCCGGATAACTTTTGAAGTTTTGGTGGCAAGTCTGCCATAGATTGGCTCATAGGGTCTGATAACATTTTTGTGGTCTTACATATCAGTTTCTCCTCTGAGTTTCCAGGGACAGAACTTATTCGCTGAAGTTTCATCGGAAGATCCCCCATGCTATAGGCTTTTTCTGAAGTGGTAGAACTCATCCTCAACAGTTTTTTCGGAAAGTCTTCCCTTCCAGTCATTTTCTGTAGTTTGGAGGGTATCTTTGTACCAATGTCATCAAGGCCATCTAGGCATTCTATAGAGTTATTCCTTTCTTTACTGTTACCTACAGCTGGTGCTATTAAAGGGGAGGACATAAGCAGCATTTCTTCCTGTTCTTTCACACTGTAAGGTGGAGTAGGAACTTCAAAGGTTGCATGGAACTGGGAGTAGTCTACTTTGAAAAATCCTTCTTCTAAGGAAATAACAGGGAAAAAACGATGACCCCAGAGAACTTCATCTTCTGTGTATGATGTTCTGGCTTGACAAGTCATTCCTGCAGTCAAAGAGCAAACAAAAAGTCAGTGAATGAGTTGGCAATAACATTATCTACACATAAAACACATTTGGTTTGATTTCCAGCTCTCTGGGCTTCATTTCCAATAATCTCAATGGAATGTGAGGGAGCCCATGTACATGAACCATACAGCAATTGTTTCTTCGGAGAAGTTTTGCCAAATTGTTCTGTAACAATTGTAAGCTAGGGACATTCAACTCCATTCCTGGAAGACTGCCCTCTTGTTCTGCTGCATATGTGCAATATTTGGAATTGTTATAAAATTTACCTTAGTTAACAGACAAAACAAAAACCATGTTGAAAATTACATGAATACTTAAATAAAATAAAATATAGTTTAAATAAAAACTATAAATCGGGCAGAAGCAAAAGACAGCCTCTTCTAAAGGAACAGGGTACCTTTGGAGTACATAACTGATATTCAATGAATTCATAGATGGCTTAGGCATCTGGATGGAGGAATAGATAATCCATCAAAAGTACACTTTATGAATCCAATTTAAATGTAACTAGTCAATCTATAACTGGTGCCATAACCAAGTCAGATCTCGTTTGACCACATCATCTTTAGTTAGTTGGGTTTTTATAATTGTTATGTTTTTATTAATTTTATTGTTTTATACTGTTGTTGGTTTGACTGTGCCCCGCCCCGAGTCCCTTAGGGGAGAGGGAGCGGGATATAAATCTCAATAAATCTCAAATCTCAAATCTTTGGTTGACACTTATGTTTTAAGAAGAATACATACTGCAATTGTATTCTAGGTCCACTTCCTGACTAAATAATCTCTATTTTATCTGGATTAATTTACAATGCATTATCTTTCATCAGGTCCATTACAATCATCAGATACTCAGAAAATCTCAGATATTTCACAAACCTCAATAGCAATAGCACTTAGACTTATATATCACTTCACAGTGCTTTATAGCCCTCTCTAAGTGGTTTACAGAGTCAGCCTATTGCCCCCAACAATCTGGGTCTTCATTTTATCCACTTCAGAAGGATGGAAGGCTGAGTCAACCTTGAACCGGTGAGAACTGAACTGCCAAACTGCAGTCAGCAGAAGTAATTTGTGATACTTACATCTATATAGCCAACCTGCTTCCCCCACCATCCAATTTAAATCCTACATCAGTCTAACTACCATGCATTTGATAAAATGAGCTGCAACTCACAAAAGTGTATGCCTTTTAATAATATTTGCCAGCTGGAGGTGGTGCCATATTCATTCTGGTTTTTTCCCTCCATAGATTAACTTGGCTCTGATCATACAATATCAAATGCTGATTTAGAATATTAGCATCTAGATGAAAAAGAAAGAGCTGCCAGTTATCTGCATATTGATGTCAAAGCATCCCAAAACTTTTGATGGTCTCTCCCAGTAGTTCTGCCAGCTACTGCTCAACAGGGCATAAAACTGGCTTCTAAGGAATAACATCAGTTCCCTAGCATACCTCATTTGAAAGTGACTGACCCATGCTTGAAGCCAAATTAAAATGAATTATTAATAAAATGACTATATTGAAATAAAAACATGTTTAAAACTTTCAAGGAGATACTATTAACATTATCTCTCAGAGTTAGTCACTACTGATACTATTTATACGATGGAGAAGATGCCTACCAAGCATGTTTCTAATGATATTATCCTTTCAATGAATCTCAGTATTATTAGATTTCATGACTGACTGATTTCTATATTAGGAAGTGTTTGATGAAAAACATGTTATACTTTCATACATTACTGGAGCTTAAATTACACTCTTTAAAAAGCAAGAGTTGCCGTATTCTGCCATAAGGGGGGAAATGTAAAATGCATATCGCCAGCTGAAGATTGTTGCAAACTTTCAAGATTTCAAAGTTCTTGAGGATGCAAGATGCTTAGAAAGGGACGAGGAAAACAGAAGGAATCTTAGAGCCATGTCTGAATTAGATAACATTATCATATAGCATGAGAACTCCTTGAATTTACTTACAGCTAATCAGTTATCATATCAAGGAATAAAGTATATTTTCAGAGCAATCGAAAGCATTTCAAAGGTATCGATTTTTTATTTCAACACAAATAGCTGACAGAACAAGAACCAAACCATATACTTCCTACCAGGGCTTTTTTTGAGGCGGAACTAGGCGGAACGCCGTTCCGGAACCTTTTCAGAGTCCGGATCACGTGTTCCGT
>JAOYMU010000001.1:30766061-30779434 GCA_025802295.1 Psammodynastes pulverulentus
ACAATTTGGGTCCTCATTTTACCCACCTTGGAAGGATGGAAGGCTGAGTCAACCTTGAGCCTGGTGAGATTTGAACTACCAAACTGCAGGCAGCCAGCAGGCGGCAGAAGTACCCTGCAGCACTGCACTCTAATCACTGTGCCACCATAGCTCATGGAAAAGCAATGGGTTTAAAATGCCATGGGCAGAGGAAAAAACTGCCTAGAATGTCATGGACAGAAGAGAGAATGGACTAGAATGTCATGGACAGAAGAGAGAACTGTGTACATACTTACAGAGGACAATCTAGTCGTGGTTTGCACTGTTTCATCCTAGTTTGCAATAACAAAGTCAGGTGTTTTAGAGATTTCTGCTTAGGTTAAGTCTAGCAGCCTAGTTAAGCCACGTAAAGTCAATGTCATGTGACTTAGAGCTGTATCCTGGTCTGGGAATCTTGACAGCTAGATCTTATCCACTGGGTAATAATACTAAATTCTACCTCTTAACTCACATAAAGCAAGTTATAAAAATATGAAAGCTTACCATGATACAATGATTGCATGTGGCCTAACTGCCAAACCTCAGTCCAAAACAACAAGATGAATTATTTGATCACTAAACAACTTAATATTGTTGGAAATACAGCCTACAGGACTATGAAGTATGAACTGTTTTTTTCCTACATAAACCAGCCTGTGGAATAGGATCATTCTGAAAGTCTCAACACCTGAGGAAACTAACTCAAAGATACAAGGCTTTTGTGTGACAGTATAATGATTATTCATTAGCATTCCAAAGAAGGATAGATGGCATAAATACAGCAATAGAAGAATTTCATTCTGCTTGGCTAACTGTATCCCCTTTGATTCCAGACTGATACACAAGCTTTATTTTTTTTTTCCTGATTTAGTGGCTGATATTAGGAACAAAAAAAGCAGCCTTATGTGCTTTTAAAATGTGTTTTTAAGTATTAAGACTGAACAAATATGCATGCAAGATTGGGTCCAAATACTGGACTAGTCTCAATATTATGCAAATGAACTTAATATTGTTCATTATCTTCACTTATATTCCCCCACCACCACATGAAATGCCCCCTCAAAAACCATCTGGAAGTTGTTCCAAGAAAAAGAGAGGGGGGGCCTCTATTGCACTAATGGATTCTTTTCTTTTAATAAACATAATTGCATTTGCAATGGATGGGTATGTATCTATTCAAAAGGGGAAGCCCAGGTATATATGTATAGGACTGAAGCTTTAATCATACCTACAGTGGAGAATACTTGAAATTAATGGTAGGGGTTATTAAAGATTAATGTCCTATTAATATCTAACCATATCTAAGTCTGCATCAATTAAAAATAATTGCCAAAATGACAATTGTATATGAACTTCTGCTAAAATATAGCTATTTCTTAATTGGACACATGTAATAAAAAAGAAATTATGTGCAGAGAAACAACTTTATATTATTTATTGTGGGATAAGCTTTTAAAATGGCCAGATACTTATGTATTGATCAGTATTACTAAAAGATTAAATATATTTATTTAGATCTTAGTTCTTTCAGTAAGAACTCCTAGAAATTATGTTTAGGACAGGAATGTGCTGTAATCTGAATGTTTCTCGTTTAAACTTTTAGAAGAACATTGTGTGTGTGTGTGTGTGTGTGTGTGTGTGTGTGTGTGTATATATGTATGTATGTATGTATGTATGTATGTATGTATGTATGTATGTATATACATACATAATGTTCTTCTAAAAGTATATATATATACTGAGGCCTATTTTTAAAATATCAATTTTAAATTTTGGCACTGTATGCTGTTGTTAGGAAAGAAAGCCACAAAAGTCATTTAACAGCTTTTATTAAATAGCCTAATAGAAAATACAGCCAGATTAGCATAGTGGCATCAGGTTAAAACCAGGAGACTCGGAGTTCTAGTTCCACTTTAGGCATGAAACCAGCTAGGTGACCTTGAGCAAGTCACACTCTGTCAACCCTAGAAAGAAGACAATGGCAAACCACTTCTGAAAAACTTTGGCAAGAAAACAGTAAGGACCAATCCAGGCAGTCAATCAATACTGATTTAAAGGCACAAAAAACAAGGATTAGATATGACACATGTTTTTTATGCCTTTTTATTACATACGTCTACATTAAGTATTTTAAATATGAAATGCTTAAAATATACAGCATTGATTTCAGAGACATCTATAGATTTTTGCTGTTACATTCATTTTGTTTTCAATCTGCATTTCATAGGAAATGAATATCACAGAATGGTCTATGTTGAATATTTGGCCTGAAGTTAGAGAAAAAATGTACCTTTCTCTTTAAGAGGAACTGAATATAAGGTTGTTCTAAAATGTACAGAACTGTTAAATTTTTTAAATCTCTTTTTCTAAAGAAAATTATAAAAAATAGCAATTTTAACACTATATTTAAAAAACTTAGAATCTGTGAACCATAATTTAATGCGACCTATAAGTTATCTCTGAAGTTTTTCAGGCTGAAACATTGTTCCATGATTTCTTCATACATTATATATTAGATTATCTTGTCTTACTCAGTAAAACCAGCTCAGTACCACAACAATCAACTGAGGCAGGTAAGATCATCATGGATAGCTTGTCAAAGGACTAGTGAATTAATTTATCTGCTACACAGCACATGTTATCGTAACTTGTCATCATGGTGCATTTCGCTATTCATTCTGATACTTATTTTATTTTGATTAGTTTTATTGCTTCTGCTATCACTATTTGCGAAGAATAACAGCCTTTATTCTAAATTACTATCTATGATTAATCTGTAAACTAATACGGTTAACCAAGAGATAGATTCAATTTGAAAAAAAAAACATGAAATAGCAAGACATTATGTTAAAATTAACTCAAAGCTCTTAATTTTGTAATATTAGCTAGTTTTGAAAAAATCTTTTCTTCTTTTTATTCATTCAGTCTTTTCCATACTGAATTGTTTTCAGCACTTAAAGACTTTGAAGCCACAGGATAGTACTTTGTTGTCTCTTTAAAAAAATCAAAAGCTTCAAAGAAATGAATGGCAGCTCCTTACCACAATACATATCTAAGTCAATAAGGATCAAGAGGTTTGCACAGGATGATTTTCCATGAGGCAAATATTCTAGAGTAGTCTTTTCCAACTGGGCACCTTCAAACTGTATGACTCCAATTTCCAAAATTCCTTAGTCAACATGATCATAACTCATAATCCTGAGAACTAAAACCTACACATCTGGAGGGCACCAAAATTTTGGAAGGATAACTTAAACTATATTTCATCAATGCAGACTGTAAATCTGCATTCTGACATCCAGAAGACAAAATTATCTACTCCTGGAACAAGGATTACCCTGTGTTTTTTATAGATGGAAAGTTGCTGGAAGTATTAGACACAACTTTGAATAAAAAACTGGAGTCAAACTTTAGAAAACATAAATGTGTTATAATTAAAAGAAAAACTATTCTCACTGTCCTATCTCTCTCCATATATTTATTTATTTATTTATTTATTTACAAATATATGAAAAGAGATAGGTTTTGCCCCATCTTACGACCTTTCTTACCACAGTTGTTAAGTGAATCACTGCAATTGTTAAGTTAACCACCTGGTTGTTAAGTGAATGTGGCTTCCCCATTGAATTTGCTTGCCAAAAGGTTGCAAAAGGTGATCACATGACCTTGGGACACAGCAATGATCATAAGTATGAACCAGTTGCCAAGCATCTGAATTTTGATCACGTGATCATGGGATGCTACAAAGGTTGTAACTATGAAAAACAGTCATAAGTCACTTTTTCAAGTGCTGTTATGACTTTGAGCAGTCACTAAGTGAACTGTTGCTAAGTCAAGGACTACTTGTACATACATCCCAAACTCCTTAGTTCTTTTTGGTAAGCCTCACCCACCCCCTAAATAAATTTCCCATATTTTTTTCAGATCTAGATTTTCCTCTTGCCAAAAGTCAGCCACATATTATTCAATTAGCTTTGATACCCTAATTGTCATCCGTAATTATTTTTCTGAATTGGTAGGCTGTACTATAGGAGCAGTTCAGCATTCACAAATAGCAAGCAAGTCATTTATGCATATGCTGCTTCATGTTAAGGAATATACTTTGTATTTTCCAGCTGCATTATATAAAATAGAGGCAGTACATTATGTCATTACTCATTCATAATGCTTTGCGACTAAATCCGTATCTTTTCTTGGTTATATAACAGCATAAGACAATACACAGAGACTTTTTAAAAGATACATTTAAATGTGATACTGTTTAAACGATGCATATACATTTTACAGTTCTGTAGGGTACAGCATTCTCCTATATAACTGATCACATTTGCCACCTCATTTACTCGATCAAATAAATCACATGTAAAGACACGTCAAAGTGATAGAAAAGATCAACTTTATAATGTATAAACCAGTAGGGCAATTAATGTACATGCAAATTTGATCTGGGGAAAAATAATTAATTTAAGCTTAGGGCTGGGATAAATACTGCAACCTGTTTTTATAATTAGTTGTTACAACCTAATAAAGTCCATTCCACAGTGCATATATTGATGGCTTGAAAAGATTAGAATCTAATTACTAGATGAATACTAACAAGGATATTTCACATATCATTTATGTTATCATTTTAAATTAAAAGTACTGATAAAGTTAGTAGTGATGGCTGCTATGCACATTAGTGGGATTTCCTTATATAACATTTATAATATAATATCTAAAAATTCTAAAAGCAAATATTGTAATACAAAGGTCAACAGAGCATGTTAATATTTGAACATCTTTCTGTTGTGACAAAAAGCGATTTATACTATCATTCATTAAATATATTGGAGTATAGGTAAGGAATACAAATATCCTTAATTTCTCAAAATAATTTACCTTTATTCAGAAAAATATAAGGTAAACTTTGTTAACTGTATGAGTTCTTTTCCAAACTAGTGTTCATCACACACAGCATACACTGTAAATTAATGACTTCCAGCTCAGTGTTATATCATTATTTACCATAAGTCACTAAGCACATTTGGAAGTCAGAGTTAATTATCAAAAAACGAAACTCCTAAATATCTCACTCAAGAAAAAAGGACCAGAGAGCCTAGCTGAATATATAATAGAATCTTAATGGAGTTAATGGAGTCAAAGAATTTGCCCTAATTTAAAATAGTAACAATATAGTAAGTCTCAACCAGAATTTTTATAATTTCTAAGGGAGTTTCTCTGCATAAAACAGTATTTTAGCTTATTAAAAGAATCTTCCAGTACAAAATCAGAAAAACTACAGTAATAACAAGAAAGAGGAAACACCAGGTTCCCCTCAATGTATTTTTCATACTACAATATAAAAACATAATCTATGACAAAACTGCAATGCAAATTCATGTTTTTGGTTAAACTCCTTTTCCAACAGCAGCATATCCATCAGTGCTAACACTAACCATATATATCGTAGTCTAAAGCAGTTTGAAGCTGGCATAATTGCACAACACAGTCTGGTGTTTCAGAATAAGAGAAGAATTTATCTCCTATGTATCAGCAGGAAGGAGGAGCATTGTCAACCCACATAGTTGTCCTCACAACCAGGAGATAAAGCAGAGCTGAAACATGAACTGGCCTTGCTGAAACATTTTACTTTTAAACAGTTACACCTATGACCTATAACACAAGTTTCAACAGGTGCCAGTAATAGTTCGGTGTAGCACTTTAAATAAACCGTTCATAATAGCCACTCAGGAGACTATATCATTTGATCACATTTGAACTAAGAATCAAGTTTTTCTCAGCAGTCAAAATCATGTTTAAACTTAAAACTTACTGGCTCTTGAAAGAAATACAAGGTCGTGACATCACCATACGGAACCTTAAGAAATATATGTAATGTACAGAACTTAAAAGAATTAAGTACTTCAGTCATACTGCCTACACACTTCATGATCAATATTTCCAATGGAATAACTGAACCTTAAAAAGTCATGTTCATTTAAACAGCACCCATCTGTACACTCTTGAAGGCAATGACTTTTCCCTTTTATTTACAAAAGGAGAGGAATAGTACTGTTAAACAGAATTTCGCAAAAAGAAATAAGTACAAGTGGTTTAATCAAGAATTTAAAAAGACAACTTGTGCTGGTAAAATGATTGTACTTCAGACTATTATTCAGAAACCAGAAATATGGAGAAAGGTTTAATTTAAAGGCCGGGGACTACATAAAAAAATTAACTTCAATTCATTAGCAGTTTGAGGAGCTGTAATGAAAAAGAAAGGAACCAAGCCACAGATGCAGGAAACCATGATTTTAAAAAGGAAAATAGAGGAGAAGCAATGACAGATTAAGGAAAAATGGATCATAGAAAGATGTGCATCAGGAGACATAGCCTTATAGGAAATAGCAATGCAAATACTATGAAACTATAAAACTCAAGCACAAGAAATATGCTAAGAGTTCTCTGAAAATTATAGGGAAGTAAATCAAACTTGTCCTTGCGCCCTGCCTCAATCATGGAATTTTGTAGTGTTCCTGACAACTATCCTAGCTTATCCACTTGTGTCTTCTAACGTTTCTATTTAATTAAAAATAAAAACCCTTTAAAATGAGGTGGCAGTTAGAAAAACATGTACTGTATGTAGTTTAAGTGAAATCCTGTTAAGAAAGGTATGGAACTGTGCATCTTTAAGCTGGAAAACAAAACAGAAGAAAAGATTAATAGTCCATTATGATTAGAACTGAAGGCAAGAAAGCTTGAACTTACTTTGAGAAGTTTGCAGCGGATTTGTGCAGAAACCATGTGGCTGTTGCGAAGGTTGCCCACCCTGAACATGAGGGTGAGTTTGCCATCCCTCATGGATATGGCAGCATGTTCGCTGAACATCAGTGTCTCCGCCCGTTTTTTAGGTTGGGACATCTTGATAAACATACAGCCTATAAGAAAAGCATCCACAATGGAGCCCAAGATGGATTGGAAAAGAAAGAGGATGATGCCCTCTGGGCATTTGTCTGTAATGTATCTGTATCCATACCCAATAGTAGCCTCTGTCTCTATGAAAAAGAGGAAGGCAGAGGGGAAGTTGTAGACGTTGGCAACACATGGGGTGTATTTCTCATCGTGGGCTTTGTTCAAGTCACCCCTCATGTAGGCAATGACCCACCACATGGAGGCCATGAAAAGCCAGGCCACAGTGTAAGTGAGGATAAAGATGAAAAGGTTCCAGCGCCACTTGAGGTCCACCAAGGTGGTGAACAAGTCCGACAGATAGCGGCTCGTCTCGCTGCCCAGGTTGCCATGCTGCACGTTACACCTGCCATTCTTGTCCACAAACCTCTGGCGCTTTTTCTTATGGGCCGAGCTTTGCTGCTGGTGGAAGCCTGACCCACTGGACGAGGTGGTCACTACTTGATAATCGTCCCCAAATTTCCTTCGAAGTGCAGACATAATACCAAGAGGGCAGCCAGGGTCTCCGAGACCAAGAAAGCAGCCAGAGTCTCCAACCTGCAGTGTGCCAGAGGTGAGAAATGGGATAATCTGCTTCACCTTTCCCCTTCTTTCCTAACCCTTCCCCTCCCTTCTGTTCTCTCTCTTCCCTCTTTCCTCCACCCCCCTTCTCCCCTTCCCTCTTTAACTTTGGAGCTCCCTCCCCTCCCCCGGTTTCCAAAATCCGCCTGCTTCTTCGGGGCCACCAGCCTTCTTGCCTTTTTTGCTCGAGAGGGCAGCCTTCCGGGACGCTCCTTCCCGCTCGGAGCCAGGACTAGCCCTCGTTAGAGAAACCCCATTTTCGGCGTTACCTTCCCTGGCACGTCAATCGGCCATCCCTGGAAGTTCAAGAAAGGTGGCCTGGGGAAGAGGAAAGGAAAGAAGAGCTTGGTAGCCGCGCAAAGTAGCCGCAGTCGGTCAGACAGGCAGCCGCCGCCTTCGGGCGCCGATTCCTCTCCTCAGCGAGGAGCGGGCATCGCACAAAGGCATCATTGGGCAAAGCTCGTCGGCGCTCCCTTCTCCTGCCAAGAAGCCCCAAGAAGAGCCAGCCCAGCGGGCAATTACAGCCCCGGCTCCACCGTAGCGCCCTTCATGCCTCCTAGCCGGCTTCGCGCCTAACCGCCGGCGCCCTCCTTTGACAGCAGCAGCAGCAGCAGGAGGCAGGAGGAAGATGCGAAGGAGCCCCCCGAGCGGAGGGAAAGCCGCCGCCACAGCGTCAACCTTCGGCGGCGAGCGGCTGCCTCATTGCGCCCGGGGACTTGCTCGGCGGGTGCGGGTCGGCATTGGAGCGGCTGGCCCCTGGCGGGCTCCGGGAGAGGGCGTGCGTGTGTGGGGGGGTCTCCTTCGCCTGCCTTTCAACCAAGGCGGGGGACAGGGATGGCTCTTCCACGGATTGCCATATCTCGTGGCTTTTTTTTTGCTGCTATAAATCTCCAAGGGCAGTTCGATCCCCGGGCGACAAGCCAGAAACTGAGGGAGGGGGATCTTTCCTGAGCAGGCTTGGGAATTCTTTCCCTCCCCGTTTGGTTGTTGTTTTGGTTGGGTTTGTTGTTATTTGTTTCCTTTCCTCCGAGATTGAGAACTAAGAGAAATGCAGGCATGTAATCCACCTTGCTCTTGTGCTCTGCTCTTCAGCCCGAGGGGGATGGCGCTCTCGGGGCAATTTTTCTCCTCCTCATGCTATAAGCGGTAGGCGGGAGTTGACGACGCTGGTTGGGCGCTGTAGCGAGGCGGGAATAGCGGCAGCTGAAGGCGGCTCAGGCACCGGGTGTGAGTTAATGCATGCGGTGATCTGCAGACCTTATGTTTCAGCCCCGCCTGTCCCTCGTTTTCTTTTCCCGCACCCCGCCTGATTTTGCACCTCCATTTCACTCTCCAACGCCAAAGGCGACGGCGGCGACAAAGGGTACCGCTACCACAGAGCCAATGAGCCGTGCAAACCCCTCAGTTGTACACACAGTTTTTTTTCCCCTTCTTAAGGCATCGCCATCCCCCCCCCCACACACACACACATATAGCGACAGCTGCTGCCACTAAGGAGGAGAATGTGCCAGCTCTAGTATTACAGCATCTAAGCTTTCAAAAACAGCAACAAAAAACAACAACAAAACTAACGGATGCCCTCTGGGGCTTTCGTCGTAAAAGATTTAGCTGGATGAAATAATTTGAGTGGGTGTGAGTAAAAGTCAAATCTTGCCTTAAAAACAGATTCTGCCACTTGGGTTTTGTTTTTTAATGCCTGAGAAAATAGTCTTTCCCCTAATCCTATTAAAAGAAGGAGGAAATGCTGCAAATTCTGATAGCACTGCAGCTGCTGCTGAGCTCCAAATCATAAAAGAATCCTGCTCACCTGTTCCTCTGAAATTGCATAATACCTCTTATCCACCACACTAAATGCAGTTAATTTAATTTTACTAATAGCCAGTCCTGGCACTGTCTGCTCAGAAGAGAGTGCTGAATAAGATATGGTCTGTGAGATGGAGCATCTAGAATGGAGAGGAAACAAAAGTTGGCAAATAGATCCTCACTTCCGCCACAGGTAATAAAAAAAAAAGATGAATGCAAAGGGAAGAATTGGAGGAGATGCCAGCATTGGCAAAAAAAACCTCTTGCATTAAACTGAAAACATATGGTGCAAAGATAAGTGGTTTCTGGATTTCTTTCAAAAAATTTAACATCTATCAAATATGAATCTTTTTCAGTGCAATTCTCTCTGTGCCTATGTGGGACATGCTCCCAAGCAAACACATTGTCATCTTTGCTTTAAAAAAACAAAAAACTTCCTATCTAAAATTGAAAATTGCTACATACTCCATTCCCAGTTCTTAAATTAGATACATTCTAGTTAAAAGCAGTACAGATATCATCAACGAAAGGTTTACCTAATTCGATAGTTATATTACAGAAAGCATAAAAATACTTAAGTGTAAACCATAAACCAACAAAATGTCATCATTCCTCTACTAGAATAATTTTTAAAAATCCAATATACTATTCTGCATTTCTTGGGAGATTTAATAGGAAGCTGTAATAAACATCTAAGTAGTATTGACACTGCTGATTTAAATGCAGTTCTAATGTTGTACAGAATACGAACTAAATGTTCACTTAGCATATAAAATGAAAAACAAGCAGATGTTTTATCAATGAAATGTTTATATGCAGGATCTGTTGACAGTGTCCAGTTGTTTGTATATATGCTGTTCAGGAAATCTATTGACTTCAATAGGATTTACTTCTAAAAAGTACAGGTATATAGGAACCCGAGGGAATAGTTGTTGCAATGAATGCTAATGTATTTGTTTCATATAAGTTTATAGCCCATTTCTGTTAAAAATAGAAACTGTATGGAAATCTGGATCTTATTGACACAAAAGTTCAGAATTGCAATTGATCTAACAAAAATCCAGCTTTTCATATAATTATTATTCCTACCAAGGTGTAAATGAGTGTTTACATATTTGCTTAAAGTCAAAACAAATATTAGATTTGTGGAAGCTGATGAAGTCTGCTTGTTATATATAGGTGGTTTAGCAACCACAATTAGGACCAGCAATTCTGTCGTTAAATAAATCATTTTCCCTATATAGGAAATCATGTGACTGCAACTGTGCTTTCCTTTCCCACTCCTCCATCTTTTGGAAAGCTCACCCCAATGCTGGCATAATTAGTAAGAGAATTAATTTTTATATTTACATGCATTACAGAAAAAGAGATTACAAGAGAGTAAACAGGCACCCAATGGATAATACATATCAAAATGAATGCAATGTTGCTGACAGCCCCAAGCATGCTCAGTCTGATATATTCCCCATTGTGTTTACTCTTTTGTAATCCCTTGCACTCCAATCTCTTCTCTACATTGTGGGGAGAAAAAAACAGGTCAGGCACTGAAGAGTTTGTTTAGAGAAATTGCTTGTCCCCCCCTCCCACGCTTATTTAAGCAATGTTTTTCAGAGGGGGGCGGAATCAAGCAATTTCTTTAGGCACTCTCTCCTGTGCCTGACCTGGGTTTTTTTTCTTCTCCAATGTCTCCTGTGTACCACAAGGAGGGAAAAAAGAAAAGCAGGTCAAACACAGGTCAAGATATACTGGCTGTAAAGATGATCACATGACTGAGGAATTCTGCAAATGTTGTGAATGTAGTGGGCTTTGATCATAAAATAATTTTTTTCAACCCCGCAACAACTTTGAAAGATCTTTGATAGCAAGTTCTATCTGTATTTTCACTTGAGAACTACTGCTACATTCAATCTAAATGTGATTCCTTTTTAAATCTAGAATCTCTTGTTTTTTTAGCAAGTTTGGTAGAATTTCAAGTTCCTTTCACCAGTTTTTCTGTACTTTCATATCTTCATCTAATATTATTTTAATAGGATTAGAACCACAGACATTTTCTCATGTATGAGAAAAAAGTTGCAATATGTACAGTGTTATTAATAATGTACTAAAATTGATTTTGCAGTTATGCTTCAAGGAATAGTAATTTATTACTCAGTCCATTAAAGTAAATCATAACTGATTAAGTATAACATGTGACCAGTGGTGGGATTCAAAGTTTTTTACTACCAGTTCTGTGGGTGTGGCTTGGTGGGCATAATCCCATTCCCTCCCCATCCCACTAACCTGCTTTCCAGCTCCATTCTCCTGTGCAGAGCAACAAAAGAAGACTCAGCCGATCAGCTGGGACTCAGGAGGCAGAGAAGAGATGCGGGCGGGGCCAGTAAGAGGTGGTATTTTGACCGTGGTCCGAACTACTCAAAATTTCTGCTACCGGTTCTCCAGAACTGGTGGGAACCTGCTGAATACCACCTCTGCATATGACTGGATAAAATCTTTTTTAAAATCATATATTTGTCTTGTAACTTGATGCTAAGCAAAGAAATGGATTTTGAAGCAGAACTACTTTTGAGAAATCTCATTGGCAAATGGATTGATCCTAAACACCCCAAAAATGTGGCTTTGTCAGCAGGCAGTGGGGACCATCGATAGAGAGTGAGCTGATCAAGTGATTTATGCTTTTTTTGCCATGAGGATGGGGTGTGCTTTTTTACATGCGTTTTTATTATATAGTTTAATTGTTTAAATTTTGTAGGCTACACAGAATCACCTATGTGCGTGTTGGGTGGATATAAAAATTCATTTAATAAATAAAATAAATAAATAAATTACAAATTACCGCACTCAAATTTCTAAATTGCACAGTCATGCTTCTTTTAATTTTTTTGTATTCGAGAAAGTTTAGACCTGCAAAGTAAGTGACAGTGCAGAGGGAAAAATATTTATTTCTATTTTAAAAAAAAAAAAATCCAATAAAACAGATTGCCATTTAACATTCTTTTATTTATATGTGTCAGGATTGTATTTTGGTTTCTGTAAGTAGGATCTTAGAAATGCACCACTTACTCTGAATTGCTATTGTAATGGCTGTTGCAAAGCCATTTCAGAAATAAGCACATCATGCTAAGGAAATGCCTTACTCCGATTTTCTATTCTGTTTCTGGGTTCTTTTGTTAAGTTTTATGAGGAGTAACAGATTCATAGTCACCAATAACAAATTATTGAAATGAAATTACAATTAGAAAATTTTATACTAATAATTCATTAGCTCATTGTCTTCAGATATCTGGACGAGTATTTCCAATTCTAATGGTAATTCCTAAGGGAATGCAGTGTAATATAAAGTCATAAGCTATTTGACTACAATTCAGCATTGTCATGAACCAAAGAAACTGGCTACTGTTATGAATTAACAGTGACTTGACATCTGCTAATTTTATGGATGCATCAATGGAGTTCTCTTGGCAACAGCAGGAAAGTAGTTTGTTTCCTTCTGGGACATATTTTTACTTCAAGTTAGATCGTTCTTAGCTTCCAAACTCAGCGAGATAATGCTGCCTACAGAGACTCACAAAATACAGTGCCGTATATAAACGCATGCTATTATCTAAAGAAAAAACATTACCCATTCTGTTTTTATAATATTTGTATTAAAGTTTACAGCTGCATAGATTAAAAAAACTAATACAAACTAAAAAAATGAAAGACTGAAAAGAATAGAAAGTGCAAAAAAGAAAAGAAATAGAAAAAAGGAAAAGTAAAGAAAAAGAAAAATATGTATTTTTATCTCCCTTCATCTCAGCAAGTTTGTTTGTTTGTTTGTTTGTTTGTTTGTTTGTTTTGTCAAGCATACATACATTGGATATACATACAAGTATAAACATAACCATGAACACATAAAATAAATACAAATAAGAGAAAAAGAAACTAGGACAGGGGACGGGAGGCACGTTTGTGCACTTATGCACTCCCCTTACAAACCTCTTAAGAAAGGGGTGAGGTCAATAGTAGACAGTCTAAGGTTAAAGGTTTTGGGGTTTGGGGAA
>JAOYMU010000001.1:30873702-30884239 GCA_025802295.1 Psammodynastes pulverulentus
GAGGGGAGGGGAGGGGAGAGGAAAGGAGAGGGGAAGGGAGCGAGAGGAGAGGGGAAAGGAGAGGAGAGTGGAGAGGAAAGGAGAGGGGAGAGAGGAGAAGAGAAAGGAAAGGAGAGGGGAGAGGAGAGGAAAAAGGAGAGGAGAGGAGAAAGGAGAGGAGAGGAAAGGGAAAGGGGAGGGGAGAGGAGAAAGGAGAGGAAAGGAAAGGAAGCCCGGACAAGTCCAAACCGATGGGTGCCTGTAAATTAATCCATAAGCTTCTTGAAAACTATGCCACAATTTTAGGACAAACCACTATGGGTTTGTCAAGAATCACATTAAGCTAAACATATTTGATCTAAAAAATAAATTAACTTCAGCATTTTATGGAAATGTTGTATGCATACCTTGGTTTCAAAAACACATTTGGTAAAATATTCAACTGCATTCGTTAATCAAGAGGGTTCACTGCAGGCTGGATGATAAGTGGATGCCTACCTGCCTTAGAAAAATCACACTCAGTGAGTGTTTATTCATGGCTCTTCATCACATTGGAAGGAAGGGTTGAGCAGAAGGCAACAAAATCAGTCCTTCTCCTTTTCACTTTTATCATTGCTTCAGATGAAGAAAAGAATGGAAAGCTTACCAAACTTTCATATGATACAAAATTAGGTGAAATAGATAATGCTTAAGAAGTCAGTTCAAGAGTTTTGGGGTAAGTTAGATAAATTGGTTGAAAACAATAAAGGAATCTAATTGGGACAAGTTCCTTTTAGGGAACAAAAATCAAATGCTTGGAGATTGAATGTAGAATACTTGGTTTGAATTATTATATTTGGAAGGTATTTCATATCTTTCTCTTCTGTGTTGATCAAAGAGCCATCTTGAGTAGAATGACCAATTTTGGACACCAGACTTTAAGATACATTCAGATAAACTAAACAGGTTCAGAGAAAAGCCGGTAGATTATCAGAACAGAGGGGAACTGAGAATGTCTAACTGGGAAAAAGAAAAAGAAACACAGCACAGATGGCCCTTCCAAGTCTATAAATCAATGATAATCTACATACTACCTTAGCAAAAGTTCATGTTATAACTTCAGAATCATGGAATTATAAGCCCAATATTTTATTTTTTATGTCCACTAGCAGTAGGATGCAAGAAGATCTATCAAATATAAAAGTGAGGAAGGAAAAATAATTTTGTTAAGGAAGTTAAGCTTTTGTCATTGCCATGCAGTGATTATTGCCTCTGCAAATAGTCATGATTTATAGAGTATCTGAACAATATTTAATCTTTTTAAAAAAGATTTCACATATGTTACTCTGAAAACATACAGCAGCAGGAAGCAATGTATTTATGGTACATTGTCTGCATACATACACAAATAAACAAATACACAAAGTGCATACACATAATGCTAGATTATGCAACTGGGATCTTTTTGTCCATTAGCAGTTAATTTACACACATGCCTGTGTGGGTATAGACCAGGGCTTCTCAATTGAAGCAATTTTAAGATATGTAGAAATACAGCTCCCAGAAATTTCCAGCCAGCATACTGGGGAAACACCGATATAAATTTCTTAACTGTACGGTCTGAAACAGGGAGCAAACTTAATGTCATGCCCTTAAGAACGACAACACCCGGTAGAATAAAACTAAACTGGCATATTTTATTTCTACAAAATGTATAAATATTGAAAATTTACAGCAGAGTTAACATTGAATAACGATTACATTTGAAATTGGTAATTCTTGAACCACAGCCCACTCTTTTAAGAATTGTAACATGTACTGCGTCCCAAGCACGCAGTGTGGGAAGTTTTAAGAGCAATTCTTCCAATGGATACTCCCTCTAAATTAGATGATCAAGTATATTAAAAACACAAAAACTCAACAGTGGCCATTTTAAAGGGGGTCCTCTTTGCATATTATGCCTTTTGGGTGTCTGCTTCAGATATTTCCATTTAAAGATACAGGGATGTGATAAATTTTGCACATCGCAGCAGCATACCGATCAGAAGGTGAGACTGGCTATAAACCCCTCGGCATGCATACTTTGGCCAAATTTGATTTTAACATATATGCAAAGCTTGGAGAAGTTTGGAATATCACTGGCTCAGCTATCCCGAATATTTAAAGGGACAAAGGGCAACTTTAGTCTATTTGGAAAAAAATAAAAGCAGGGCTTCAGAAATATCGCTCAGTGTTTGAAAATACTTTCACACTAATCATTCATGTAATCCAAGACATTTGGCTGATGCGCAGTCAGCTTTTTGAGATGAGACAATAGCAATATATTTAGAAGCATTTTAATGTGGTTGAGTCTTACCAGATGCATTCATACAGTAATAGCAGCATACTTTTTAATTTATCCATACATGGAAAATACAGGTGGATAGGTGTCCATGTCAGCGCGTGTATCATGGTTTGTGAAATACAATTTAAATTCTCATGTTGCTATTACAATAGTTAATTGCAAACCTGATTTCCTATTGAAATTGTGTCTGTTTATTCAGTTCATAATGGTGCAGTAGGACTTAGAAGACAGTAATATTATAAAATTTATTTCAAATTTCTTTCCTCAACTATTTCAGCCTAACTCATAGCTTTACACTTAAGCACCCTCACTAATATATGCCTCATTTGAGACTGTATTTAGCATCTACAAATGAGATGCAACTAAAATTTATATGATCAGATATGATCTCATTAATTTCAAGTAAAAAAACCTGGACTATATGGATTATCAGTACAGTACTAATCACCTTTTAAAAGGCTATTTTACTTGTCTGGTGTTAGATCAAAATACTGTTCTTGGATTCAAAACTCCAGAAGCAGCCTCTGAAGACAGAAGGAACTTATTTCCATTGGCTCAAACTTTATATATCTGTCTTTCCCTCCCCAAGAAATTCCTTAAGTTTTACCTTTTTCTCAAACACTATTCTTGTTTTTAGGTATTTATACTTCAACCATTTTTCATATTTCTTATATTGTCCCTCGGCACATTTCTATGAAATTGGGACATCGTTTCTAAATCTACGCACAGGGAGAGAAAAGCCAACTTGACTTAAATTTTCAAAAAAACCCCAAACAATTGGTGATATCATAAAGTGACTTTAAAAAGTGAGTAACCAATGCCATTCAAATGAGGAACAGCACACATTTTATTGATCTACAGAACACAGAGAGAGGACACCACAAGCTAATGTACAATCCTCTAGAACTATTTATCAAAACTTTGATTTTAGCCTTAACAGTTTATGAATATAATGATAATGCTGGGGCACATCCCCCCACACCCTATTGTTTGCTCACTAAAAAGATGGGATGAAGTAGATATTTGATGTGGCAGTCCATGAGGTGCTCCGTGGAGGCATTTCATTGGAAATAGCAGTAGATTTAGTGAAAGCAGAACCTACGGTCTTGATTCTGCTTGTAGCCATCTGCCTATCACTGCTTCCCCTAAGCCAAAATCCTGGCACAGGATTGAACTGTGTTGGGGTTCATCCCCTAAAATTCCTAGTAAGCCTTCTCGAAATTGTGGGAATTGGAGAAGTGATTGCTGGATGGTTCCACTGCCCCTTTCTTGAACTTTGCACACATACTTTCAAAGACCCTCTTTCCTACTCAACCTTTTGAAGATTTCTGTCCTTTGCACTATCATTTGAGGGAAACAAATGCTTTTATTATTTCTTAATGCCATCCTATTAACAACCTAAGAAAAAGCATTGCTTATATTGGACCCTCTTTTTAAATGATTAAAAATAAGAAAATTAGCTTCAGCTAACTTTGCAGTAGTGTTCCTCACTGTTTAGCGCAAGCCACACTTCTTCAGGAATATATATATATATATATGATTTATGCTCATGATTCCTTACACTGGATTAAGTTCTTTTTTGTATTCTTATTCAAAAATAAGTCGGACTCCATGTGTTTAAATTTGCACTTAACAGGAGCTTGAACAAAACATTTTATCTGATGGAACTGGAGCAGTATGACCTCTGAATGATACAGCTCTTCCAAGGGTCATGGCTAGAGTGGCTGTAGGATGAAAAAGAGTTTTACTGTTACTCAAATTGTGGGATTAAAACCTATGGAGGAGAATGGAAATACTTTCTTCTCTGGAACAAAGCCTGCTGTCATATTGACAGTCAATTTGGCTGGTGAGTATCACAAAGGTAACCTTCAGGATAACCTGAATTTTGCTGCTCATCAGTGTCCCCCCTAATATAGAAACCACAGCCAGCCCGTCCAAGATCAACTTAGAAACCTGGAATGTTGTAGATAAGCAATAAACACTTCAAATGGAATCATGTGCCCTTTGGTTAAAGGGCTGCATTACTTGTCAAGGATCCAGGCAACATCAGAATACAGGCAGTCCTCAAATTAGGACCAATCGCTTAAGTGACCTTTTTAGAAATACGACAGCAAATCGTATTTTATGGCAGTTTGTTTTATGGCAATTCTGGATGTTGTAAAATGTTGCCATTGTCTCCTCCCCTGATCACGGCAAAAACCACCCATTTGGAAGAATGAGTTCGTATTTATGACCGTGGCAATCTCTTAATGACTACAGATTCCCTTAACAACGGCAGTGGTTTGTTTAACCCCTGCCCACAAAGTCATCAAATTGGGTTCAATCATATGGACAACTCAACTTACGCCTGTAATGATTTATAACCAGAAATCTGGTCCCAACTATGGTCACAGGTCAAAGACTACCTGTATTTCTGAATATATCTTCTGTTTGCCCACCTCTGCCGATTAGACCATCCCTCTTCTTCAGGGAATTCTGTCTGCCTCAGCCCTCCTCTGGCTCTCCAATTTGGATTCCGGGCTGATATTTTTATGTTCTTTTCCTTCTGATCCTGCTGAAATGTGGACATTTTCCTAGCATGCTTATATGGTACTTGTGGAGAACTCTTCTGGGATAGGGAAAGCAGATAAATGAGGCACCTTCAAAACCAACAGATGGGTGGTAATAACATAAAGACAGCCTCATGTAGTGAGTCTCATCTGAGGGAAGAACCATCTCATTTTCTCAAGATGCCGGCATCAAACGTGAAAGAGGTCACTTCAATCTCTCAGTATTGCAGTGTGGAACTGATCTGTCCATACTAACCAACATAACACAATTCACAGAAATTTAGGCACGGCCATGGGGCTAATAAAAGTAAACTGCAATAAGCTAAATCCAAATAAAAATGAGTAAATTTCACATACTTTCCTGACCCAGCAAAGCTCACTAGAACTATAGAGATTCCAATCTTGGATAAACCTTATTCCTACTTGCATCCTGGTATAGAGATATGTGACAAAAACACTTTAACAAAGTATTTATAGAGATAGCTATATCTTATCCCATGTCCTCCTTATACAAACCAGACAAGTTTATTAGACATGTTTTTAATTAGTCCTGAACTCGGAGCTGTCATATGCTAAAAGTTCAACTTGCTATGTTTGGAAGATTTATACGTCTTCATAATAATATCTTAGTAATTATTAAGGGGTTGTATTGCATTGTTGACATTTTCATGTTAGACCTACCAGCATTATAGAGCTTTTATTTATGCCTAGGGACCAAGAATCTTTAGAAATCAAATACATTTAATAGGACAAAAAGGAGTAGCTATTGCAACAAACTCAACTTGAAATCAGCTTGTGTCTAACTCAAAAGCCTGTTCTTCTATCAGCATCTCATGTACCGTATTTTTCGCTCCATAAGACGCACCTGACCATAAGACGCACCTAGATTTAAAGGAAAACAAGAAAAAAATATCAAGTGGGGCCTGAGGACCACAGATAGGTGTCCTCTCATGTGCCAGCTCTGCCTATTGACTCCTCCACTGAGGAAAAGACAGAAGAAGTGGGCAATGACAAAGACAGAAGAGGCGGGGTTGAGCACTGTAAAAGTACCTCCCCCAACTGCTATTCACCAAAGGACCGGCACCGACGCACTTTGGGGGGGGAGTGCATCTTATGGAGGGAAAATATGGTAGTCTGGATAAACCGCTCTTGCTATCTTTTATATTAATTATTAATGTGAGATTATGGAAGTTG
This sequence comes from Psammodynastes pulverulentus, assembly GCA_025802295.1. Classification (NCBI taxonomy): domain Eukaryota; kingdom Metazoa; phylum Chordata; class Lepidosauria; order Squamata; family Psammodynastidae; genus Psammodynastes; species Psammodynastes pulverulentus. Next base: position 30,879,748 of record JAOYMU010000001.1, read on the forward strand.
GCCAAATGTGTTACAATGTTTGCAATGACTTCTATTTCGCAAAGGTGGGCATCATCAATCCTATTCCCTTATGCTTCCCTTGGCCGTGAATTTGATTTCACATTCCATGTACCAGCAATATCCTTCATCCAGTTCTGTGGATTTTAACAGGGGTTTCAGAAACAGAAATGCCACTCCCCCCACCCCCCGACACTATACATGAAAAACATCCAATATATACAGAAATTGACTGCTGAGAAATCCTTTTTCAGCTGGGCTATTCATAGGTAATGGGTTGGCAGCAGATTAACAACGGATTCTTCCTCTGTCACCATGAAGGACTGGTACAAGTACATCAATTGAGGAAAACAAATGTTTCACCATCTTTCACAATGCAAGTGAGCTTCATAAGGCATTTAACATTGTCACTTTCAAGCAACATTACAGGACAGAACCCACAGCAAGCCGCTTCCCCACCCTCTTGCAATTTTCGCTTTGTTAACCCTTTTCCGGAGTCTGCTTTTCTGAAAACTGTGATGTCTTCGGAATATTGTATATGCCAGGGTGGATAAAGCGTCCATGTGTTCAGCTGACTTGTAAAAAAAAAAAAAATAAGAGAGAGAGAGAGAGAAAAAAAAGTGCAACCATGCTTTTAAGCAATTTTTTAAAAAAGTAGTTTTCTGGCATGTGGGCTTTGAATCAAGCATCCAAACCCTTTCTCTTCACCGACCACAAGGGAATACGAACATCCTTTCGTGTGAAGGGTGAGCAGGTTAGGCCCTTCCAAGCTCTGAGGAAGGACATGAAGTCTGTGTCTTAGCTTTAGGCACCCAAGGTCATGTTACGTAACAGCCACTGCTGGGATCGGCTTTCGCTGCAGTCCTTCATGGTGGGAACCATTTTGTCATCCTCGGAGGGCTCATCAAGACACTGGTTACTGTTCACATGCCTCAAGGTCAGTCGCTGCAAAACAAACAAGCAAACCAACATAATGAAGATGTCAGCGTCAGCTGGACGAGTCAACAAATTCTTCTACCATGTTTCAGCATGAGGGAAAATCACACAGAAAGCTCCTCAGCACAGTGACAGGAGGAAGTTGGACTGCTGTGGCTCCAAGTCTGAAAGGAAAGCTGTAACTTATATTCCTTTGGCAGAACGACTGCTCTACCGCCTACTCTATGGTACTGGTCAGCTTTCTCATGAAAAACAAATGTTTAGGAATTACTGGAAACTAATCCTGCAAGTTTTATAAAAATGAACTATCTCAAAGGCATTCTAATCTAAATAATTTTTCCGAACTGACCATCCACCTTGAAAATCATGGGCTATGAATTCCCTTTCTGAAATTGTTTTAAGTTTATTGTACTAGACATTTGTTGGAAGAGGCATGGTTTCTCCATTTTGTCTTTTGCGTTTTCTCCCATTTCTTACGGCAGTTCCTGCTCATATAATTACGTCGCCCTTCCATAATTAAAAAAATGATCAATTGTTACTGTGCTACAAATGTTTAGCTATAGAAAGTGGTGTAGCCTTTGGAATCTAGGGTACTCAAAGCTAAAAATAAAAGGATTTCAATTAGCTAATTGTAATTAACCCAGAAGCTCCTTCTGTTCAAGTGATGTTTCCTTGAAGAAATTAAGCAGTCCATTATGCTCATAACCATAATTCTGTGGAGATACTTTGTGCAGTTTATAAGGGAAATTTCCAACAATCTCCTCTCTTTATCAGTCTCAGATCAATTTAGGCTAACAAAGCGGCATTTTGTCTTCAGATCATTCTCCAATCTATCATTTGTTATATTAATGAGAATTTATAAACATTTCTGCCTTACTTTTCATCCTGCTTTAGAACTTGAAATGAGGAGATCTATAATATGACAGAATATCAACTGAAAAGCTTCAGTTAAAAATTGCTTTAAAAAAAGTACACTAAAATCCAAGAAAGCAAAACAGCAGAGAATAAAAATAAAAATTCATTCCAATCAAAAATATAATCCATTAGTGTATATTGTAATTTACTATTTATTATGATAGCCTTCCCCAGGGTAGTGGTCTTGTTGGAATGAGAGGATAATAAGAGATTCCAGGATTCCCAATTTCCTAAGCACCTTCCACAGCTTGTCAAAGGTTGACACAATTAAAAACCTTTCTATAATCAACAGAGCACATATTGACTATTATTACATAATTGTATTATGGTTGGGTGCACAGTCAGTCAGATGTTTTGACTTGATTTAACATTTTTGTCTACCTATCAAATAATCCTTTCCAAAGACCTAGGATAGGCAGATGCTGTTTAATAATATTAAAGATATCATTGCAGGATGTAAACTGTTCCAATTATCTATCATTCACCGGCAATAATCTGCTATCAATAAATTGATGTTATTCAATCATATTTTTCAGGAGGCGTGGTGGCCTAATGTTGAAGAAGCTCACGTCCCACTCAGAAGGTTGAGAATTCAATTCTAGACAGAAATAGATGTTTCTCTATCAGGGTGCAAAGAGAAAATATCTGCTGCAAACTCTGTGTAGGCATCAGGAAGGGCATCCAGCCAGCAAATGCTCAACTGCATTGTCACTCCACCCCCACCCCAAAGGAAGGGATTACAGGGTCATAAAAAGAAAAAAAAATCAATCACATTTTTCAATATACTGGTGATATTTAGCTTATACTTCTCCCCTCCCACAAGTTCAATATTGTTATTTCCAATCTATAAAGTGCTAGACAGGGAGAAAAAAGTGAAGTTAAACTTTGAAAAAATGGAGCTATTATATTTTCCAAGAGCTGAATTTTAAGATTTGGAAGATAAAAAGCTATTTTGGATTGTGTTGCACTTTCTTTTAAAAATCAGATTTATAATCTGAAGAGTTTTCCTGGATCCAGCATTAGTATTGGACAACCACATAACATCAGCAAGGTAGTTCTGATAAAAACTAATTAAACTTTTTGCACTCTAATCTGGAAGAGGCAGGTCTTCTTTACTTCTTCACTGTGACTACAGCACCTCAAAGCTGCACTGCACCATTGCAACCTTTCAGGGTAGCCCTTGAAGATTATTTGGAAATAACATAGGGTGAATAGGGGCACTCCCTCCTCCTCCAAAACACCCTCATTGATTTCCAGTTGTTTCTAGCCATAGTAATGCACTCTGCCCTGTAGTCTGGTATCTTTTAGGAAACCTACCTCAAAGAGGTTTAAATTAACATCGATGATTAATTCCTTTTTTTTTCTGAGCAGAGCTAATATTATTGATCCTGATCTGCTAATTAACCAGCAGCCGTTTGCTTCCAGGGAAACAGAATGTTAAGACTGCTTTCTGTTCAGAATCCCAAGATCTCAGTTGTTTGACCTCCAAGGACCTTTCCATCCTATGTTCTAGGAAAAATGTTTACTCTATGTTCTATAGATGCCATTTTGTCCAAGGACTCCACACTTTTTAAAAATGGAACTGTTTTCTTGAGATGATTGAAATGATGAAATTGCACAAACTTTTTGCATTACCCTGAATTTCATGCTAAATTGATCCAAAGATGGTCTGTGCTGTAGCAATTTCTACCCAGGGGGAAAAAAAATTTAAGAGAAGTAACAAAGGAGGTTTTCTTCTTACATTAGACAGACTGCTGTGAAATTCCCAGAGAATCACTTAAGGCTATTTCATAATATGTAGCCCATTGTAAATAGGTTATTTTTCTTCTAAGTCCTACATATAATAGAGCGCCAAAATGCTATAAGAAATAATTCTGAACAATGAAAGTACCATATTTTAGAATTAGTTGAATTAGAAGCTTCATGACTCTCTTCTGGATTCCAAATCAAATATAGACGTAATATTTCACCAGCTGTTTCTTTGTATTTGTTGTAGAATAACAAAAACATGTTGAATATTTCAATGGCCTTCTATAAACACTTATTCCTACAATTCTATTATTATGTAATACTATTACAAAAATTTCCTTTTGGGGGGTGGGGGACAACAACCAATAACATAAGAAAAATATCAGCAACAAAACCTCCCAGTCTGTAATTTTTTAAATTATTTAGTACCAGATTAAGGTTAACAGCACTTTAGATTTATATACCGCTTATCAGTGCTTGTCCAACATATTCAAGACATTTAGTGACTCATATAACACTATATTTTAGCCCTTTTTGTTTTAGTCAAACAGGACCTTTCAAAAGAACAAAGATGCGATTGTAACAAATTATATCCTTTTAGCAGGGCTATTTTTCTCCCAGAACTCGGGGGAACGGCGTTCCGGATCCTTTTCGGAGTCCGAATCACGTGGTGCGTCTCCACCAATCGCGCGCTATCACTTCCGGGTTTTTTAGCACGACGACGGGGGGTGCGTTCCGGCACCTTTCTTCGGAGAAGAAAAGCCCTGGGTATAAGGTATTCTGTTTCGAACAGTAGAGTGAAGAACTCTCCTCGTGAAATATCTCTGAACTCTCTCAATTGTATTAATGTCCGATATGCAGTGTGGGTTCCAGACAGAGGAGCTGTATTCAAGGA
>JAOYMU010000001.1:31109098-31121011 GCA_025802295.1 Psammodynastes pulverulentus
CATATGCTGGCTGGGTATTCTGGGAGTTGAAGTCCACATATCTTAAAATGACTAAGGTTGGGAAACACTGATTTAGAATAAGATACAATGCATGGAAAGGTTTAGAGTTAACTCCTTTACAATGCCACTTAATATCTGCATTGTTCTTTGCTGTTAATATAGTCCTGATATGGATAGTTTATGCTCTGATCCTTTCTTCATGTTCTGCTTCCATTATATTTGCTTACGTTTCCTTTTAATATGTGATAAAAAGTCCAACATCATTTAGGAAATTCAATCTTCCTGACCTAAAGTTACATTCCTACCGAGGTATATCCATTCAGATAACATTTATGCATTTTTACTTCACATTCTCAAATAAAGAAACAAATCAGGCTTATTTGGGTGAAGGCCATTTGCCACCCTAAATCATTATAATCTGCACTGCTAAACTGATGCCTGGTGCTAATGTACAATTTGAAAAATAGCATGGATTTTTTTTTTACAACCATATGAATTGTGTTCCTCCTTTGTTTTCATGAAAGTATTTCAGGGAACGCTAAGGCAGACTATGAGTAATGTTTTCATATCCAACTTTATTATTATGTGCTATGTGACTTTTCTAAATAAAATTGTAAACTCTGACAGCTGGGAGATATTAAAGTTCAACTCTGCAGCCAACGCAGAAAATTCATTAATAAAATTATAGACTTAGGGAAAACTTCAAAGAAAAATAATGTTGCTCATTTTTGATAGTGCTGGGTAATTAATATATATACGTGACATTTATAGCTTATGGGTTATAGGTTATGTTCGATTTTTAACAGGCATGTTATCAGTGAGCTTGTAATGATTAGAGCATTAGCATCCCTGTCAGCTATAAAGCTCACCAGGTGACTGTGGTCCACTCAAAATCTCTTAGCTTAACCTCTCTCATCCTGGTACTTTTCAACCACATTGGACTTTGAGTTCCGCAATCTCAATGGTTGTGCAAACTGGGAATTATGGGAGCTGAAATCCAACATTTTTGAAGTGCACCAGCTTGAGAAAGATTATCTTAGTGAAGCTATTTCATACATTTGTTTAAATAAAATGAGAGATGGAACTGGGCGTGCCAGTTTTGGAGCAAGGACAAGATAAAAACTGCATCTTCATCACGTTTAAATCTGCAGCTCCATACAATGCTAGTTTTAAAATTCAAAAGCCTTAGGAAGTCATTGCTATCATTTCAATCTATTCAAAACTTGGATATTTATTCTGATGTGATAAGGGCAACCGTTTTTGAAAGGCATTCTATAGAAATCTAGAACCAAAATAACCAACAGCAGCAGCATATTGAAAATAAATTAATTCTGAACCCGGGCTATAAAAATGATGGATGGGAATTACTGGAGAGATTAGACTAAGATTTATTTTCATTCTGGCCTTGGAAATGTATCACTTGAGAGCACATGAATAGAAGCGAAGATATGAATGGCAAGCTAAGATAATTATAAAAATAAAAAAAAATTAAAAAGCATAGTATAGTGACTGTAGGAATAGCACATTCAGCCCATTTCACCAAGATATAATTTCAGCAGATCACAGAGAGTGAATCAGAAGGTCACTATTACAAACCGGTCATGGAGGAAACTTCATGAATGAAATTTATCAGAGGAAAGAAGCAGCCATTTCCTTAAAGTTCAATTCCCCCACCACCAAATGCTAAACATTTACCACCAAATGCTAAACATTTACCTATTTAGTAAGGGAATTCAGAGTTCTACTGAAAGAGGCTTCAAATGAGAAGGGAGAGGAGGAGAGAATCTAAGCATTGCAGAAAAGAAATGAAAATAAATTTTATCCATATACCCAAGAAAGAAAAAAATATTTAAAGGGGGGGAAAAGAATGTTTGTGTACAAAGTAAATAAAAATTTAAATTATTCAATGCGTGAAGTCTGCTGTTAAAGAAAAATAGACTATCCTTCCTAACACTGAAACATTGCATGTATTATTTCCTTGGAACAAACCCAACCAAACTGAGACCGATCTATACTGAATAGGCCTGCAAAGGATTAAGCTGCTATTCTACTGGTATTACAGATATCATCCAGGCAGAATGATTAGAATACTATCAGAGAAAAAGAGGGTGCAAATTTATGCCAAAAACACATTGAAAATATAACGGCAGAGTCTTCTAATCAAGAAACATTTGCTGTTGTTAGGAAAAAATAACAATTATGCTGTGTCAGGTTTTTTAAAAAGTTATACACAGTCAGACAACAAGTTACAGCATAAAAAAATGTGACTCAGGTAAACTTCACTACAGTAAGTACACTGTCCTCCAAAAACAGTTGCTTAGGTTTGCATGTTCATGAACTTCTCCATATACTGGATGTACAGCTATAGCAGTAGTGGGATTCAAAAAAATTTACTACTGTAGGCATGGCTTGGTGGGTGTGTCATGGTATGGTATGCCATGGCATGGCATGCCTTAGCATAGCTTGGTGGGCATGGCAAGGGAAAGGTACTGTAAAATCCCCATTCCCTCCCCACTCCAGGATACTGTAAAATCTCCATTTCCTCCCCATTCCTGGGGGAAGGTTACTACCAGTTCTCTGAACTACTTAAAAGTTCTGCTACTGGTTCTCCAGAACTAATCAGAACCTGCTGAATATCACCTCTGAGCTATACTATTGAAGATTGCCGTATGGATGCCATATCTGGATAGAAATGACTGAGCTCAAATTTTTTCCACAGGGACTGAAGTGAGGTGGGGGTGGTGTTTATTTAGCAATGGTATACTTGGTATTGAGCAAAAGGCAGAGAACTTCACAATCCTTCTTTTTTTTTTAATAAAACTTGCTGGCGGGCATCATCTCTACCATCTCAGGAATCTGGAAGTTTAACGATAATGCTTTCACAGAAGTGAAATGTGATATTACTCCAAAGATTTAGATGTTATATATGGAAAATATAAAACTGGGCCAATGTGAGGTTTCCTCAGCTGGATCTGGGCCAGAAAGAGCAAGGGAAATTAGAAGGAGTTGAGAATAAGTTGGAAGTAAAAATTCTTAGAATTACAACCAGGAATATCTACAGGCAGAATGGAAAAGGGAATTCTTTACCATGTTTCTAGAAATCAGAAGAAATCCATACTGTCTCTAGACTGATATGTAAAATGCAATAGATTGGTGTCCAAATTAGCGCAATGACTGTTCTGTAGATATCTACCAGCTTCTAAAAAATTAACTACAGGCACTCCCTGGATTAAGAATATCCAATTTAGAGATAACTCGTACTTACGAACAGACTGTCTATTACTTAAAATGGCAGACAACTGAATGGCAACGTGCAAATAAAGTGGAAATAATAAAGCGTTCAAGAAGAGTTGAAACACCATCGGACATTGGAAATGTGTTAGATTACAGCAGCCAATCAACGATCGGAACAATGTCAAAGGATAAAGTGAGAAAAATGGAGCATGTAAAAATCCCTGCCCCAATGAAAACTACAATTATTACTAAGCAATGCAATGCTTTAATCATTGAAATGGAAAGGCTATTGATAATTTGATCAGACCATCAAAATCAGAGTAATGTGCCTAGTAGCCTTACTTTATTCAAGAAAAAGGCTTGAAGCCTTTCCAATTATTGAAAAGCTGCACGTGCAGCAAGTGAAGTAATTGTAATGAAGAATTTGTTGTGAGTAAGGGGTTGGTTCAATTGCTTCAAAGTGAGGGCAAATTTACATAACATTAAAGTGCAAGGTGAAACAGCAAGTGCTGATGTAAGTGCTGTGCATGATGATTTCCCTGAGATGTTTAAAATAATTATTGAGGAGGGAGGTTATTTGCAGTACCAAATATTTCACATAGAGAAGACTGGCTTATTTTGAGAAAAAGTGCCTGACAAAGAGTCACAAGGCTTATATTTTGAAAGAGGAAAAAAGTGCATCAGGGAATAAAGCAGCAGAGGATAGGCTAACATAATTGCTTGGGGTAATATATGTTTATCACTCCCTAAATCCAAGGACACTTTGTCATAGCAGTAAGGCAACTCATGGCCCGCAGGCCAGATGCATTGCCTACTCCCACCCCAATTTTAGTGAAGGGGAAAAAGTCGTGATGTGTCGCATGATGACAGCGTGACACCACGAGTTTGACATTCCCGCAGTAAGGCATCCCTTCTGATTATTTGGAAGGCAAATCCAAAGGCTTGAATTACAACTGCCATTTTTTCAAGATTGGTTGTTAAACCATTTTTTTTTCCAAATCTGCTACTGAATGTTATGGCTTGGCAAATTCCTTTCAAGAATCTCCTTATGTTTGACACTACACCTGGACATCCAGGCATTTTAGATGACTGTCATTCAATGTGAAAGGTGGTATTTTACACACACACACACACACACACACACACACACACACACACACACACATCCAATGCACCACCACATTGCTACTTCAGCCAATGGACTAAGGAGCCATAGCCTCCTTTAAGTCCCATTGTGTACAGCAAACGTTTTCACAACAGTCAGAACTGCCCAAAATAACGTGATGAACTTAAGGAAGTTCTGGAGGAATTATAATATCTATGATGCCATCAAAAATATTGCTGATTCTTGGATTGAAGTGAAGCAGTCAAATAGGAGTATAGAATAAATTGTGTTCCCCAGTCATGCATGCTTTTCAGGAGTGTGCAGCTGACAACATTGTTGAAGCCAGCAAACTGTGGTTCGTATTGGTAATCAACTGCAGTTAGACATAAGTGGAAATGTTGTTGTACAGTTATTTGACTACTGTGCTAAAAAACTGATCAATGAACACCTTACAGAAGTAGACCAGCAGATGATAGTATTTGAGGAAAAAGACTCACATCTACAAACTCCAGAACCAAAAAACATTTTGACAAAAGAGTTAGCTGAAACCTTTCATCTCACTGAAACAGGGATGGCAAAGTTAGAGGATCAAGATCACAATACAGAGAGGTTCTCCCAATTTTTCCATACAGTTACTAAGAACCTCAGCTGCTACAAGGTCATTTATGATGAGAAAAAAAGCTGTGTGCAAACTTCCCTTGATGCCTACTTCAAGAAATTGACTTCAGTAATAACCATCTCCCTTCCCCAGCAGCCAAATCAAGCCTTGACTCTCCAGCACAAGGTCCATTTTTTCCAACAAGAGGCCCATCATCTTCAACACCAACTATGTTCGGTTAACCTTTAAAGATGAACTTTTTTTACTTTTTTTTCTCTATGTAAAGTATTTTAAGAACTGTTTATTTTTTTATTACAATATTTTTATGGTTGGTCGCTTAGTCAGGCAGATGCTTAGCATGGATTTGGCATTTTTATCCAGTTATAAAGTCCTATGGAGATTCTCAGTCATCCAGGTCATGGTTGTCCCAATGGTGCTTTTTTTCAAGAGGCAACTGGACTTTCTGGATTTTCTTTGAAGACGTTTCACTTCTCATCCAAGAAGCTGCTTCAGCTCTTGACTGGATGATGGGGAAATGGAAGGATTTATATTCCTTGTAGACAGTTGGTCATTTGCATTCTTTTAGAGAGTCGTTAAGACCATTTGGAGGTTTATCTGTGTCCTCAGGGCCACCTGTGTAGTGCAAATGTGTATGGAGCCTTCTTGGCTGCATGATGTTTTCTGCCCTTTATCCCTTCATTGTTGAAGACAGGAGCAGGCTGTTGGGGATGCGTCTGTGTTGCCTGCATCTCAGACTGAAACTCGAATGGTTCCTGTAGTCTGCAATTTTTCTGGAAATCCGTTCATTTGCGCACCATTCATCCCAAAGTGCATAGCTAAATGTCTATGGAGATTCTCAGTCATCCAGGTCATGGTTGCCCCAAAGGTGCTTTTTCAGGAGGGGGCAACTGGACTTTTTTGTTTTCTTTGAAGATGTTTTGCTTCTCATCCAAGAAGCTTCTTCATCTCTGACTAGTTGGTGGGGAATGGAAGGAGAAGCGAAACATCTTCGAAGAAAATAAGAAAGTCCAGTCGCCTCCTGAAAAAGCACTTTGGGGACAGTTACAAGTTTTTCTCAAGGATCCGCGATAGGCTAAGATAAATGTTTGATGATGTTAAAGATATTGTCACCACGGTGGTGCAGTGGTTAGAATGCAGGCTACTTCTGTTGATCACCGGCTGCCAGCAGTTTGGCAGTTCAAATCTCACCAGGCTCAAGGTGGGTAAAAAGAGGACCCAGATTGTTGGGGGACAATATGCTGACTCTGTAAACTGCTTAGAGAGGGCTGTGAAGCACTGTGAAGCGGTATATAAGTCTAAGTGCTATTGCAGCAGCTAACTAAGTGATCCATTTTTTCTTCAGCTTCTTTGCTGTCAATTGCTGTTATGTTAATTCTGGCTTTATACGTATTTACTGTATTATTATGTTTAATAGTGTATTTGGGAGTGCTTCTTTAAGTGTGTTATATGCATAGAAAGATAAAATAAATACTACAAGACAAAAAATTGAGTAATCCATTAGTTCTGACTTACATACAAACAGGGCTTTTTTTCTGTGGGAACGGGGCGGAACTGCGTTCCGGATCCTTTTCGGAGTCTGGATTACGTGGTCCGTCTCCACCAATCGCGCGCTATCACTTCCGGGTTTTTTAGCGCAATGAGGGGGGGGTTGCGTTCCGGCACCTTTCTTGGAAGAAAAAAAGCCCTGCATACAAATTCAACTTAAAAGACAGAGTTAGGAAGAAATCTCATTCTTACATTGGGGTTAACCATTTAAATTCAAGAGATCACATGAAACAGAAGAATAACATTTTAGTTGTCTTTGATTTTTGCTTTTATTTGATTGTTTTATTAGGTGGCTCTGTATTATTATATATTTTGTACAGAATTTAATCTTTTGTATTGCAACGGTCTGTAAATAGATGGATAACTAACAGTGTGAACTCCTTTTGGACCTTAATCTAATCAATGTAATTGCTCCCTGTGGAAATAATGTTCTTGAAATTTCATTTCTTTGTTATGTCTGACATAAATCATCTTAATTTCATGCCTCGGTGCCTAATCTTTTCTGCTTTTTTTCTCTTGGTTTGGTTTGGTTAGTGTGCTCGTTTATTACTTGGCACACAAAGGTGTGTGTAAAAAAAAAAAAGAAAGCTAAAATTGTTTTCTTTTGAAAATGTTCCATGTAAATAGTCCCCTATTTTTCATACTCATACACCAAAGTTAGTTATAGAGTCACTTGTGACCTGTGACTTCAGGTCCACCCTCATACCAGGCCTAAAGAATTTAAAATTCCTGCTTTAGATATCAGCATAAGTTTGGTTTCAATTGCTCATCAGCAAGATTATGTAGTTCTGCTACATCTAGAAAACACCCTAATTTTAGGATTGGAAGGTAGTACCCAGTTCCTTTCAGCATTTATGTGAATGTATCAGGGACAGAAGAGAAGCTCCATGCTCTAGTTTTTTTTAAAAAATTTGTCAAATTCATCCAGACTTGAAATTATCTGAAGAAACAAGGTACTTATATTTGCTTGAATGGAAATGCAGTAGTCAGTCCAATGCAAGAGTAATCCAAGCAGTGGAACAAGCGTGGAAGATTCTACTCAGGTTGAAGCCAATAAGTATGTCCACCTTCAAGTCCTCCTGAAGGTGGACTTGGGTTTGGATACTATTGGATATGTTGGATTTTCTACAATTTTCATCAAATTCAACAGCCAATGACTTAATAGTCAGCCATCAACACCCCATCAATATCTAAAAAGCCACACACAACAGGCACTATATAAATACCACATACAGAGTAGCCCAAAGCACTCAGAGAAAATTCTCTGAAGATGGACTCCAGATGAGTCTGAATTAGCTCAGAAGATTAAACCTCTGGTCCCACTGACCAACCAAGATTTAATCCTGCAACATTATCCTGGATTATATTTGCCTATTCATCATCAAATACTGTCCGTGTGTATTACAACCACAGATAACAGATTTTAAGGTATTAGTCTTCCTGTTGTCATTCTCCACACAAATTGTCTCTGGGCAGGCAAGGGATCATCTGGAGCCATATATATTCCACTCTTATTTTACAAATGGAAAGTCATAATATAGTTTGTTTGGTTGTGGGAAATCATCATGTATAGTTTTAAGTGATGCGTGGACCTAGTTTGTGTAGATTAAATGAATCCAGCTAAGTGCTCTACATTTAACTAGTATTGAACTGTAACAGAGAATTTTATGGGCTTTTGTCCTCTTCTTGCAAAGCCATTCCACAATGGTGCAGTTGATTTATTCTCAGCAACATCATTGTATGGCAAAAGTACTTGACTCTGTGATGTTTTTCAGGGCTAGCAAGTGGTCCCTAATTTGCAGCTGAAATTTATAGGTGTATATAATGAATAATCCAATGGAGCAGCTAATTGATGACTATAAATGGTCACGTACAAATGAACCAAGTTTTTTTTATATCACATTTTGCCCCAAAGCAAATAGCAAATTTAGCACTGAAAATGTAGGAAAAATGTGTTACAGACCTGAATTTATCAGCTATTGTTCTTGCTACTAGTATTAAAAACTGTTCTCAGAAAACATGATGGCAGGTGTGTATGTAGCAGTTGTAACTTCTACAATGGGTTATAAGTTCGTTGTAACTTCTAATAGTCATTCAGCAAATGGTCATTTAGCACGGACTATGAGAAGAGAAACAGCAAATGAGTTCTAATTCCTATTCCAGAAGATCTTAACTCAAATTAGGATTGGTTTCTGAAGACTATTCTTGTATTATTCTACCCTCTTTCTGTTCAGTTTGCATTTTTGTTAAGGAAGGAGAAAGCAATTTGGAAACTTGAGCTCACAGAGGCATCTGCAGAAAAAAGAAATAAATGTAAAACACAGAAGTCTGGAAAGTCCAATATACTCTCAGAAATGCTAATCAAAACAATTTCATTCACGCTTGCTTTCCACACTCAATAAGAAGAAAGGTTTTCAGGTAGCTTCATTTTGTTTCTATATATTATCTGGCATGCCAGTAAATTCCATTAGAGAATGGAAGGAGAGGTTTTGAGATAGTTGCTCTGTCAATATTGAACAATATACATTTCACTACCAGTCCTTCTTCTAAATGGGGAAGGGTTTTTGTTTTATGTACCAAAAAGAAACAAGGTTGTGGAGAAAAGCCAAACGTAAGAGTTTAGTAAAAGTGCAATCGGAAGATTGATGGATTTGTTTGAACTATTTAAAGTAAATGAAGGTTTCAAGCTAAGGTAAGTATAATTGATATTCCCTTCCCCAAAGGATGCTGTTGTAAATAAAGTTTCCATTTGGTCATTAGCCACCAATTAGATCACCAAAAGTAATTATAATTCCATACTTAACAGTGAAGAAATGTAACAACATATTATCAAATGCTACCATTTCTTTGTGAGATCCAAAATAATTCCTGAGGATGCCAACTTGATAGGGTTGCTACGAATAAAGGAGCATTCATGACAGCCACATCTTTGTATGGAATTAATAAAAACAGCTTCTTGAAAAATGAAGTCGGTTTGATTTTGACATTTAAATATGGATTCTTGGGAAGTTAAACCCAATGTTGGGGTAGATGTCCGAGATATTTATTCTGAACATATCTATAAATCATACATTTTAACACAGAAATATAGGCTGGAAATTTGAATCGGAGAAAAAAAATATTCTGTCATCAGACTTTTTAAATAAAGGGGAATCTTGTGAGATAAAAAGGAGTTACTACAATGCATTGTTTTCCCTTTGTGTTGAAAAATGATTCTCATATTTACTACTTTCTAAATTTTCAGCTATGCTTGTATCACTGGAAAAATTTCCATCTTCTTTTTTCTTTCTGGCTTCTTAATTGATGGCCTTATTTATAAATCCTCTATCAGGCGCAAAGGATTGGAACCTTATGTTAAGTTGGAGCACAAAAGATTTATTCAAGCCTATGCACATGGAAGTAGTCAACTAACAGTCAGTACTAAATTGACACTAGATAAGGGCCAACGAATTCAAGGAGGGCTGGACTTGGATCGCTTGTGGCAACGCAAGGACTCTAAGATGATAATACATTTAACTCCACTTTCCAGCTCCACCTGCTCTTCTCCTACATCTTTTTCCCTATTCCCATGAGATACAGTATGTTCTCAATGACATCCTGAACTGTTGACCTTGAGCATTCTGAAGAAGCAAAGTACCTTTATAACCAGTATATAATATACAGCATACAGAAATTTCTTGATTTTGCCCAACTACATAAAGGTTGACAGTTGGTGTAAGTCTCTATTCTCATAATACAGAGCATTTAAACTTAAAGAGATGTATTATCCTGGACAGGTTCCCTTCAACACAGAAGAGAAATCACTTTATGCTACCTGAAAAGTTGCTCCTTTTCACATTATTCCAATTTGTGGATATACAACTATTGATTCACGCTAATTGCCTTAATCTTGCAATAAGAAAACTTTGAACTAGAACAATTTTCCCAATGACAATGGAATGAAAATATATTTAATAAACAAGCAAACAAAGAAAGGTAGTGATAAGGAGGGTCCATGGTTTATTGTTTATTTGTTTGTTTATTATATTTCAAACAAGAGACTCTAAATAATGAACAGTCATAAAATCAATTACAAACAAATACATCACAATACAAAAAATAATATATATAGCAGCTGAGAAAAGTCATAACCGTAGATGTTAATATAATCAAAAAATGGGGTCCTTCACACACACACACATACTGGATCTCAAGGTCTAGCACATAACCAGGCCTAAGCTTCGAGGCCTTCCAAAAGGTCTAATCTCAGGAGAGAGAATGTTCTAGAGGGCAGGTATTACAGGCAGAAAAGACACACTTCCTGGTCTCCACTAGCAACATTCTTTAGCTGATGGGACCCGGAACATGCCCATCCTGCCAGACCAGATTGATGGGCTGAAATAACTGAGAGAAGATGGTCCCTCAAGTAACCCAGTCCCGAAACATGAAAGGCTTTAAAGGTGACAATTAGCACCTGTAAACACACTGGCAACCAATACACTCACAAAGCAGTAGTGCTACATGTGTCAAATATCAGATACCATTTACTATTTGTGCAGTTGCATTCTGCACCGTTAAAGCTGTCAAATGCTCTTCCAGGGCAGCCCCTTTTAGAGCACATTGCAGTAATCCAAATGGGAGGTCATAGGGGCATCAGTGACTGTGAGCAGAGTCTCCCAGTCCAGAAATGGCTGCATAAAAGCCCTCCTAGCCACTGCTGCCACCTGCTCTTTTAAACAGGAGCCCTGAGTCCAAGAAGATGCTCAGATTGGATCCATCTGGGACAGTGCCACCCCATCCAGATCAAAGATGGGGGGGGGAACCTTGATGCTGAAAAGTCTGAATACCCAAAGCCACTCCATATTGTATGGGTTCAGTTGCAGCCCATTGTGCCCCATCCAGGCCCCCACAGGCTCCAGGCATTGGGATAGGAAATCCCTGGCATCACTCAAGTAGCCTGAGGTTGAGATATAAAACATACTGATGATAGCTCAACCCAACTATTGGATCACCTCACACAGTGGCCTGATGTTAAATAAGAGGGGAAAGAGGACCAAGTCCTACAACACCCCCAGAAAGTAGGGGCTGTGGCCTGGACCTCTCCTCATTATCAATACCAACTAGAACAGGTTCAAAAGGAAGGAGGAGAAGCCAATATTCAGCCAATATTTGGGTCTGAGGATGGGCGGGGAGGGACTTGGCTCTGATCCCCCCAGCTCCCCCTTCTCTACCTGGATTGCTTTTCCCCAATGAACCCTGGATCTTGGGGGGAGGGGGCACTGCCAATCAGGGCTTGGCCACTCCCTTCCCTCGCCCCCTCCCTCCGCAGGGACCCCTCTCTAAATTCAGGCACCTCCCTCCAGCGTTCAACCCAGGACACGCTCTCTTTAGCTGACCCCCCCACAAATCCCAGAGCTCTCCCCCTCCCCTC
>JAOYMU010000001.1:31145523-31156396 GCA_025802295.1 Psammodynastes pulverulentus
ACTTTCATTATCCATTCTTGAGTTGTAGGTAATTCTTGTTTTTTCCAATATTGAGCCAGCAGCAATCTCGCTGCTGATATCAAATTTAAAATCAAGTTAGTCTCTATAACTGAACAGTTTTCAACTATACCCAATAAAAACAATTGTGGTGTAAATTTTAGTTTCTTTTTAAGAATATTTTGTTTTTTTTGTTTGTTTTTTAATTTTTATTGATTTTAAAACATAAATGACATAAACAATATTTTGTAGCATCCACCAAATTTTGATCCAAAACGCTTTAACACTCTTACATGTCCACCAAATATGAAAATATGTGGCTTCTTGGCAATCACATCTCCAACATTTAGGCTTTTTATAGCAGAGAATTTCTGATGTTTTGCTGCCTAGTTGGGCCTGTTGTAAGTGGTACTTTCTGGAACTACTGTAGAACCCCTGGTCAAACTCTGCAGTTCTCCAAGATCATCCATAGTACATTGACTCCTGAAAAATGAACCCATAAAAGTGGCTCTCCCAGTCCTTGTCATTAAAACTACAGCAACAAATCCATAATGAACAATTTGCTTCTTATTCCTGGCATGTGCAATGAATTGCTGGAGGCCATTTCTCGTGCTGCTTAATGGCACAACTAGGGGTCCTCTCCTAGGCCATACAAATAAGGACACGGACATAATAGGAGAATGGAATCTTTCAAATAGCTTGATCTCAATTATGGGGGAATTTGAATGTCATAAGACAGAGTCTGTTTTTATTTATCATACAATGCACTGAGGTCTGTAGCAAAACTAGTATATATCCCCAAAGCTCTAGCTTCCAACACTTTTTTTAAAATAAAACTTCTGTGTAAAGAATGCGCCATTCTCTTAGTATATTTATTCCTATATTTTAAGTGCTTCTGTGCATTAATGAACCCTTTGTTTTATCCTTAGTTCAAAGGTGGACAATTTGCAAGCCATTTCATGAATGTAGCTATTCAATTTTCTGCAGCATCATCTCCTATTAATAAGGGAAGGAGGTATGAATCTAGCTAGATTCCTTTTTTTAAATACCTCAGTCAACTTCTCCACAAACATTTAGAAGAAACTTTTTTTCTTCTATAACCCTGATGCAAAAGGCCTCAAATGCAGCTAATATAATGCAGTATCAGGGGTTTTCACTTCAATGTATAGAATATGAAGGATGCGTTTGTGTTTATTTTTATAGTCATAATGTACACCGAAGAAGGTATTTAATTTCGTTGTACGAGGTGCAATGACAATAAAGTAAACTAAACTAAATTTGCCTGTCCCTATCCATGGCTATTAAGGAAGAAGTGTAGGGACATGGATCTGTCCCTGTTGAGATTGTGGAGATCAAACCAGGGTTTCTTAGTTGCAACTATTTTCTGCTTTGTATTTTTGTGCTGTAGTAATAACCAAAGAATGAATGGATTGCTGGATACTTTGCAAATTGCAGAGAGTCAAATAAGCTTTAGAAGAGCAAAAAGTTTTAAAAAAATAACCCCAAAATGAAAAAGGCCACATAGATACCATTGTCTGAAGCTGAAGGTTTATTAAACACATTTGTACTTAATAAGACAAGTGAGAAAAATGAAAGCAAGAAAGGCTTCACCCAAGAAAGCAGAATACCAACCTACAGAAGTCTGAAGCAATTCTTAAGATCCAAAGCTGGTGGGTTGAATGAGAGATTTTCCTGGCCTTTTGGCAGGTGATGTTTATTCCAGAACCATTGCCAAAAAGTTCTTTCAACAAGCATTCCTAGGAAGCCAACACATTGTTGGAGGCAGCTGTTAGCAGGAATTAGTTTGCTGCAGTAACATAAATTTCCGAGATGGCAAAACATGTTCCCACCACCATAACAGATGTTAAGGATTGTGGTAAACTTGACATTTTGGACTGAATAATAAATTAGGAACCAGCAAGACAGCTTCCCAGCAATCCAGGTCAAGGCCTTTTGGTGGCATCCTTTTTCATGGGACTTGCCTTTAATGTGTTTCCTGGCCTATTTAAAGCAAAAAAATATATATCAATAACAGCTATTTCAATGAGCAATTTTTTTTCTAGGACAATATGGGTGACTCTAAGAGTATAAAAGGCAAAGAAGAGAAGGTCTTCTGCTAACCTTGAGGAGAGAATTCCCAGGCAACTATTTGACGTCTAAGAACCTGAAACTATTGCACTGATGATGTTACCTAGTTTGGTTATGAAATGTCTGTAAGGAAACCACCAAGCTCAGAAAGCACCAAGGACCCCCTCTGTTGCACTCAGCTGCTGTAGTGACACAAATCTGTGACAAGTTGTGGGCAGGGGGGAATTCTGTTTATTCGTATGCCCAAAGTGGACCTGCAGGGAATAATTCAGTGGAACTCCATGGCTTCAAAGCTATCCTAGTGAACCAAATCACATTCATTCAAATTTCATATAAAAACGCCTGTGGGGCATTTTCAGCAAATGTAATGCATCCCACATTCAAAGCCAGGCAGTAACATTTTCATTCAAGGCTTTTAGAGGAAGGATAAAACTTGAAAAACCTACACCATCTTGTTTCCATAAACATATAGGACTATAAGTATATAATCCTATGAGCATCAGCCTTTCCCCAAAAGATAGTTGCACTATTCTGCACATCAATAAGCATCTTTAATAAATTTGGCTTGTGAATACTTGAGCACACAGAGTCTCTTAATAATTACTGCATTTGCCAATAAGGCACTTTTTATAAAATCAAAATGTCTGACAGGGAAGGGGGGGGTTTCTTTTTCTTTTTCTTCTTCCTTTATAGAAGGGTTGACTCAGAGAATATCAGTTTAGAATCATTTGGTTAAAAGCTATTTAGCTATATACAATAAGTACCATAATTTAGTTTTCTACTTGCAGCTCTACTTTCATCTCTGCTTTGCACCTTGGCAACTGGAGGAAGAAATGAGAAACTTCTCTCCTTTTTTCTTTTTTTAGCCAAAGGCTACTTCTGAATAGGAAACTGTAATTAATTTTAACTCTGGAGTATGCTGGGATCATCAATCAAGGTTCAAAGCTGGCTTGTTTGGATGAAATGACAAACGGCTGTATGGGGGAAGGGGAATCGGTGTTTCTGAACACCTTTCTGATAACTGTGATGAAAACACATTGGAAAGCAAAGACAGAGGAACTGATCTGAAGTCTAAACAAATACTGTGCCAAGATTTTGTACTCTTTGAACCAAACTCCTCAATTACTAGATTCAGCTGCAAAACCATAAAGCAGCCCCCCCCCCAATCCCCAGTCCGTGGACTGGTACAGCCTGGACTGTGGCATGCCAGAAACCGGGCCATGCAAACAAGAGAAGCCCCATTTGTGGGATGCAGGAAGCACGCAAAACCATGCCCTCCTCTGGTCCTCTTCAGACCCGGCTCCCAAACACGACAAACCCTCTGTAGTTAACTAAATGTTTCCTTTATTAGGATCGCCAACAGCCCCGACAAAAAATATATCTCTCTCACACAGCAGGCTAATAAGTCTTTCTGGCGGGGAGATGAATAGTTGTCTGTCACACTTATTCATCTCTGCCCCCTGCCTTTTATCCCTAGAGCTAGGGTGGGGATTTGCTAGCAGCAGTGGCTCTTCCGTCCCAAGGACCAGCCCATATTTTTCAACTGCTCGCCTCTCCTCTGCCTTCTGTGCATCCACACATCAGGCACTGGACCCAGCTGTTCCTCCTCTTCCTCATCAGCCACCTCCAGACCTGGGGGCTGTTGACTCTCCATCTGAGGGCTGATGGATGTCCCAGGCTCCACTTCTGTCTCTATCTCTGACAGCTCCATTTTTTCTTCCCTCTCGGAGCTCTCAGGTTGCCTTGATGCTGGCCCTGATTCCCACAGCTCCTCCTCATCTGATTCAGCTGCTGGAGGGGTTGACAGCCGATAGGCTACAATAGATCTGTGGAAAAACCTCTCTCCACAGACCCATCCCTGGTGCCCAAAAGGTTGTGGGCCACTGCCATTAAAAAGTTTCAAATAAAAAGAAACACACAAAAGTGGCATTCTAATTTTTAAAATGTATTAATCATATGTAGAAAGTGTAAGACTGCTTTGTCATTGAAATAAGAAAACAATGCTTCTGCTACCCCAAAGGAATGTGTGTGAACCAGGGTATTCCATGAAATCAACACATCTACCATATATTAGGTCTGCTTCACGTTAGAAAATAGTGTAATATTTGTTGCTTGTTTCTCCATTTGCCCCTCCTAGAAGAATGAAGGCTGCCATTTAGTTCCAGGCTCAGGAAGAGCAAGGGGTCCTTTAAGACGGAGACAGCACTAGGCACACACAAAGAATAACAAAATCTTTGACACTCCGTGTAGATTTCGCATGTGATTATGTGCAAGCCTTTTCCACTTGAAACCTTTTGCCAAAAGAGATTTCGTTCTGCTGTCACTTGAGTAGTTCCTTTCCTTTGACATTTACTGATGCTTTTTCTACATCAGAAGGATTAGGTAGAAAGCTGGAGGGGTGGGGGTGGAGGGGGGTAATAGCGCATTCCACTGCAATTTAGCTAACGCTGCCTGTCTTTGCTAGAAGGAAATCACATGTTACAAATCACCACTAAGGGAAAGCATAGTTGTTCCCTGTGTGATTCCCATTTCTGTTCTTCTGTATCTATTAGGAAGGATGAAGGGATGTCCTTCGAAGATGATAGCATTGGCTCCACCATTTTGGTCAACAGTTGGAGAATCAAGTTTTCCCCCTCTAGGAAAATCCCATTGGTAGGAAATGTGTTTAGCAGAAAAGGGATGCTGTAGGAATTCTTCTTCTGAGTCAGAATTTTTCTTGATATTTCTTAAGCTTCATTTTTAGCATCTGTGGTTTTCTGTTTCCGCTCCGCTTGCAAAAGGGTAAATAGTGACAATCAAAGAATTCATTTCAAGGAGACATTCAATTGTGTCTGGAGGGAGTCTAAACTTTTCTAAAATCTTTTGTTTGCGGGAAAGACAGATTAAGTGTTCATGTAGCTTGTAAGCCTTGTGTTCTGACAAAGTCTTTCACACTGGTCTCACAAATGATCAGTGTGGAAGATACTAGTTAAAAATAAAGTGATTTTTGCATTTACTAAGACTTGACCTATATAGCAGGGGTCTCCAACCTTGGCAACTTTAAGACTTGTGGACTTCAACTCCCAGAATTCCTCAGCCAGCTTTGCTGGTATGAACCATGGGGAGAGGTGGCAGTGGTTAGAATGCAATACTGCAGGCTACTTCTGCTGACTACCAGCTGCCAGCAGTTTGGCAGCTCAAGACTCATTGGCTCAAGGCTGACTCAGCTGTCCATCCTTCTGAGGTGGGTAAAATGGGGACCCAGATTGTTGGGGGCAATATGCTGACTCTATACACCTCTTCAAGAGGCCTGTAAAGCACTGTGAAGCGGTATATAAGTCTAAGTGCTATTGCTATTTTAATAGTTAAGACTTCACGTGTAGGTGCTGACCTTAGGCCAGGGGTCAGCAACCTGCAGCTCTGGAGCCACATGTGGCTCTTTCATCCCTCTGCTATGGCTCCCTGTCTCTCCAAATATGCATCACAACTGCCAATGTGCGACACCCGCCGGCACATGATTTATTGAGCTTTTCGACCCCCGATAGACCAACTATGGATAAATCCAAGAAAGGAAAAGTTTCAGAAGAAAATTATATATGCTAGTTTTGTGGCTGCTCAGAAAATACTCAGGCACGGGAAGAGTTTTGTGGCTCCCGGTGTTTTCTTTTCGTGGGAAACAGATCCAAATGCCTCTTTGAGAGTTTAAGATTGCCGCCCCCTGCTTTAGGCCATTAGAGGCAAAATGTTCCTATAGTTCCACAAGACTTCATTCTTACCTGAAATGCAGAGTTGCTTTGTAATAAGAATTCCTGTAGTAGAGGTGGTATTCAGCAGGTTCTCACCAGTTCTGGAAAACCGGTAGCAGAAATTTTGAGTACCGTAGTTCAGAGAACCGGTGGTAACCTTCCTCCACGAGTGGGGTGGGAATGGAGATTTTGCAGTATCCTTCTCCTGCCATGCCCACCAAGCCAAGCCACGCCCACCAAGCCACACCCACAGAACCGTTAGTAAAAAAAAATTGAATCCCACCACTGCATCTTAGCCATGAAAGCCATCTGGCTGATTCTGGGCAAGTCACTCTCTCTCTCTCTCTCTCTCTCAGCTCAACCCATCTCACAGGGTTATTGTTGTGGGGGAGAGGGAAGAGGAGGAAGGTGGTGTTGGATATGTTATTTGTAAAAATAATAAAGGCAGGATACAAATAAATAAAAAATAAAAATAACATTGGGACGTCTCTTGTAATACAGGTAGCTCTCAACTTACAACAGTTCATTTAATGACCGTTCAAAGTTACAACAGCGCTTGAAAAAGTGACTTATGACCATTTTTCACAGTAACAACTTTTGCAGCATCCCCAAGGTGATGTGATCAAAATTCAGATGCTTGGCAACTGGGTCATATTTTTGATGGTTGCCGTGTCCTGGGCTCCTGCAATCCCCTTTTTACGATGTTCTGACAAGCAAAGTCAATGGGGAAGCCAGATTCATTTAACATCCAGCTTACTCACTTAACAACTGCAGTGATTCACTTAACACCTGTGGCAACAAATGTCTCATTGAACAACAGAAAGTTTGCGCTCAAGTGTGGTTGTAATTTGAGGACTCCCTGTACCAAGCAGGAGTGAAATCTTAGATTTGATGATTTCCCCCATTTCTTTCTATCATAGAATAAGTGATTTTTTTCCCCCTTTTGAAGCATGGTGGCCTAGTGGTGAAAATGCTCACCTCTCATTCAGAAAGTTGAGTGTTCAATCCTAGGTAGTAGCAGATGTTTCTCTCTCAGGGCACAAAGAAAAAATATCTGCTGTGAACTCCACCTAGGCATCAGGAAGGACATCCAGCCAGTAAACACTCAACTCCATCCAGTTGCCCCAACTCTACCTTGCATTAAGGGACTAAAGCAAGGGTGCAAACTCACGTCATCATAGTAGCGTCACGGGACATATCAGGACTTTTTTCCCCTTCACTAAACCGGGTGTGGGCATGGCCAGCATGTGATGCATCCAGCTTTCAGGCTGGGAGTTTGACAGCCCTGGACTACACGGTCATAAAAAGAAAAAAAAGCCAGTGATTTATGAGTTGTCAACATACACAAAGAAAAGGAAATGTATCTTCCAACTGAGGACCGAAAAGGTCATAGGCTGCAAACGGTTTGGACATGCTGATGTATATTTATGGATGCAAATTTAGAAATAATTACTACAATTAGAATGTAAAATTGTGAAGACTGGAACCTAGAGGGTGCTAGTTTCCTGTAAAATATGCACATTAATTACAGACTTGCAATTAACATTATGTGTAGATTGGCCTTGAGGTTTTAAAGAAGTTATTCCACACAGCTTGTATATATTTAAAGGCTTCTAATGCACTCTCACAAAACCTGAGGGAGTGGAGTGGTGGCAGTTATGAAGAAATAATTTACTGAATATATTACAGAATGTACTGGCTAAACATTTCATTCCTGGACAAAGAAAAATTCTCTAAGCTCATGGTTTTTTGAACCTGCAACGACAACACATCCATGTGATTTTACTGGGCTAATTGCAAAAACCACAAATTTCAAATCTCATGAAATCTCTTCAGAGCTGGCTGCTTGGCAATATAAATTAACTGGATGCTAGGCAAAGTAATATAGCATGAGCTGAGGCTGCAATTTCCAGGTAAAATTATTGATCGACAATGGCATACTGAACAAGAAAAAAAATGTTCCAGTCATTTATTGGATTAGAATTACATCTCTTCGGGGTTGCAATCTTATCGGTACATGTTTTTGCAATGAGTTCTTGGCTTCATAAAAGTATAATTTCACCAAATTTCTCTCTCATTGTATATAGCTGATACAGATAGATCCCGATGTTCCCCTAAATATAATGATTGCACCTTAAGTGATCAGTCCTATCAGAAGGAACGATGGTGTTGACTATTAAAAGTAATATCCGATCATCTGCAGGTGTAACACAGCTGTGAATGAAAACCTTCGATGTTAGAAGAAGTGCTTCCATCTAGGGAATTTCCTGATACCGCATTTCCCCGAAAATAAGACCCAACTGGAAAATAAGCCCTAGCAAGATTTTTCAGGATTCTTGTGATATAAGCCGCCAAAATAAGCCAGTTAAGATTGTCAGCCAGACACATTTAGTACTGAAAATAAGTATTTTTCTGAAAATAAGCCCCAATGTGTCTTTTGGAGCAAAAATTAATATAAGACCCGGTCTTATTTTTGGGAAAACATGATATCTGTGGCTTCTGAAGTCTATGGATATATTCCTGGTTCATTTTTGCTAGCAGTGAGTTCCCCTAAGCATATGCAATTGAGTTTTATTGCCCCTCTCTCTCCAAAAATCTGGCTTGTACATTTGTTACAGGATATTCAAAAAGTGTATAGATATTGTACATTTTTGTTCATATGGTACTGCCGTTCCCAGACTAGTTTAGTCTCATATGTTTGTTTATAAGATTCCAAAGGTGGCAGACCGGCCGATTTCAAAAACAGTCTTGGAGGGGAGACTGGGACTTGCAGAGGTTTTGGCTAGACGGAAGGAAAGTATCCTGGAAGAAGGCTGTAAACTTCTTCCTTCATGGGGACCAGCGACTTGTGTGGATACAATTCCAGAAAATTGGCTTTGATTCCTGAGCACCTTTTCTTGTTCATTAGTTTATACATGATGTGGCATACATTAGAGCTTTTCTCCTTATTTTTTTGCTGATCCCCTTCCACCTTTCAACGTATGTTTTATTTGATACGAATCAGTTAACTGTATTAGTGTAATGCTTAAGGCACCAGGCTAAAAACTAGGAAACTTTGAATCTCCAGTCTTAGCTATGAAAGCCACCTGAATAACTTTAGGCCAGTCACTCTCTCTCAACCCAAGTCACCTCACAGGGTTGTTGTGGGGAAAAAAGGAGAAAGAGAAAGGTGTGTTGGATATTTTGACCTCATTGAGTTATTTAAAAGAAATAAATTTCTATCATGCCATTAAATCTAAGGAGGGATCCTAA
The DNA here is from genome assembly GCA_025802295.1 of Psammodynastes pulverulentus. NCBI lineage: Eukaryota > Metazoa > Chordata > Lepidosauria > Squamata > Psammodynastidae > Psammodynastes > Psammodynastes pulverulentus. The sequence goes on from JAOYMU010000001.1 coordinate 31,154,586, forward strand.
AAAGCATGACACTGAAGTGTAGCACTAACAGAATAAAGGAATTGGAAGAGACTTCATAGGTCATCTAGTCTAATCCCCCACCCAAGCAGGACCATTTCTGACAGATGGCAGTCCAATCTTGTCTTGAAAGCTTCCAGTGGTGAAGCTCCCACTGGCCCTTCTCTTCACTAGACTAGCCATGCCCGGTTCCTGCAACTGTTCTTCATATGTTTTAGCCTTCAGTCCCTTAACCATCTTTGTTGCTCTTCTCTGTACTCTTTCTAGAGTCTCAACATTTTTTTAATAGTGTGGTAGTGACCATCACTGCAGGTAAAGGTCCAAGGAACTTCTTGCTTTTGTTTCTCAAAACCCACTTCAGCAGTAATGGTGAAAGCTAATCCTAGCTGCAAGAGAGTAAGTTCTGTGAAGTGGTCAAGGCACAAGGCTAGAAAGTGGGAGATGATGAGTTCTTGCCTTAGGCATGAAGCCAGTTTGGTGACCCTGGGCCAGTCACTCTCTCTCAGTCCTAGGAAACAGGCAATGGCAAATCATTTTAAGAAAACTGCAGGGATTGGTCCAGGCAGCTGATAAGCGTCAACACCATCCCACAAAATCATTGTTGAACTGTAGTTTGAGCCAGTTTGTAGGCCACCAAGTCCATCTGAACCTGTCTCACAGATCTGCAACACTGACAAATACACAAAATATTCCAGTAAAGTGAATTTCATGAATATTGATGAAAAACAATTGACATAGAATCCTTCATTGTAAATGCATTCTCTATTATGTAGTTAGCCTGTGAAGGTAAGGTCCTTGGAAAGCATGTTGTTTGCCTTGGCTAAATTGTTGCAAAATCATAAATTTGCCGTGCTATTTTAGACCTGCATCACATAAATTTATGCAAAATGCAAATCAAATCTACGATTTGAAGGGATTTAATTGTAATCAAGTTTTTCTAGATTGCAAATACGGGCTTCTTTAATGTATCTCACTTGACATAAACACAGCAATATGATTAGCCAGATTTAAATGCCACCTTAGCTCTTTGTGCAATATGTAAACAATAAGTCATGCAGAAGCATCTAATCAAACACTATTTTAGTCGCTTTAAGCTGTCAAAGTTTTTATAAGAGTTGGGGCAGCTTTTCCAAGTATGTTGTTTCTAATTACTGCTTCCTTTCAGCATCCTTTTTTTAATTTTTTTTTTTCAAAAGATGGGCTATTTATGATTGATCAGACTGTGATGAAACAATCGCTCCCTGTTGAATAGCAACACATCAAAGTAAACAAACAGGAGAGGGATATTACATGAAATCCTGCTTATCGTGATATTCTGCTTTGGAAATCACTTTGTAGTTCTCCAATTATATTGCTTCCTGTAATTTGCAATGGTGTAGAACAGATCCAGTATAATTTACATGCTGCAAGGACTGTATTAAAGATCCCCAAAATACCCACATGTCTGAACTGGTTTAAGCTGGAAAAGAAAGTGTGTGTGTGTGTGTGTGTGTGTGTGTGTGTGTGTGTGTGTCTAAAAATTGTATACATATATTTGTTAAGATACATATATTAAAATAACACAGCAAAATGTATCATATTAACAAATATATTTTTAAAAACTGCGGAAACACACACACACAGACCCCAAAAATTGCAAAAAAAGAGTGAAGTGATTGTTTTGCTTTGTCTCTCTTCCGAAACCTCTCCCGGCAGCGCCAGTAGCAGTCCAGGAGATATAATGCACCTCATCAGTAGAGTCACGTTTTCTCTTTGCCTCCACAAAAAGAATGATGTGCAAAACATTTCGCTAAAATGAATCCAAGCTGCCTTAC
>JAOYMU010000001.1:31207782-31218299 GCA_025802295.1 Psammodynastes pulverulentus
GAGGAGGAGTTTCCATTGTCTATTCAGGGGGTTTCCGGAAATGGCTGCTCAAACATTATGACATCTGTGAGTTGCTAATAGTCAATTACCTGAATGAAGTTATCTGTCAATACACTCTGTTATACTATACAAAACTGTAGACCCTCAATGCTGCAAAGTTCCTATGTTTGCACACTGGACTAAATGATACAGGGTGACCATAGTACTGGTCAATAAAATATGTAAATGTCTCTATATAATTTTGACCAGAGAGGTTGTTTTGAAAATCTGTTATGAGAATTCTTTAAATGAGACATATAGAGGTGTAAAATACCATTCATACCATTCAAATATTCAACATTAGAAATAGACAATAGTATGGAATTTAGCTCCAGTTTAGCATATTAAAAAAAAACCCAGAAAGGAGCAGATTAAAACTAGTAATCTCAATTAGCAGTCTCAAATCAATCTCAAATACAGTTAGCAATAGATACAAAATATAAAATCTCTCCAAATCAATGAGGTAGCACTAAAAGCGGTTTTGAAAAGGAAATTTTGGAGATTGGACATTTTCCTTCCTCAGAATACAGAGTACAAAGCATTAATATATTAATAATCAATCCTGGCAGCATTTAAATGTCCTCTATTAATACTACAAAGCTCATGATGGTTTGGCCATATTGAGCACTTAGCAGTAGTTTCTGCATAGGACCTTTATGAATCTAAAATGGGAATTTCTGAAGTTCTGCTGAAGTTCTGGGGAATACTGCACAGTCAGTATTCCCCAGAAGCACAAAGTTAATTGTATGCTGTTCCCCCATTGTAATAATGTTAATGATCTAACAGTGGCTGAAACTTTTGTCAACTGCTGGGAATGGTGTGATTATCTTCTCTGTTGTGCTCAGTTGTCTACTTTTTGTTTGTTTTCTTCTTGAATATTTTATGTGACTTTTGTACACCCTTCAGGAGTACAAATGTCTTTTGTTCGTAGGTATGTATTTCAGGAGGAGACACTTGTGTATCTATGACACTTTCATCTCAAATGCACCGACAACAATGTGGAACAGGATACAAATGATACAGAAGATCATTTCCTTGAATAGGACTTTGTCACCTTTTTACCAACGCTGCTCCTTCTGTTTGGTAGAGTTATTCCAAGTCCTGCCTAACCTGCAATTGCTTCCCCTTGTTGAATAGAACGTATCCATCTCCCTAATACTGGGATGAGCCATTTGAAATCTCAGACTCTCAGAATCTCACAATGGCAGTGATTCACTTAACAATTGTGGCAAAAAAAGATTGTGAAATGGGACGCAACTCATTTAACAGCTGTCTTGCTTAGCAACAGAAATGTTGGGCTCAAATATGGTCATAACTCAAGGACTTTACCTGTAAGTTAAGAATTCTAGGTGCCAAATAACACTACAAAATTTGATTCAACTTATCCATGGATGAGCTTATACATGAGCATGTATGATATATATGCTCCTCCATCCGTTATATATAATTGTCCTCCCTGCTCTGGTTCTTTGTCTCCCAAAATGTTGCATCTGGATCCAAGTCACCAATGTATGTGTCCTCTTCAATTACATCTTTAAGCTAGATAGCCCAAGTACTGTTAGATCCTCCTGTCAACCAGGGAGGAGACATTTTCTCCTTTTGACAGAGGAAAATATTTCAGGATATAGTGGTAGAACAGATTTTCCCAATCTGAAGCCTACAGATATGTTGGAATATATCTCCTATAATTTCTGCAGCCATTCATACTCACATTACATTGGAGGAGGTAGGCTTTGTTTTTCTCTTCTTGGAAATGAATTGAGTTTTTCTGTACCTGAAAGCAGTAGTAATATCTTGAAAATGCAAAGTACATTTGCTTCTTCAACCCATAACAGATGGCAGCACAATAGATTTGGGATCAAGAGACATACTTGCAGAGTCAAAGGTTGAGGTTTCGAAATGACAATGAATCTCAAATGTCAAAAAGCAAATGAGGTTGGTAAAATCTGGGTGAACTTCTGTTGGACTATTTTATCTAGGAAGCGTGTTTTATAGGATTTTTTTCACAAAAATGGACTGATTGATGCTACATTGCACTTGTTTCCCAAAGAAAGAGGTAATTAAAGAGAACACATTAGAGACATAAATTAAAACCAAGGTAGATTCAAGAAGGTATCCTTATAACTTAATTGCAATTCTTGCAGTAACTGAACTTTTAAGATATAAAGCAGCGTTCTGCCATTGCACACCTTCAGTGCTATTTATTAGCATTATACCATGTTCTCCAATACTGTTTCCCAAATATTAATTAGATATGTACATGTGACATGCAAAGATGGAATTCGTGAAGGAAAAGAAACCAAGCAAATATCAAAGGAGGCCTCAACAATACATCTGGAGGAAACAAGGCTGGTTAGAACCTGTTATACATATGAAATAGGAACAAAAATTAGGTCCTTGGCTACTACCCTTAGCCTGACCAAACTGCTTCAATAGGCAATGGCTGATCTGATCTAGAAAATTATTTGGTTCTGTACAGCAAGGTTGGTTAAAAATAATTTTATGCTAGATTGATATGGATGGTCCCTTACAGCCAATATTTGATAAGGGCACCAAAATCTTGATTTCATCAGCACCATCATCTATACTAATTTAATAACTAGATTAAACCAGAACTGGAATTTTGTGTAGGAGGGCCACAAATAAACTTGCTCAAAATTCTGGTTCCGTTTTCTTACGATTCTTGTAAAAAAAATGAAGATAGATTCCATATGTTAATTCCTCTTCTAACTCATTTAATTCATTCATGCTTTAGATTTGGTTTTGTCACTGAAACGGCACGATTTGCCTTATGGGATGAGCTTTGCTAATAAAAATATAGGGGCACTATATCTTATTGATTCTCCCAGAGAATCTCAATGGCTTTCCATATCATCAATCAAGCTATATTCTTCTGAAAAGTCGGATACATTAAGACGACAGAACAGCTTTGCATGGATATTTTCAGAAGGTGGGTTGCTTGCATCTGTTGAACTTCATGGCGTGTTTGTTTTAAATCCCCAACGATTTATAATGTTATTTAACTTCTCTTGAAATAGCTGAGTGTGCTTTTTCCACAGATTTAGAATGCAGACTATCAGTATACTAATGACACAGCACACCAACTCTCCCATATGTATTCCTTTCCATTAGATTCAGATTAGGCAGGGCAATACTTAATCAATGGGCCATTAAACTGAAGCTTTATCCGGATAAAATGGAGACAATGTTGGAGGTGGTCCCAGCCAACGTAGGTTATTGTTATAGTTCTGGCATGCCCCCATCTATTCTCTGCCTCCCGAGTCCCTGCTGATCGGCTGAGTCTTCTTTTGTTGCCCTGCACAGGAGTACGGAGCTGGAAAGCAAGTTAGTGGGGTGGGGAGAGAATGGGATTTTGCAGTAACCTTCCCCCAGGAGTGGGGAGGGAATGGAGATTTTACACTATCCTTCCCCTGCTATGCCCACCAAGCCACGCCCACCAAGCCACGCCCACAGAGCCGGTAGTAAAAAAAAATGGAGTCCCACCACTGCATGGGTTGCACTCCCTGTAAGCAAAATATGGCAAACCAAGCACTGCATTCACCCCACACCCTTGATATGACAGCCCATTGCATCTCCACAGTGTATTACCGAAATTCGGAGGCAACGAGGCTAATTTTTAGTAGCCTACTTTTTATACCAAAATATGAGGCTAACCTGGATGCACTGAATCTATCTTGATCTTAAATATCCTCCCTTTCCTCAACCCTTTCAAAACGAAAATAAGGTTTATTACATCTACAATTCATTATTTTGATTTCATTAATGCTATTTAATCAAATTCAAATTCACAATACAATTCTCAATACAATATATATCTTCCAATGTGAAATCCCTCTTCCCTCCCATTTTCAACCATCATCTCGTAACCTCCTGGCTATATAGCTTCTTCTCATCTTGGTTTACATCCCCTTTTCCTTCCTTTTTTGGTCCTTTCTCTTAATTCCCCTTAAATAAAGTCCTTATGCAGCTTCTCTTGTGGGAGGTTGGTTGTTGCTTTAGTAATGGAGCACCTAGTTAATATGGGTGGTATTTCTATAGACTTGCATTTCTGGTTTACCGTTGTGGTCTCTGCTGATCAGAATGTCCAGGAAGGGTAGAGAGTTGTTGTTTTCTTCTTCCCTAGTAAACTGGATTACTTTAAAAATGTTATTGTTGGTTCTGTGGGTGTTCTCTAATTGGTCCTTTCTTTATTACAGTGAAGGTGCTGTCTACATATCTCATCTATATTTTTGGTTGTATTTTAAGTATCTAAGTCTTAAAGGGCCATGCAAGTGGCAATCAAAGAAAATACAACTGGAAAAAAATGGATCGGATAGTTTCAATTGGGAAAGTGTGACTATCCTAGACCAAACCAAGTCCAAAAATATCAGGGAATTTCTAGAAGCCTGACACTCCGACAAATCAGCCATCAATAGACACAAAGACATTAACAACATCTATAGACTATATAAAAAAGACTATTGCCCAGCCTAAAAAGGAACACAATGTCCCAAGTACCTCTCCACACAGATCAGCATACACTCCAAGGTTAGCATCAGACCAACAATTAAGTAAATAATAACCACCAAGAAACTGCAAAAGAAGCCAACAATAAACAGCCCAACCAAAAAACCTCCAAGACCACCATCAATACTGACAGGGTATGTCAGAGGAATATAAATTGACAACAAACTGCACTCCTTACTAGCACTGATGATGTTACCTAGTTGGGTAATGAAACGTCTTCAAGAAAAACAAACAAACTTAGAGAGCACCAAGGATCCCTCATGTTAACCCTGAACTATAAATATTCTCCATCTTTAAAGAGTTCTATTGTTATGCTGTGTTAAAAGCTGTTTAGTCTTTGCTGTTTGCAATTTATTGTCTTTCTCTACATTTTGGATTTTACTTTTGTTTTCTTAAGGTATCACTTATAAGGGGACTAAAAATAAAATTAACGGGCAATTCCTTATTTTGTTCATAAAAATAAGTGAATAAAGGAAATCCCTATTTATGGTGTTTGCTGTTGGAAAACGCAGATATAAGTATGTGAAGTGTGAGTTGTTTTTCATAAGAGTCAGGATTTATTATGGTAAGAGTATGCAATTATAAACTGAACTCCAGCACAATGAAAATAGATTTATTGTGAGGTCCTTTGTGCTCTCTGAGCTTGGTTATTTTCTTGCATGTGTTTCATTATTACCCAATTAGGTAACATCATCAGTGCTAGAAAGGAATGGTGCTTGCTTTCTGTTTATATACTAATGACTTGCCCTGTCAGTACTGATGGGAGAATTAGGTTGTGTTAATATGTACTGAATCAAGTGGTAACTTTGGGGCTGGCTGTGTCTTTTGCTGGAGATTTTCTTCTAGTCTAAGATCAGTATTTGGAAAACAAAATCATAAACAATCTTATGAAGTGTAGGCTACCTGAAGTCAAATGCAAGCTGTGCATACTGAGAGTGCCAAATCCTTCTTAGCTGTTTGAGAGACTCTCAAAAGGAGCAGATGTCCATTCCATGCCTGATCCAAATCAAGTGTAGTCCACAGGGCTGACAAGGATGCAGCAGAAGCATTCATCCAACTTGAAAATAGAGCAGATGACCTTTCAAACAGTAGGAAAATATGCAGGCTAAGCAGAGCCATTTTTAATACTAACAGCAATGGATGGAATTAGAAAAGTTCATGGAGAAGCAGCCTGTTAACCATGATAGCTATAGATTATCTCCAAAATAGCTTCTCAGACTTGGCTGCTTGAGAAGATAAAGGTGGAGGGGAAATGGTGTGGCTCATGTACTGTTTGTAGGATTTGAAGAAGTATCTAGTTGGGCATGGAGTAAGGTTTTGTCTCTGACCCAATAGAGAATTTATTCTAGCTATATGAAATAGAGGAGGAAATTGATGGGTTGGTAGGTTAGTTGGTTGATTGGATTGATTATGTGCCATCAAGTTGTTTTCAAGTCCTAGAGGACAAAATAGCCAACTATTACATTAAAAGTTTAAAATTAATATAGAATAACGAAGAAAAAGAGACAGAAAAGAAAAAAAGACAAGTGCAGAAAGAAAAATAAATAAATAAAAAGAAATAGAAGCCTCCAATTTCTTTGCAGCAAATTAAACAAGATTACAAAATTATTTCTTACTCTCTGGCTACAAAAAGAAAGGCTTACTTTTTTTCTGTTATCCATTTTTTTCCTAATCATCAAAATCACAAATCAGAAATGCATTCTTTTTTTTCCCCGTTACATGCAAAAAATCTATAAAGAGTTTTCAGTCAGCCATAAATATTGATACTGTTTTTTCTCAAATCAAAAACTCAATTTTGCTACTTCTACAAATTCCATCTTCACCAGCCGTTCTTCCAAGGTGGGTAATGTCAAACTTTTCAGTTTTTGAGCATATAATAATCTAGCTGAAGTTGTCCTATATAAAAACAAAATTCCATGATTTTTTTCCTAGTTGTCTATTAATCCTAAAATACAGCCTCTGTTTTCAATTGTACATAAGCATTTTAAGTCTTCAGAATTAGTACATTTATTTGCATCCAAAGTTTTTTTTTTTTACTTTTTACACATCCACTATTCATGATAAAATGTCACTTTTATGTGTACTTAATATTCTATGCAGATGTTTTGGATTGCAACTCCCATCAGGCCCTATCAGCATTCCCATGAATAAGAACTATAGGAGTTCACATCTCTAAACTATCTACCAAGCTGGTTCTTTTGGAGTAAAACAAACAGTGCAAATTGTCATCTGGGCTAAAGTTTGCAGGAATGAAAGTTTACAAGAATTCTTAACAGATTTAACAGATAATCAGAGTTGGAAGGGATCTTGTAGGTCATCTAGTCCAACCCCCTCCTGCACAAGCAGGAGACCCTACACCATTTCTGACAAGTGGCAGTCCAATCTCTTCTTGAAGGTCTCAAGTGATGATGCTCCCACAACTTCCCAGGGCAAGCTGTTCCATTGGTTGGTTGTTCTCACTGTCCAAAAGTTTCTCTTTGTTTCCAAGTTCAATCTCTCCTTGTTCAGTTTCCATCCGTTATTCCTTGTCTGGCCTACAGGTGCTTCAGAAAATAGCTTGACCCCCTCCTCTCTGTGGTAGCCCCTCAAATATTGGAACATTGATATCATGTCTCCCCTGGTCCTTCTCTTCACTAGACTAGCCAACCCCAGTTCCTGTAACTGTTCTTCATATGTTTTAGTCTCCAGTCCCTTAATCATCCTGGTTGCTCTTTTCTTTAACCTGTACTGATCAGAAATGTATTAAGATTTTCAAATACAGAAATTTAATCCTCCATCCCTTTTAACTCTCACAGTGTTGGACATGAAGTGAAAAATAGCTGATGAGGTGGCTTCATATTCAAGGATTTCCAGATGGGGAGAATTGTCCAAGTTTCTTCTCTCTTATTTCAACAGAAATTGAGCTGCTCCCTTAATTACATGGAGACATGGTTTCCCTGTACATTTGTCAGCGATAGGATCCTAGATCTTGCCTTCTTATGCAGTGATTCTACTTCTGATTTTTTACTTCTAAATTGTTTGAGGTGGCTTTTCATGCAACAATTTGTTACTGGGTAGGTGATATTCCTTTAATGCCAAATCAGTGATAAAGGACATGTGCACAAATTATCAGGCCCTCTTTTTTTAATACACAAGATGTAACAACATGGAACACATCGGGACTCAAGAAAAATTTAGAAAATGACAATAAATCTTTTGTGATCATGGCAAGGATGCAAAAACTGAATCTAGAGCTACAGATCCCCAGAAAAAGCCCTCCAGGTTACCACTGAAATGTAATTTTTGATTGTGAGAGAACAAGGACATTACAAAACTCACAGGGTGTTCTCACTGTAACTGTTCTAAGTAATTTAGCTTCAGTAGGGACAAGATATTTTGAATAAATCATGTTTTGCTGTTATTCTAATCAAGATTACCTTGTTCCTTTCAAACTCCATTGTTTTGAAATGAATCTGCGCTTCAGCATTCTGTTCATTGGCCAAACAAAGACCTTGGCTGGAAATAAAGGATCCCTAAAGTCTTCCACTTATGGAGTTATCACTGCTAGGGAAATTGGAATATGTATAACAGGGGTGTCAAACTTGCGATGACACATCATCACATGACGTATCGCAGCTTTCCCCCCCCCCTTCGCTTAAATGGGGGTGGGCGTGGCCAACGCATGACACACCATCCTGCGGGCCACTAGTTTGACACCCCTGGTGCATAACATTATAGTTTCTCTGAGGCAGCACATTTATATTTTTGAGAAGACTCTTTCAAACAAAAATTAACTTTTGGTATCAATCCATGGCTATTAGCAGTCTTGTTTGGATTTTTCAGAGTAAGAAAGGCACACAGATGGGGTTCCTTGGACATGATTTCTTTTTAGAAGTTTCAAATTCAGTGAACATATACGCAACAGAGACCGTGTCTGATGCCTATTGTGCATTACACACACTAGATGTCACTGCATGCCCCTAGAATATGTTCTGTCTTTCATCTCCCTTCTTTTGCTCAAATGAAATTCTGCGCAGGAGGTAGAAGCAGCTCTGCCTTAAATTTGCATTATTATCTCAGAGGATTTGTCTAAGCTTTTAAATGTTTCCATGTTGTTTAGTGCCCTTTCTCTTTGCTGGCTGTCTTTTTTATTGGGTGGGGGGGAGCGGTGAAGAAAGATCTCTCCTTCCCTCCCTTTCTCCTTCCCTGCAGTTCTTGCTCCTCAGCCTGCAGGGATTATCCTGAAAATTTGAAAAATGTCATGAGAAATTTGTGATGGAGAAGAGCTATGCAATTGCCAGAAGAAGAAAAAACCTAAGCTTCACTGTCTCTTCCTGTAACTTACCATGTTGCCTAGAGCTACCCCGGCGATTGAAGTGGCCGACAAGTTCATTAAAAAAAATGAAAATGAAAAATAAACTGTTGCAGGATTTTTTAAAAAAAAAAAATGTTTTAAACCACTTTCATTTCTTCCTTTCCTAATGGGAAATACATGCTATTAGAAGCTCATTCTTAGTGATGTTTGACTAAAATACCCCACATATCCCTACAGTTGGGGGCAGGGCAGGGCAGAGAATCTAATATGTTTGAATACAGAGCAATGTGGAAATAATCTGAATAATCTTAAAGTGCCCTTAAGGGAGGAAGAATGTAAACTGAGGCCTGGGGAAGAGGAAAGCCAGAGATGGTATTCAGCAGGTTCTGACCAGTTCTGGAGAACTGGTAGTAGAAATTTTGAGTAGTTCGGAGAACTGGCAAATACCACATCTGACTGGCCCCGCCCCCATCTATTCTCTGCTTTCGAGTCCCAGCTGATCTGCTGGCTCTTCCTTTGTTGCCCTGCACAGGAGAACAGAGCTGGAAAGCAGGTTAGTGAGGTGGGGAGGGAATGGAGATTTTGCAGTATTCTTCCCCTGCCACACCCACCAAGCCACACTATGCCCACCAAGCCACGGCCACAGAACCGGTAGTAAATTATTTTGAATCCCACTACTGAGGAAAGCATCTCAAAATAACCTGCCTTGAATCTCTTGTGCGTAATAGAGGCAGAAGAGAACTCTGATAGCCTTTCAAGATTCTATAGTTATACTCTACAATGGTTTTTTCCCCCCAAATTTGGCAATCTTATAATGTGTGAAGTTCAATTTCCCAGAATTCCCCAGCCAGCATGCTGCTGAGTTAAAGTTTGCCCATTTTAAAAGTCTCATTCTGTCAAATTCAAAAGCTGCTCCAATTTCATCTTGACATCTCAGAGTTAGATTGCTTTAACACAAACTGCCAAAGAAGAAAAGTTAATGCATTGGTTTATTTAGCTAATGAAATAGTTTCTCGGTTTTCTAATATGCACAACCGCTTTTGCATAGCAGCGAAGAAGACCATGGCAAACCTCTTTGGTATTGATGCCAAGAATACTCTATTTCCCAGTTCATGAAATCACCAGAAATTGAACTTAACTTAATATATAGCTATGTTTTGATGTTATGTCAGTATGATGTAACTTTTGCCCAACATTTATGTTGCTAAGTGAGATATGTTTTTGTCCCATTTTATGACCTTCCTTGCCACAATTGTTCAATAAATTATTGTAGTAGTTAAGTTAAGGACACCATTGTTCAGTAAATCTGGCTTCCCCATTGACTTTGCTTGTCAGAACGTCACAAAAAGTGATCACATAACCCCGGGACACGGCAACCGTCATAAAATATGAGTCAGTTGTCAAGTATCTGAATTTTGATCACGTGACCATGGGGATGCTGCAGCGGTCGTAACTGTGAAAAACGGACATAAGTTACTTTTTCCAGTGCCGTTGAACGGTCACTAAATGAACTAAGTTGTAAGTTGAGGACTGCCTCTCCTGTATGTATGAAATATCCTTATGCTAGCTATACTTTGCATTATTACCGTAAAACCTCTATTTGAACGCCACCTCTAATTGAACGCCACCTCTATTTGAGCGCCACCTCGGCGAAAGG
>JAOYMU010000001.1:31283182-31293524 GCA_025802295.1 Psammodynastes pulverulentus
CCCCCCCCCAGAACCACTAAAGCAGAAACACTTACATAGTGAGGCTAGGCCATCTGGTACTCTAATGTAACAGACTTCCAAAACATTCCATTGATTCTTACAGGTATTGTGTCAGGTCTTAGCGCCCTCTACATCACAACAGCTGATTATTTATTTCTTAGACTTTTATCCCACCCTTATTACATTATAAGTTGCTCAAGGCAACCGGCATACCCCTACGACAATCCTGTGAGGTGGGTTGGATTGAGAGCAGAAGTGGGATTGAACCGGATATTAAATTTTTGTGCAGTTCGGAGAACCGGCTAATCGCACCAATGGCTGGCCCCGCCCACACCATCCCACCTTCCCTACCCTTCCCAGTCACTCCTTATCTCACCTTGCCCGCCTTGGCCGTGGCATAGCAGCTGCTGCTCTCTGGCTCCCTCGCTCACTAGCTCGCTTGCCTTGACCACATGGCCCCACGGACCAGCCCACTTGCTTGCCTTCACCCCAGCCTCCCACGTGGCCTGACTCCCTGACAAGCTTTCCTTCGCCATTTGCCGCTGCCTCCCACGTGGCCCAGTTATCTGCCTGCCTGGTGAGCCTTCCTTCGTTATGATGCCAGGGAAAAGTCTAGGCATTTTCATATCCAGTCCGCTCCACACAAGGGTTGTGCCCTCCTTCTTATTCTATTATTACACAATCAGAAGTGTCACATTTTGAAGGGATATTTTACTCTTTATTTGCTGTTTCTGAAAAATAAATACCGATTCCACCATTTTGCTAACTTGGTCATGGCCCCCCTTTTAAATATCAGATTTTTTGTTTCCCTGCATGATCATCTTTTTATAGTGGACTTTTTAATCCATTTAAACTGTTTTCTCATGAGGAATAACACCAGAAAGTGTAGGTCGACTGCTTGAAATCTTTTTTTTAAAATTACAGCAGGGGACCAGAAGCCACAGCCTTAGGACTGCAAAGTTTATTATGACCTCCCCCTTTCCAAAAGTTGCCATAAATAGTAGTAAGGCAAAGGAAGAAATTAGCAAGTATATGAAATACAGAGTTATATTGACTTTAGTTAATTCAATTACAGTATAATTACATGTTAAATGAGTTGCAATCCAATTAAACCTATTTTGTTTTTTATCTTGCTCTGTCTATATGGCCTTGCTGTGGCCTTATCAACCCTTTGGGCCACAGCCTCTAGTAATCTTCGCAAAGGTCAAACATGATGGCTGCCTTCAACAAACTTGCCACTCCTGACTTATATAATTGGATGTCACATTGCACAAAAATAATGCCACTCTGTTTCTAGACTTTCTGCAAATAAGGACTAGTAATTGATTTGGATTTTAATGCTTCCTGCAGCTGTGCAAAGGGAGTCCAGTCCGCCTACAGTTCTCAAGCCTGTTGAGGTTAATAGTCAGGTCAATGCCTTCTGAGACACTTTAATTTGAGTAATTTTCAGTGGGAGGTAATTTACCAAACTCTGGGGGTTTGGATTGGTTTACATACTCATAAGGCATCCACTAAGCACTACATAACAAGAGGCTGGCCCTTGTCAGAACTAATGCCACGAGTATATTATATGTCTCTGCGAATGGGATAGCTTTTCAGTTCAATCGACCCTGAATAATCAATGCAAAGGCCATGCTTCAAAAAACATTTTGTTACTGGAAAATACACACATACACAAATAAGCAAATAAGCTTGTACCATAAAGGTAAAAATTCCCCTTGCACATATATGGTAGTTGTTTCCGGCTCTAGGGGGCAGTGCTCATCTCCATTTCAAAGCCGAAGAGCCAGCGCTGTCCGAAGACTTCTCCGTGGTCTGTGGCTGGCATGATTAAATGCTAAAGGCACACAGAATACTGTTACCTTCCCACCAAAGGTGGTCCCTATTTTTCTACTTGCATTGTTTACGTGCTTTCGAACTTCTAGGTTGGCAGAAGCTGGGACAAGTAACGGGAGCTCACCTCTTTACATGGCACTAAGGATTCCAACTGCTGAACTGCCGACCTTTCGATCGACAAGCTCAGCGTCTTAGCCACTGAGCCACCGCGTCCCTAATAAGCTTGTAACCAACACATTAAATGGCCTTATTCTAATTTGCTTGATAAATAAAATTTCATATAATTGTCCTTAAGAATTTGTGAGGTCAGTTAAAAAGTTTGATGAGAAATTACAAGTCCAAGACTATCTTCTCATTTATTTAGCAGCCAAGAGATTTGAACTTGCTCTGACAAAATGTGTAGCACTTCAATTTAAAATTACTTTAGATTAAGAACAAGCCTGAGATTTCTTGGTATCCCCCACTTAATATGAATTAAGCAGAAGAAATGAAATTATTTAAGTATTTTACAGCATTTACTTATCTGTCCATTACGATGTCTCTGATGTTTTGAACCAAGAATGCCACATCTCTGCATGTATAGATTGCATTTGACCATAAAGTTATTGTTTCTTTTGCCGCTTACTTTTTTTTTAATGGAATCTAAGGAATTATGTCTAGGATCTTCTGCGTTTACAAAATGTGCTCTGTGATTGTCACATTCCTTTTCAATCATAAAAAATGATATGCAATCCTATGTTCAGGTCACTTGCTCAGATGTAGTTTTCTCTACAATGAATCTTGCTTACATTGTGACTCTTTTGGGACAGTCTCATAAATAATATGATAGAAAGTGAATCTCACTGAGGTTACTTTAATAGCTTTTCATATAACAGAATAATGAGTAGTAATCCCATTAATTTGCATATCAAAACTTCTGGAACAAGAAGGCTTGTAAAAATAAATATTGTTTGGATTGTTGTAAGCTCACACCATTCCTTCACTTTCAGATGTCAGTAAATACTGATGTTCCCTCTGCTGATAAGGTTCACCATAATTTATAAAGAAAAGCTCTTGATGATTAAAGGATTAATGGTCCTTCTGAAGATATCATTAGTTGCAGAGACGGCTTTTGTCGGAAATATTTTTGTTTGTGTCAGTCACAATTTGTGGAATGCCTTGCCCCAGAGATGCCTCTGTCTCTGTTCAGATCTTATGGAAACAACTGATAATCTACCTATGTTCAGGAAAAGCGAAACACACACAATCATTCATGCTTTGCAACACACTGCACAGATTGATTATGACCTCTTGTTCTTGCCCCCCCCAACACACACCCACATACACACACATGATTAAGGAGCTTCTTTCCACATCAGGGACAAATAGAAAGCAATGGGCCCAGCCTGCTTCTCTCCATTTTTCAGAATTTCTGAAAAAGCTTTCTCAGAATTTAAAAAAAGCTGTCCAATGACATCTTTATGATCTTACTTTTAAATTGTGTTTAAGTGTTTTAGTGTTGTTTTCAATCTGTTATGATGGCTTCAATGTTCACTTTACATTTTTATGATGTTGCTGATGATTTATTTTGATATGTTACAAGCTGCCTGGATGGCTTCAGCCCAAAATGAATACAAGAAATTAAATAAAAGCTGTAATAACATCTTGAGAGGAAAAAGTCATCTGTTCACATACCTTTGCACGAACATAGTTTTCCTTTTGAGGGCATCTTACCAATGTGACAGTCACATTGCCCTTGGGACCAAGGACCCATTTATTCCTACACAAATGGAGTATATTACCATGCCTTTTGCTAGTACTGAGTCACGTGCCAGTCTAATTGGCTTTCAAAGATGGAATAGGAAAGACTCAGTCTTGTCTTTCTTTTTTCAAAAATCAATAAGCAAAATTGTAGGCTGTGAATCTGTTTTCCCAACCCCTAGTCCAAAAAAACATGGACAGCATTGGACCAGGAAGGGTTGGAAGGAACACATACAGCCTGTTGGGATCATGTTAAGAAAATATGGCAGCAAACCAAAGTATTTTTTATGCTGGAGTAAATAATAGTAAACACACACACACAAAGAAAAAATGCAGTTGTTGAATCTCAGATAAGCACAATATAACTAGAAAAGAAGTTAAAATTCCTTAATTCCCCAAAGATTAAACAAAAATCTAAAAGCCTACTAGGCCTCTTCTTGTGATGTCATTATCTTACCTTTTTATCCTCTCTACTTGTGTTGTCCTTGTGTTATTGAAAATTTGTCTACTCTTACTCTAAATTATTTTGTAAGTTAACATGTGTGAACATTTAGTAAGTATCAAACTAAGTCATGCTGTCATCTGTTAAGAAATCTCTCATAAATCACTAGTTAATGGTTGCAATTGCAATAATAGAGCTTAAACTTGTATATTGCCCCATAGTGCCTTATAACATTCTCTGGGCAGCTTACAATGTCAGCATATTGCCCCCAACAATCTGGGTCCTCATTTTATCAACCTTAGAAGGATGGAAGGAGGAGTTAATCTCGAGCCCCATCAGAATCTAACTTCAGACCTTGGGCAGAGTTTGCCTTCAATACTGCATTCTAAGCACTATGCCACCACAGTTCTTAGACTCATGAAAGAGGAATTTTCTGGATTTGCCAAAAATTATTGTTAGGGATATGACAACAAGGTATTTTTGCATTCAATATATTATGTTGCAAACAGAGAGGAGTATGGTGTCTATTGAATAAAAATTCATCACCAAGATTCTCTAATGCAATTTTATTTGAAGGTTAAGGTGCACAGAAGGCTGGCTCTAAGCCAGTTTTTAAAAATCCTGTCCAGTTGGAGACACTTTAGCAACAGCGTGCAATGTATTCAGCCCAGACTGCAGGCTACCACTTATTTCCATTAGACAACTCCCCTGCTTTGTGACCTCCCACCTTTCTGTTCCAGGAAAGTAACTGGCAAAAATGATTGCAGGCAAATCATTCGGGACATATAAACATTTATATGCATGAGCGTGTAGCTCACAGATTATTTGGAAGCAGGGAACCAAATTCTTCCCTCTCAAGTACCTGGGAAATTTTGTGGAATGCTGCAATTGTACTTCTTTAAAAAAAAATAGAGAAAAGGTAGATAAAGAAACTAAGAAAGAAACATAATGATTTATCTTTATTATTCTTTATTGGCCAAGTGTGATTGGACACACAAGGAATTTGTCTTTGGTGCATATGCTCTCAGTGTATATTAAAAAAATACATTCATCAAGAATCATAAGATACAACCCTCAGTGATAGTCACAGGTTACTAATAAGCAATCAAATCATACTAGGAAATGAACAAAAACAATATAAATTGTAAAGATACAAGCAACATGGTTGTAGTCATAAATGGGAGGAGATAGGCAATAGGAAGGATGAGAAGAATAATAGTAATACAGTCTTAGTAAATAGTTTGACAGCATTGTGGGAATTAGTTGTTTAGCAGAGTGATGGTATTCAGGAGAAAATTGTCCTTGTGTCTAGTTGTTCTGCTGTGCCCTATAGCGTCGTTTTGAGGGTAGAATTTGAAAGAATATATGTCCAGGATGTGAGGGGTCTGTAGATGTTTTCACAGTTCTCTTTTTGACTCGTGCACTATAATTAAGAATAAAACTTTTCTTTGGGATTTCAAACAAGCTATTATTGACTAATGAACCAGCATTACACTGACTATGCCATGCAACAGTCAGAACAAAGGTCTGAAATAGGTTTTCCCTAACTGTGAGGGGCACATTCCTAGGTACAGATAGACTCCAGGGGAGATGTGGAAAACCTTTTAGATACACTTTTCCAATAACATTATCTTTCACAAAGTTTCATTGTATTGCTTTCATTGTTCATTTGTGTTCATTTTCGTGTTTGGATGTTTAGGGTAAGTGTGTACATTAAGATTACAGTAAAGGGAGGTATGAGGGGAAAAGGTTGAAGAAACCTTGGTCTAAAACATGGGTGTCAAACTCGATTGGGTCACGTGACATCACGTGACATACAGTATCGCAATGTTTTTTTGTCTTTGCAGAGCCAGGGTGGGCATGGCCTGTACATGATGCATCCAGCCCACAGGCCGCCAGTTTGACACCCCTGGTCTAAAAGGTACTAGAACTAAGCACTGGCTCAGTTCAAAGAGTGGACTTTACGCTGCAATGTGATCAGCTAACTGCTGAGATTAGCCTGCAACAAGATGAATCCCAAACAGGCAGGAGTACTTGGGATCAGATAGTCCAAAGGTGCTTCTTCAAAAGGCAACTGGATTTTGTTTTTGTTTTTCCTTGAAGATGTTTCGCTTCTCATCCAAGAAGCTTCACGAAGTTCACGAAGAACATATATCTTCATTTGGATAAGAAACAAAATGTCTTCAAGGAAAAACAAAGTCCAGTAGCCTTTTGAAAAAGCACCTTTGGGACAACCATAGAGAGTCATAGAGTCAAGGAATAACAAGGCCTGCCCTGGATGACTGAGAATCTCCATAGATGTTGTGATCAGATAACAGGAAAAGATGCACTTGGGAAACAAAGAGGACAAATGCAGTCTGGGGTCACTTGGAAGCTGGAGGAGAGATCAACAGAAGGGAACAACATCCATTTTTGGTCTCTGTACAGACAGTTCCCTGCTCATTCTGCAGACAGGGCAACTGGGAAATAGGGATGAAGCTCATCCAATGCATCCTTTGGGTCCTTGGTAAAGGAGCTTCTAGAATGGAGACTGGGGAAACATGCCTATTTTACCTCAGTCTCAATTATCAATCTCAAAAACCCTGCAGTATTTCCTGGGGGGGGGAAGCCCCATATGCGTGAGGCTCTTTACTTTCCCATCCAGGAAGTACTTTACTGCCCCAACTTCCTTTGGATTTCTTCTTAGACACTTCCAAACAAAGCACTGGCTACAGCCACCCGCTATTTTAACTTGCACATAATGGCTTGTATGGGACAGAGACTCTTTCTTCTCAATAAAGATTAAGAGGGAAGATGGTTCTTTCCTGGATAGCAGGCTGGCTTTTCATTCTTTTGAAATTAATGAAAACAATATTGCAAGGAGATATTTGAGGGCATAGTAGGATCCCTAAGCAGCACATTGCCCTAACCTGGAACAATAATTCGGTTTCTAACTAAACCATATTGTATTTATGACATAGAAGGTGCGACTCTTCTATGTTATGTGAATATACATTAAACAAAGCCCCCCTAGCAAAAATTTTATCTCATCTTCAAGCAACTACATAGGGGACCACTACAAAGTCATTTCAGATATGTGTAAAACGGAGGCTTGTGTCAAAATTTAGCAGTGCTGAAAAACATCTATCTGAATCTTCGCCATAATTAAATGAAAAATATGTACACCTACTGAGAAAAATTAGGACCACAGTCTTCCATTCATATCAGTACACTGCTTATATGGCACCACGCTATGCGAACCAGCTGCTTCTTTTGGGGGGGAGAGAAGAGAAGCGAGAGTTGGTCAGATCTAATCCTTT
This sequence comes from Psammodynastes pulverulentus, assembly GCA_025802295.1. Classification (NCBI taxonomy): domain Eukaryota; kingdom Metazoa; phylum Chordata; class Lepidosauria; order Squamata; family Psammodynastidae; genus Psammodynastes; species Psammodynastes pulverulentus. The sequence goes on from JAOYMU010000001.1 coordinate 31,290,500, forward strand.
TGTTTGATAAGCATCTGAACAAATTCCACCCTGGCCATCTTTTTATTGCTATCTTGATGTAAGACCTGAACCATCTATCTTGGGGTGGATTTAGCGTGAAAGATCCTTAAACTGACTGCACAGGATGTTCTGTTCCATTTCTGAAGACTTTTCTCCTTTCATCTATTAGGAGGGCTCTGACAGTTGGCAAGAAGCTTGTCATTTGCTCTGGATTAAGGAACACCTTCAGAAGCTTCTCTCGTTAAATAGGAAGTTGAATTCTTCCCCTGGGAACGTATCCTTTTTGACAAGCCTCGAAGCCTGCGGTGTATATGTGCTAAAGCCACAATCTGGCTCCCCGGTTCTTAAATCAAGGTGACTTATATTTTCTTTGTCCAAGATTTTCTAAGCCAGTACATTGATTAGACACACATTGTTAATATATGTGAGTGCAAATATGGGCAGGTGCTTCTATGGGTGGCTTTCCTCTATTGTTTGTTATTTGAACCATTTGATCTTGCTGGCAATCAAATTAGGCATCTAGCTAAAATGCCCAGCAATGACTCTCAAAGTGTGGGTGAATTTTTTTTTTAACAGACTTCTTTTTTTAAATTCTCTCTATAAGAATACATTGGAAATTGAATATGTATACAAATCAAGGAAAAAGATTGGGGGGACACGGTGGCTCAGTGGCTAAGACGTTGAGCTTGTCAATCAGAAGGTTAGCAGTTCAGCGGTTCGAATCCCTAACACTGCATAACGGAGTGAGCTCCCATTACTTGTCTCAGCTTCTGCCAACCTAGCAGTTCGAAAGCACGTAAAAAATGCAACTATAAAAATAGGGACCGGCTTTGGTAGGAAGGTAACTGCGCTCTGTATGCTTTTGGTGTTGTCATGCCAGCCACATGACCACAGAGACGTCTTCGGACAGCGCTGGCTCTTTGGCTTTGAAACGGAGATGAGCGCCTCCTAGAGCCAGAAATAAATAGCACACATGTGAGGGGGAACCTTTACCTTTATTTACAAATTAAGGGCACTGTAACAGAGCTATGGACTGTATTATTGTTTCTAATTGGATTTGTCAACCTGTTCTAAATTCTATCCTTAGATAGAAGCCAGCTTCATTGCCTTCAACAATGCCTCAAAGAAGTAACTGGAGAACTGCAGCCTGAAGATCAGATGGGAAAGAACTTCTAAATGATCATAATTTGATTTTCTACTGGATTAAGATATGTGCTATTTTCTAGGAAAAAGGAAAATTCATTTCAATTCAACCTCTGAAGCACTCTAAGGGAGAGTCTTGATAATCTCAAAGCACATATACATTAGCAGCCATTATTATGAGCTGATCTAATCAACTAAATATATAAATAATTTCATGTGAAAGAGTATTTATCCCAGGCTCTCTCTGTTTTGCTGCTGTTATTGCTTCTGTTACTGTTACAATCTACGCAATAATATCAGCAACAATACAACAGAGAAATACAGTGGACCCACATTAAACACGCTCTGTCTAATTACCTAATAAGATTTAATCTGTTTCTTTCTTGGAGATGAAAGATAAATGACGTGTTTCAGTTTAGATTTCCTTTTAGATTACCATATTTGTCCCATGTGATGTAGATGAATAATGCAACGTTTTCCACTACCCTAACAAAATACAAATCACCCTAGGGCAAAGGGAAATCAATTCTGTATTGTTCCATTTAAAACATGCCCGTGCGCAGAAGGTTTTATTTTCACCGCCATCGTAATTTAGCAATATTTAGACTGATATTCGGACAGGAGGGAGGAAATGGTGTCATTGTTCATATGCAAGTATTTAGTAATTAATTTCTTTAGAGTCTTCCCAATTTACATACATGCAAGTTCCTTTGAACCATACAGGGCAGAACAGAAGCAAAACATGGGGAGGGGAAGATTTCTGAAGTCATTAGCCATTTGTGCACGATTAGGAACAGTTAGTTTGACGCCTAGTGCTGATGGTGGTTTCACTGCTTGCAAATCTTTTCATGAAGCTAGCAACATACAAGGCACTTTTCTTTAAGTAAGACAAGGATGGTGGAACAACCTGACCAACAAACACAACACCATGTATTGAAGCAACAATCATATCCAGATAGATAATGAAACCCCTGCAAGAAAACAAGCAGTTCAACCACAAACTACATATATTCTCTACGATTGGAGCACTATAATAGCTGATCAAGCTCCCGGGAGAACTGCTCTGATTCGTCTCTATTTCCCCAAAACAACTTTTCTTTTATACTGATCGTGATAAATGGTAGAAAAGCTAAATATAACTTTATTTCTAGCTAAGGATTTAGTGTTCCTGTTTTGGCTTGATGACAAACACGCAAAGGGCCCAAGACACCTAAGGACCCATTGGTTTTTAATTTGAGAGATACCAAACTGTGATTAGTAGGATTCGTATGTACTTAACAGGCGGATGATATTCTTTTCTTTTGAACAAAGCAAACTATTTAAACCGATTAAATAAAATTAATCAATCTATCCAGTGCAGAGAGGCTGGATCTGTTAACTCGGTCTGACTCTGGTCAGTGATAGAACCGGATGGTTTTCAGAGGGAGCTGGGGCTTGTTCCTGCAGGTCTGCCACATGGCCCATCGGAGGCCTCGATCCCTGCTTGGAATAGAAGGGCAGCAAAGACTGGATCAGATTGTGCATATATAACTTCTCCAGTGATGGGATTCAAATAAATTTTTACTACCGGTTCTGTGGGCGTGGCTTGGTGGGCGTGGCTTGGTAAGCATGACAGGGGAAAGATACTGCAAAATCTCCATTCCCTCCCCACTCCAAGGGAAGGATACTGGAAGGTGACCAGATGTCCTGATTTTCACGGGACAGTCCCGCTTTTCGGGAATTTGTCCCGTGTCCCAGGACGTGGTCAAAAAGTCCCAATTTTCGATAATAATAATAATAATAATAATTAAAAAATTATATTTTTTTTATTATTATCGAAAATTGGGACTTTTTGACTTTGGGGGGAGTTTAGGGAATAAAAAAACAATATTTTTCCCCTAAA
>JAOYMU010000001.1:31486051-31499813 GCA_025802295.1 Psammodynastes pulverulentus
ACATTAAGTAAATCAGGAAGGGCTTGTTTTAGTATTTCCATAAAATTGGTTTCTCAATTTTTCCCCGCACAGGTTTAGCTCCCCCTGGAACTCAGGTAAGAAAGAACATTTTGTTTTCTTGATAATTCAGTCATTTCTAGCCAGTTTCCCTGCTGTCTGTCCCCCTCTTATATTAAAGCAAGCACTTTGTTGAGTGCTTAACTTTGCCAAAGTCTTAGAGCATTTATACTTAGATATAAAGTTTGAATAGGATAAGTAACTTGGCTTCAGAACTCATAATTTGTATCCTATACATAACTAGCACTTATGCAATTTTAAACCAGGTATGATCTTTGTGTGCATTCATTTTATTCAAAAGTTTACATTAAATTACATGTAAAATGTAGTAAACATTTTCCTTTGATGGGATTCATTCAAAAGTGCTTAATTATGGCAGGATCATGCCTGATGTTTCAGCTAGTTCTGATTTGTTATATCCAAACCAGAATTATTAAATAATGATGATTTGAACCACTGTTAAAAACTAACCATAATTTTTAACTAACCTAGAGGATGTTCAAAAGCTACATGTTATCAGGTGTTGTGTTAAAATGCAAGCCCGGCTATACACTATGCAAATTGGACAGGGCTTGGATCCCACTGCCATGCCTGCTATTTTGTAGATTTTTGAGCCTTTCCTCTAATATGTAGATACCTCACTTAATTATTTTTACTTTGTTGTTTATTTGATAATTTTTTTATGCCATGTATCTCCCAGAGACTCTTGTCAAAAACCAGAATGAAATGCTTCTTAATCTGTTGTAACTATTCTGGAACAAGAGTGAGAAGCAAGTTTCGTAAACTTGAGGCTTGATCAGAATTGTGACTGAATTAGGCTACATTTCCTCAGTTTGCAAGTTCCCTAATTGCTAATATAGTAACGATTTGGAATTACTTCTCAAAGCATGTAAGAACTTAGTATACTTAGCTGCAGTCAGGGTATTACGAATATATTGGGAAATGTTTTTGTTATGCAAATGTGTACAAAAACACAATTTTTAAGTTATATAATGTTTTTGATATTTATTGAATCCTTAAGGATTTTCAAGGACATGAATGTTCAATAATCTTCAATTTATGACCAATGTTGGGACCGGAATTTTGGTTGCTAAGCAGTGCAATCCTTAATGAATCATCATATGGCTGGACCCCATTTTATAACGAGTTTACTGTAGTCATTAAGTGAATTATGGTCGTTCAATGAATCATGTGCTTAAGCGAATCCAGCTTCCCCAATTAATTTTGTTTATCAGAAGCAAGCTGGGAAAACTGTTAATCATGATTATGTGATTGCAGGATGTTGCAATCCTTGTAAATGATTGCCAGTTTCCAGGTACCCCAACTGCAATCAAAAGACTGCAGGGATGGTGTAGCAGTTGTGACTTTGAGGACAGGTTATAAGCTACTTATTCTAAGGCCGTTATAACTTAGAACCATCATTAAACAAATAGTCATAAGTCAAGAACTCTACCTGTAACCATTTTCATAAGTAATCTCTATAGGCTCCATTTTCCTGACAGGGAAAGTATATAAAAGTGTCCCTACAATGAGCTTTGACTTGTTGTAATCATATTAATATGTTGATGAATTTTCTTGTCTTTATTGTGGAAGTGATTTTCTATTATCGTCTTCCTGGATGTATTTTTCAACTTTATTTCCTACATGTGATGCCTCTGATAAGGTTTCTGACATCAGAATTGGTTAGGTGCTGCCCCCTGCTGTAGCCGAATGTGGCTTATAGAAAGGTTCGAAAAGGATAGAAAGTACTATCTTGAAATCTCAAATTTCATGTCCTCACACCTGAAAAGTATTCACCTTTAGTATAAATTTATTTTTCTATGTCTGCATTACTTTTTGAGGTTTTTTTTTAATTTCAAACGTAGCTATTTCCATAGAGCTATGCGATCACCTGTTATAAAATAATTAAGATCATATTCTATTCATTTCTCCGTTACTATCAGTACATTTGGGTCTTAAGTTTGATTATTGCCATCAAGTGATTTCATTTCTATATAATGCAGATTTACTTTTAAAAAGCACATTAAACTATAGCTATGAAGCTAGGTTATTCTAGTAAGCATTATTACATTTAAAGGAAGCAGGAGTTTCCTATTCATCATTGTCGTAACCTAAGTAGTTTTCATTTCTGAATAACTGCCATTTTGTAGATTGCGTTATATTTTATTGTGCGTAGACATAGCTTCAAACTTACCTTCTCTTCTATAGATTTGAATCAGAAACAAGGTACATCATAAAAATATGATTAGCAGCAGAGATGGCAATAGCATCACGATCTTGAAATGACATATTTCTTCATTTATATTGAACATTTCAGTCAGGTTTTGTTCCGATTGCTTTGCTTTTCGAAATCCAACTGAGAAGTTGGACCATTAACAAATAAGATTTGGTCTTATCGGATTGGCACAAACTGCCACCATCAATTTATTAATATGACTGAGTAAATAACTATGTAATAAAAAAGCATGCATCCTTCTTGATTTCTCTAGCGTTTAAAATCTATCAAGAAACCAGATTAGGAACTTTTCAGCCAATGGGACTATTTAAAAGCATTGTATAACACTGAAAGAAATATCGTGTTTCCCTGAAAATATGACCTGCCCAGAAAGTAAGCCCTAGCTTGATTTTTACACACGCGCCCAATATAAGCCCTAGTTAAGACCCTGTCTACTCCGTTGCACCTGGTTACACGGGGTGGGTCAAAGCTCATGGGCAAAAATCAAATGGGGATGGGGGGGTTGAACTGCTTACCTTCAGATAGTTGCAGTCAGGCCTTGCACATCCTGGCACTTGCCTTGCTGGCCCACTTCTTTGGCCGCTTGCCACTGGTTGCGCGCATTGCCCCAAACTCGGTTTCACTATCAGAAGCCTTCTGGAAAGGCCTCTGCAGCTGAGAAACAGACTCCGGATTGATGCGCGCAGCAACCCCCGGCCTCATTTCGCTGTCAGAGTCCTTCAGGAAAGGCCTCTGCAGCCGATAACAGCACCAGGTTCTGAAGGCCTTTGATGGCGAAACGGAAGCCGGGGGCGATACGTGCATCAATCTGGACCTTGTTTCTTGGCTGCAGAGGCCTTTCCTGAAGGCCTCTGATGGCGAAACAGGCTGGGGACAATGTACACAAGCAGCAACAAACAGCTACAGAAGAAGTGGGTCAGCAGCAGGCATCTGCTAGGCAGAGCTGTCGGTGCCGCCGCCACAAGGTGGAAAACATCCTCCAAAAATAAGACCTGATGCCTTTTTGGGTGGCAAAAAAATACAAGTCCGGATCTTATTTTCAGGGAAACAGTACATTGGTTTATAGTGACATTATTATTATTATTTTTTGTTAATATTTGGTGATGGCTTAAAAAGTAATGTGATCAAAACCTTTGCTTTCTAAAATATAGAAATTAAGGAAAAAGAATATCCCTTTTATCTCTTGAATAAAACATAACTGCATTTCACTGGATTAAATTTTAATTCATATTTTCTTTATTTAGCCTACACCTCCAGTTTGTGCAGTGCAACAAGCCACTCCAACCAATAACTCTACTAATGAAGAGCCCTCAAAACAGGTATCACGTTTTTCTCTGAACACTTTTGTCATGCTCGATCTTAAAATCCCAAGACAGAAATTTTCTATAGAATGTTCTATTTTCCATAGAAATCTATGTGGTCAGAGCACAAGTCCCCAGATGGAAGAACGTACTATTATAATACTGAGTCCAAGCAGTCTACTTGGGAGAAGCCAGATGATCTTAAAACCCCTGCAGAGGTAAAAGAATTGAGAATATAATTATTTAACTACCCGTGTTTCATTGAATTAAAAAGAAATATTTACTATTAAGAAAAACGTTCCTTTCGATGTGCGGTCCTAGTCTTCATATTAATGCTGTAGTAGGCAGAGGATGGCCAAAGAGTTTTATTTCGTGAGAGGGATTGTGTGTAACTTGTATCTTTGCAATTTTGCATCTTCATCCAAAGATTCTGAAAGCATTTTACTACATTCCTTTCTGTATTATAGAACGGTTTCAGGTATTGTGTTGTTTCCCCTTAGCAAATGTTGTCGAAATGCCCATGGAAAGAATACAAATCTGATTCTGGAAAGCCTTATTACTACAACTCTCAAACGAAGGAATCACGTTGGGCAAAACCCAAAGAACTTGAAGATCTTGAAGGTATGACATTTTATCTTCAACATATATAGATAGCAGCGACAATTAGTTAGTGAAGGTAGAAACTTCAGACCATATAATGAAATAATCTAAAATATTTTAAATTTTTTAGTTAAATGACTAATTGGACAAATTATTGTTGACAAGAGATAAAAGGATACAGTCAGCAATTCTCAGACAGCAATTCTAAAGTATCTTAGGCAGTGATATCTTTTTAGCATTTGGGATTGGAATTGGTAGGAAGTTCCAAAATTGTATAGAAATTATTACTGGTTTATACTCTCTACCTCAGGGGTCTCCAACCTTTCAAACCTCAGGGACCATTAAATTCATAATTTTAAATCCCGCAGACCACTAATAGGAATCCAATGCACCACTCGCTGAAATGCCTGGTCTCCCAGTGTCAGGATGGAGTCCTTCAGGCACTTAGCTGCCTGTTTCTGCAACCTGAAACACTCAAAAGACCCATTTGGACCCATTTCCCACAGAAAACAAAACACCAAGATCTGTCATCTCTCTCTTTCTCTCTCTCTCTGTATCTCTGTCTCTCATCTCTTTTCAGCCTTCGAGGGCTGTGCTACTCCTTGCACATTGCATCTCCTGCAAAGTTGTAAGTTGAACATGCCTCCCTCTATGACGGAGATTTCCAGCCTAACCACAAACTGCCTGGCCGGTCCCATATTCCAGAGCTCTAGTCACAGGACTGGTCCATTGGCATCCTGGAGCAGCTTCTCCACCCGGGGGCGTTGCGGACCACCAAAATTTTCTCGCGGACCACCGGTGGTCCCGGGACCACTGGTTGGAGACCTCTGCTCTAGCTCATGCTTTAGTGTTATGAAAAGATCCAAGAAGTGCATTCTTTAAATATAATGTTCATTAAGAATTTGGATTATAAGAGTAAAAACTAATACAAATTAAACTTAGAAAAATAAAAAACAATAGAAAAAAAGAATGAAAAAAGTGCAGGGGAAAAGAAAGGATAAAATGAAGAAAAAAAATATATAAAGAAGTGACTTCAATATTCATCACAAGTGTTAACAAATGTACTAATTCTTCACCCCTATATGGTTACAAATGTCTGTTCATCTGATCCCTTACCTGTGAGCAAATTTATTAAACAACTTTTCAATCCTGGTCTCAGCAAATAAAGCAATTAAAAGGTTGCTAGAACTTTGCAAAACAATGTTTTATTTTAACGTTAATCAAATAAGCCATTTTACCTTCCTTTCTTTTACTTCTAATAGTCCTAATCTTTAATCCAATCAAATGTTATAGGACTTGATTTCTCTTTAATTCTTCTTTATCCCATTACACAGGTTTCTGTGCGATGAGATAAAGTCTGTTTTTGGTACTTTCTCTGCTACGTCAGATTACATTGGTTCCACATCTGTCGTTCCTTCGTTAACACCTTTTAGAATAGTGTAGGCATAGAAGCAGATATGATTATTGACAGTGTTGATGTTGTAGTTACTAATTATTGGCTCTGGTCTCTAATATTTTTGATGTTATAACATTTGTGTCATTTTGTAAGTCCCACTATTAACAGACACCTAGAACAAGCTTGTATTTTTTCCCTTCTGTTTAGAATCTTTGCTCCCTTTTAGTGTCTAGTGTCTTAAAATCATACAGTAACTTAATCATATGATTTACAATAATCGAGAGAGCCAAAATAAGTCTCTTTCTAATGAGAAGTTATTTTATAGTTAATTCCAAAATCTTATAGTGAAAGTCAGTATTCCAAATTCGTTAAATTCCTTAAGTTGTTTATAACTTTAATATGTCAAAATCTTACTTAGCTTTTTGCTGTCTATTTTAAATTCTTTTACGTTCTTAAACTTTTAATTATTTTTCTTTTATTCAGAATTAAAGATAAATTTACCCAGTGAGTTTTCAAATGTTGGTCCAAAAGTCTCTTAATAGCTTTAAGTTAATTCGTAAGTAATTTTCAAAAGTGATTAGACAGCAGGGCTTGCAAATTTAGGGTCATGATAATGCTCAGCTATGGTTGTGAGCAAAATGGTTAATCCCTTTGTCCCCTGGCATTCAGATCTGTGGAAAATCACTGCCCTGTAGTCTCCTTGCGAGAGCAGCTATCCAGAACACATGTGAGCCATCTCTTGTCCTCTCTTTATCTGGAGAGGTTCCAGAATACTGGTTTACTACTGGTTCTTTGGTCTTTGCCAGAATCCTTGGCTTTGTTTTTGTGGGGGAGTCTTCAATTTGCCATATCTCCCCTGAAAGTCTGACGTCTGTACATTTTTGAAATACCTTTTGTGTTCTGTACTCTGAAAAAGTTATTCATTCATTCATGAACCCTATTGACATTTAGGCTATATCATTTTCCCTTAAAAATCAAAAAAAGTGATTTTTCACGAAATCACTTCTCGTGATTTTTCACATGCAAAATGTTTTAGCGCTTAGCCCTAAAATGATATACAATATCTTAAATATATAAATATTTTTTTATTCTTTTACAGCAATGATTAAAGCAGAAGAAAACAGGTATGATTACAAATGCTTTTCTTAAAGATGTTGTGTTTGTACTTAAACTAAAATGCAGACAAAACTGATGAAAAGATTAATTTGTTTTAAAAACCTTTCTGGAAGCAGAAAAAGTAGAGATTAAATACAATATCTTGGGAAGTACTTAGGTAATTATATATGTAGTCAAGGTTGAAACCAGCATTTTGAATTACATTCAGAAAACAATTGACAATCTTAACAGGGTTTGAAACAATGCTAGTACCAGGGCTTTTTTTCCGCCGGAACTCGGCGGAACTGCGTTCCGGGTCCTTTTCAGAGTCCGTGTCATGTGGTCCATCTCCACCAATCGCGCTCTTATCATTTCCGGGTTTTTTAGCGCGACGACAAGGGGCGCGTTCCGGCACCTTTCTTCGGAGAAGAAAAGCCCTGGCTAGTACTGTATCATTCCTGGTTTGCAGCCCAGCAGCTGAATTTTACACAGCTTTAGCTTCTCAACATGCTGACATTAAATGTTCAATAACTGATATAAACAAAGTACAGATGTTTCTGGATATTGATTTCTAAGAAACTAATTGATATTTCCCTAGGAAATGATTGAGCCTTTTCATTAGTTGAAATGAGTGCATGTTGACAGCAAATTACAGTGTTGTGACCTCTTAATTTTGAGGAACATAGCAGTCACAAATTGAGGCTTTTCCTATTGATGTGTGCCTTAAGTCTTAAAAAAAATAGAAGAAGGGTTTCAGAAGTTTAAATTGTGAGATTTACCTCCTGCCAAAAAACCCTCTTAGCCTGAGGCTCCGAGGAGAACCATAATTGATAATGGAACATCAGCCTTTATAAAGTTTCATTTAGAAATCATTTAATTAAATATACACAAATAATGTATGTTACCAGCTAATTTTTGTGATTTGGAAGGAAGACACTTGCCTCTCTGTTTTATGTAAAAACAAGTGTGGAAGTTATAAGTTTGAATGTATAGGAAGATTTTGCCCTGTCTTAATAAGTGACTTTAAGTATATCCAGTGAAATTGATGAGCAGATTAGAAATAATAAAAAGCACATTTTATCTCAGGTGTGATTATTAGTAATGATTTGCACAGAATATAATTCTCATTAATGTCTTTTGAAGTGTTGAGTATATTAATTGCCAACTCTATTAATAACTAATAGCCATGTTTACTAAATTAAAACTGCAGCATTGATATTCTATTTGTAACTGCAGATACATGTAACAGAACTGCTGCTAAGAAGAATTCTATATCAGCCTGTATTTTATTAGCCTTTTAGTAGAAATTTTTAAGGCATTAATGTTGTCATACATTATGGCTTGCCTATTCTGAAGGAAATACAGAAAGATGGAAGCTGATGATATCCCTGTCTTATAAATCAGTTACAAATAGGACTTTTCATGGGGGAAAGTTATTTACAGATGTGCAGTGGAAAATATGATCTTTGTGAAATTGGCAGGATTTTTAGAACCAAAAATGATTTCTATTTCTATAGCAAATCAGAAGAATCTGTTCCAGTTTCATCTACTGCGGTTGCACCAGGGATTCCAGCTGCTGCCGCCAGTGTTCCTGAAACACCCGTACCTGTACCGTCAGCCCCTGTTGCTCCTGCCGTGGCCTCAGCTCCAGAAACAGAGCCTTCTGCTGTGGCTCCAGTTATAGAAAATGATGCTGGGGTAGCTCCTTCAGCGGACGAGCAGGTACAGCCAGCGGCTCCTTCGGTTGTACAAGAACAGAGCATGGAAGTTATCACAAATTCTGTGGAAGAAACGCCAAAGCAAGAATCCTTGGAGTAAGTAATCGCTGTTGTATTTCAAGAGAATCTTTCATAGTTTGGAAGAGAAAAAACGGTTTCTTTTCTGAAAAAATGGAAGAAGAAAAGACTAGAAAAGTACTGGGGTTTTTTTAGTTGTTACTAACTTCTAGTACCTTTAGGGCCTTGTCATCTTAAATTGTGCAGTAGGAAAAGACAGCCACAATGGAGACTTGGTTAAATAGGTTATCTTTTAATTTCTTTTCTGCTTCCTGTAGCAAAGATAAGAGGAAAAGTTATCACTTATTTTTCCTGCTTGAGAACCTTCATGTGAAACCTGTAATCTTTCCTGTAGGCTTGTTTTTCCATGTTATACATGGTGTTTCTTTATATTGCAATTTCTGTCCCGAACTTCATCTCGTTTCTGATAGACTGCATATCCAGTGAGCAAAGAGCATTTGCTAGGCACATTCTGTTTTGCAATAGCCTGAAGAATTGGCCAGACTTAATTTATAATGAATGAAAGGATTACATCTTTTGAATAATGAATTCTTTTTGGCAAGAATATGTATTTTGACTTGTCTCAGGGGCCACGTTAAGCTTTGCATAGCACTGAGAACTGCACTCCAAAAGTGGGAGGAGCCAAAACTCAGAGGGGGCTGATTTTGGAAGCTTAAGGGGATACTAACTTTCTTAAGAGTGCTCATTTTAAGGCAGGGGTGTCAAACTCTATTTCATTGAGGGCCGCATCAGGGTTGTTTTTGATCGCATGGGGGGCATGGCCATGGTGGGGGTAGTCAGCTCAATGTTCATTTGTGTCAGGGGCGCCTGTGGTGGCCTGAGTGCTCTGCCAGTGAAAGCGGAGCTCGGGAGGGCCACCCTCCTGAGCTTCGTTTTCATTGGCAGAGGCACCACGGGCTGGTCCTTCACTGTCTCCAGGGTAGCCCGACGGGCCAGATTTAAGCACCCCACAGGCTGGATTTGGCCAACGGGCCTTGAGTTTTGACACCCCTGTATTAAGGGATATGTAGTGTATCAGTTGTCTTAAGTAAATGATGCATGTCAAATGTATTAATATATTTGGAATTAACCCAAGATGGTTAGCTAACTATCCCATTATTTTTGAAAAGACATCAGCCTAATATTTATGATTACTGCCTCATGAGGTATTCCATTAATTAATTAATGCTATTTGTTAAAGTAACCAACTTTTTTTTTTAATTGATAGTGTTGTACCCAAAAAGGAAGAAGAGGAAGCCCAACCAGTTAAAAAGACTTACACTTGGAATACAAAAGAAGAAGCCAAGCAAGCATTTAAAGAACTATTGAAAGAAAAGGTTTTTATACTGAGTCAACAATTCTTTAAATTTCAAGAATTTGCAAATATAATGGATTAGGAGAGTTGCTAATTTTTGTAAGAGCTTGAGTAACATTAATGCAAAAGTAAATTCCAAATACTTTATCTAAACAAGTGGATTTTATAGGGTGTCCTGTAAAAATCCATGGGAAAAAGATTTTTTAATATGGGAGTTTCAGTTTTGGTGGTATGTTTTGAAAGTTTTAGGCAGATAAGTTGAGGTAAGAAAGAGAGATAGGCGTGTTTAAAATTTTGAATATTCTGCTAATCATTATGATATCATTCTTGGTGAATCAAAAAGATGTTTTCTGAGTGATAGTTTTAATACCTTTAAAAAAACAGGAATTGGTAAATAAGTATTCTTGGACTTGCTTTTTCTATAAATGTGAAGGATACTATGACATGTTTGTCATCACTATTATAGAATTTGGGGGCGGAAATATATTAATTATATTGGGTAAAAATGTATTATCCTGATTGTAAAATATCAAGCTAGATAACTTAATTGCCTTTAGATAACAAAAAATTACACAAGATGAAGCAGGGTTTTTTTAGCTCCTCACTTGTGAAAACAAAATGTCAGTTCCAGAGCTTGTGTGATTTATCTTATATCTCCACAGCGTGTGCCATCCAGTGCTTCTTGGGAACAAGCTATGAAAATGATCATTAATGATCCAAGATACAGGTATCACTATATTATTTTAAACGATTCATTGCAAAAATGACTATTTTTTTTTAAATAACCTGGATATAAAAGGGCTAATTTGAGTTTATGTTTCCTCAATTTGCAGTGCTTTGGCAAAATTAAGTGAGAAGAAACAAGCCTTTCATGTTTACAAAGTCCAGACAGAGAAAGAAGAAAAAGAAGAAGCAAGATTAAAATACAAAGAAGCAAAAGAATCTTTTCAGCGTTTCCTTGAAAATCATGAAAAAATGACATCAACCACCAGATACAAGTAAGATTAGCTAATATACAGTCCAGTGCTAAAATCTTAGTATCATGGGAACTCTATGTCTGCACACAAATTGCAATAACTACAGTACATAAGATAGGCTGATGGGAATGACAGTACTGATAGTCTTTGGGTTACTATGGCAATTGGGACAAAGTTATGTGTTCCCAAATGATGCAGTCGTAAAGCAGGTCATTGCATGTTTCCGTTGCTTAGCAGCTGAAATTCTGGTATTTCTGGTTGCTGTATAGGAATGCAGGATTTATTAAATGAAAACCTCTATGATCATGGGAGGCAGGAGCCGCAAACAAAGGGGGGCAGAGGAGTGCCAGGGAGCATGAGGCTCGCTGTTGCATAGAGCTAGAGATGGTAGACCTTATCAATGGCAGCCTTCAGCAGTCTTTGCCCATTGCTGCTGTCCCCAGGCCTTGATTTCAGGCCACGCAGTGGGAGTGCTGCCTTGTTGGTAAATAAATATTTTCAGTATTAGTTGACAAGGTAATTGAAGGAAAATCTTTGGATTGAATTAGAGTAGAGGTCCCCAAGCCCCAGGCTATGGCCCACAACTGGGCCTTGAGCTGTTTGAAATGAGCTGTGGAATTGGGGTGAGCGCACATGCACATCCCCACTTGCGCAAGCAGCAAGTGTGCACTCATGCTCCATTCGCGCAGAACCATCACCCCACCCCACTCCCAGCCAGTTGGCAAAGCTGAAAGGTTGGGGAACTTTGAATTGGAGGTAGAGAAAATTGGGAAGAACAATAACACAAATATTAGTGGTTGATGTTTCAGAATACTTTTCAGATCTGTATTAACTGCATATTGGTTCCTTTTTTTATCAAGAAGAAAAAAATAACCAGATAATAAAAGGAATAAGATGTTGGTAGCTATCAAGAGAGAATGAAGTCAGATGTTTTTAATAGATTTATTATATAATTTTTGTATTCCTATATGTAGAAAAGCTGAACAAATGCTTGGAGAGCTGGAAGTCTGGAATGCAATTTCTGAACATGATCGCCTTGAAATTTATGACGATGTTCTATTCTTCCTTTCAAAAAAAGAAAAGGTAATTGATTATCTTTCTAACCTAAACAAAAAAAAAATCTATATTGTACTCTGGGATAATAATGTCTCTTTTTAAACAATATATTTGAGATTTGGAGAGTAAATTTCTGTCACGGTTGCCATAAAAATGCCTAATGTTTGTAATTGTTGACTGATAGAATTTGTTTCTTAAATAATTAACAAAAGAATAAAGAGAAAACGTGACGTTCTAGTGTTGGATTTTTCTAGAAAGGGGTCAAATTAAAAAGTCTGGTAGTTCCTTGCTAAAATCAACACTTATCACCTTTCCCTGCAAAGTGTGATTTTTATAGAATTGAAAGTTCAGGCTAAACCACAGAAATAGGATGCAATTGTTCAATATTTGTGCACGTCTGTTATATCAACTATGGTTCGATGCTGCATTTTAGGAAAACGTCACTATATTTTATATGTCTTGTCTTTTTTCAGGAACAAGCCAAACAGCTAAGGAAGAGGAACTGGGAGGCATTAAAAAACATCCTGGACAATATGGCTAATGTCACTTACTCTACCACATGGTCAGAGGCTCAGCAGTATCTGATGGACAATCCTACATTTGCAGAAGATGAAGAACTTCAGAGTGAGGACAATTGTGTTTTGCCTTTCTGTAAAAAAATAATAATAAACTTTTGAGTGTAATTGATAATAGCAACTCGTCTATTAAAACTGTTAAATCAAAATCATAATTGAAGGCGTCAGCAGTTCCAGAATAAGTTTACCATTCCATTATAACCACACTCTCAAAATCCTCTCCAAAGAGCTGGGATTTATGTACCATGGATTTGTACAGTGTAGTAAGATTTGTATAGAACTGGGTAAATATTTCCCTGTCCTCCCAAAGCTGCCTTTTTCAGCAAAGCCTGTTTCTGTTGGTGAAGATATATAGCTGGTATCCAAATATAGAGATACAATTTTAAACTTGTGTTCGTGAATAAACACATTTATTTGTACTAAGAAATTATTTTGCTCTGAATTAAATAATTAGCATAGGGTAAGTATAGAAATAAATACCGTATCTGTGTGCAGTTTCCAAGAGGAATTGTGAATAAACCTTGCCAGTACATATGAATAAGGCAACTAGGTAGGCATTTTCAGTATATTGTCATTTAGTTTTTAGAACCTCTGTGGTCACATAATTTTTACCTTCATAATGGTATGATATAAAACCATTTTTTTCATTACTATGCTAAAGATCCCTAGGTTGGGAATATAGGATTTGAATTACAGATGAGGTTATAGAATAAATTATTAGTTTATAATTTTGGAATCTCACTTTTGATCCAGTTGGTTAAGAAATCCGGGCTTCAAGTTTAAGGCTGAAAGCTTTTTTTATTTTGTATACCTCTTAATTGTGCTTTCCAGCTAAAATGGCTTCTGAGGTGGGTTTTTTGCTAAAATTATTATATTCTGAAATCAGTTTGTAAAGAAGTGACCATTTGTTTGCTTGTTTGTTTGCCTAAGACATTTTCTTTAAGGTGGTTGTTTTGGACAAATTGGTTTATTTTAAATACATAGAAACAACAAAAATGAATTATGTCACATTTTGATACAAATCCTTCTGTATTCATCTGCCTTTGCAAGCCCATGAATCAAAACTTAAAAGACTCTATTGTGTATTATATCAGATGTGCTGGATGTTGTGCAAGTGCAAGTGCCATTATAGAATTAGGCCACTTTGGGGACATTTGGAATTATCAATTTCAGGCTCAGAGACTTTTTGTATAGCTCTATATTGCAGTGTTTCAGCAACCTATTTAGTGTGACATAACATTAACTAGTTTAATATTTACAGGCATGAACAAGAAGAAAAAGTGCTTGTGTCTGAAGTTTGGGGAAGATCACAAACCAAAAGGATTTGTATTTTTAAGTGGCATATTATTTAAATTTATAAAAATGTATTCCTGTTTTTG
>JAOYMU010000001.1:31704187-31715045 GCA_025802295.1 Psammodynastes pulverulentus
ATCTAACCAGTTGTTAAAGTAGTAACACGGTCGTTAAGTGAATCTGGCTTCCCCCATTGACTTTGCTTGACAGAAAGTTGCAAAAGGTGACTACATGACCCTGGGACACCGTAACCGTCATAAATATGAGTCAGTTGCCAATCATCCAAACATTTATCACATGACCATGGGGATGCCACAATGGTCATAAGTGTGAAAATGGTCACAAGACACTTTTTTCAGTGCCGTTAAATGAACTGTTGTAAGTTGAGGACTACCTGCATTTCTAAACCCTATACAACTGTGGTCTGGGCTCTTTTTTATTTTGTTTTTAAAATCCTATTTCACACACAGAATATCCTCCTTTCTCTTGTTTTTGGGCTGAAAGTCTCCATGTGATTTCCGCTGCATGCAGGTGAAGGAATTGCAAAAGCTATTAATATTGTTCTGATGAGTCAACTCTTGCAAGAAGAGCGCTACAGCTTTTATCACCTTCTCTCTCTCTCCCTTTCACGCAGATCTCTCGATCAAGATCCAAAGGCTCAGGATACTTTGATCTTATGATTATAATATGCTAATGGCATGTATAAAAAGAATATATACACCAGGGCGTATATGTGTGTGAGCGAAAGTGATGAGACAGTCTGCATCAAGGATGTAGTAATAATTGCTGTGTCAAGGGTACTCCACTTGATTGGGCAAGAAAATGTCCTATCCTTGAGATGACTTGAACGCTTTACATAAACACAGCGATGTAGTTATCAAAATATATACCGAAACAGATTATGCTCATCAGAAGGGAAGGCTCCAGCAGTAGTTCCACCGGGGAGCCCTATTCTGATTTCCAATTGCTGTTTGACAGTGCAATGATTGTTAAAAGTGGCTTTGCACTCTTTTGCTGTTCGTTTCCACCCCCTTACTACCAACCCAAATCTTGCAGCTGGTTCTGTTGGATGAAGCTGGAACATCCGTAAGATCTTTTTAGCTGCTCAAAACTAATCCCAACCCTAACCCTCCTATTATACGTAATTCTCCAAAGAGAATTTTAGGAGACAAGGAGGAATCTACAGTGTGCTTATAATTTAACACTTCCCAAGTAGCCATTTTCATCAATGAGTGAGGTCAGATACATCAAGAAAACCCCGGACAAACCAAACAGAAAGCGCCCTCCCCCAAGCCTCCTTCCAACACAACTGATTTCTCAATACCCAATTCCATTATGAAAGAAAATAAAGTGTTCTCTGTCCAGAAGGAGAACCACACGACTCTCGGGAAGTTTTCTAACATCCCCTCAGCACTTCCAAGGCACCCAAAATATTATCTGAAAGATGCTTAATGAAAGCTGCTTCGTTTTGCAACTTGCCAACTTCCCCATTTATCTTTTTAATTAAAAGAAATCTTTTCTCGGGGAGAAATCTCAGTGCAACCGAATATATGACAAAGGAAAATCAGTGGGCCAATGTGAGTTCCCCTTCTTTATCCGAATTCAAATCAGGCCCCCAAACTGTGCACTGTAGTGTATTTCCTGGCACGTAACCTGTACCAGGAAACAAAATGGTAACCAGAGAGGTAGTCTGGTTGGGGTTTCATTTTAAAATTGCTATCCCCGCTGCATGGACAATGATAATATAAATCAGGGGTGTCTAACTCAATCACATCGCGGGCCGTATTGTGACATATTGGGATTGTTTTTCACCTTGTGGAGCCGGGGTGGATGTGGGTTGTATGTGGCCCATGGGCCACGTGCTTAACACCACTGATGTAAGTGATATAGCTTGAAAGAAGGTCCAAACCAGGCATGACTACAGAAGACTCAAACTTAGGTTACAGTCTGTCCTCAAATTCCACACTGGTTCACTCCTAATGACTTATTGAAGAAAGTATGGTTTAGCATAAACTTACATTTAAGGGGGAAGGTATTTTATATCTTCCTCTAGTGCTTGTCTGTTATCTCTGAACCTAGCTCAAGAAACAGATGAGAAATTAGTCCTGTCAAGAAATAATTTGTTAATTAAAAAAACAAAATGAAGAGTGCAGACTAGTAAAAGTAATGTCAACGTTCACTCCCAAAGCCATTTTTATAGGAAATCAGCAGAGCTATCTCCTCTAATCATGCTCTAAGGTTTTGTGATGTACTAAACAATTATTCTCTTCACAGGACAATTCACACTCAAGAGAGCCTCGAGGCATAGCTATTGACCACCCTCACTGTGTTAAATGACTGTAAATCCTACCAAATGACATTATTAACTCTTCTTATGTCAATTTCTGCAGAAACACTAGACTAAATAGTGGCCTTCTCATAAATGGAACATAATTTTCCTGACATGCCTTCCCGAGAACACTGGCTTATAGTTCACTCCCAGAATTTATCACCGGCATCCCAGTGCAGAATCAGCATGAAAGTAAAACTCATGTATGTATTTGGAGTTACCATATTAGTACGTTCAGTTGTTTTTTTTAATTGCCTTTGACCAATGCAGATGTTTAGAATATACCCACTTGCAAAAGAAAGTTCCTTGAACCCAACTTGAGTATACAACAACACAATATTGGTGGCATTATCCCCCTTGTTCTCTGCTCTCCTCCCATCCATCTTTTTGTTATCATATTGGTGTGTTCTCGTGTTCTTTTTCCTTCTTTACTACTCTTATTATTTTACTTCTATTTTGTTTACACTATTCTTATATCTTTTTATTGTCCTAAGCTGCCTGCGAGATAGGCCACAAATAAATTTAATAAATAAATATAAAGAGAAAGAAATAGCAAGCCTATTTAGCCCAGCACAAGTAAAACAAACCCAAACACATACAGAAAGAGAGGTTCCATGGCTCCTTTTAATCGGGTCAAATCAAACACAGGCAGTCTTCAACTTACGTTCACAATTATGACAGGAACTTGCTAAGTGATGCAGTCGTAAAGGGAGGGATTACATTGCTTAGGGATTTCAATACCCACAATCCCGGTTGCTATCCTTAATCAAGAATCGTAACTTGTTAACCGAGTATCCATGTAAAGACAAGGATTCCTAATTCTGTAAAGTCACCCCTTGCCCTCTGGAACTGAATAATCTTTGCAATGGAGAATTTTCAATTAATTTCAACCTCTTGTTTTCCAAGACCAAATGATGCATGCAACTTGACAGATTTGCTCCTTTATCAATCAAGACCCAACACCCATTATTTTGCATGGAAGATGCCACCACCAAGCACACAGAGAACTGAAAGTTTCATCACTGCTGAATAGTGTTCATTTTCTGGATCTGTTCCATTCTATGGCCAGAATCGCACACCACTTTAAGCCACTCTGTAGTTTTTATTGTAGCTGGTAAACCACTGTTTATGGTATTTGTGGGACACCAGCAATAGCTGGTTCTTATAAAAACAGTCCTGAGCTCTTATATGTAGTCCTCAAAGTAGCTGTTACTGAAAATTGACAGCCTGGTCTCCTATCCTGTGGAAGCTGAAAACACTATATGAAAAATAGTGTTGAAAAACTGAAAATTAGAATGGGTAAGCCTTAAAACCAAAGAAACAGAAGCAAATAAATATCTTTTGGGAGAAAAACCCTGATTTTTTTTTAAATTAGATTTTCAATGTTTTGCAAAAATGTATTACACAGTTCAAAAATATAACCATCATCACAACTTCTAAATATATATTATTTCACTTGCCAATGGGAAAATGAAAGATGAAATTCTGATAATTAACCTATCTTTGAAAGTACAAAACCCAAAAAGTTCTTGGGGAAAAAATGCAAAACCATGCAAAAATATACCCATTATTCAAAAAATCCTAAAAAGGGGCAAATTCACACAAAACCTAAACGTATCTCACACACATTTCAGCTATTCAGATTTTAAACATTAAATTAAACATCCATACAGAGTCATATTGATCACTTTTTCTGTTACATTGATAAATAGCAAATTCAAAAGCCAACAGCAAAATGCATCAAGACTTCAAATAAAGAGCAGCTTCCAACAAAGCTAAATTAATCTTTTGGCAGTGCTCCAAGATCAATAAATTTAAACTTAATCAAATAAATTAATAAACTCTGGATTTTCAATATATAATCCAACATTACATAAACACTTTTACTTGACGGTTCTATATGTTGCAAAATTTCATCAAATTGTTTGAGTGTATCACTTAGTAAATTTCACGGTTAGTACAACAACAAACTCTTAGACTTTGTTCATAATACTTATGAATCCAGCCATGGACTACTAATCAATTAAGAGAAGCCATCACCAATAAAGTAGTGCGAGTATTTGCCAACTCCTACAACAACTCAAATATCCTCCCAGAGAGTCATGTCTTCTCAAACTCTCGCTGGGTAGAGTAGATAAATTAATTAAAGATAGTAACCTATCTTTAATTAGTTGATTAATTAATTATTCCAACTGCACTACCTCTCCCGTAGAAATTATACAAATTATGCTTAGGCTCAGAAGGCTTCTCTTCACAAGTTACCAAAAACAAGAGAGAAGAAAGTGTCACTAGATCACATCACAGCCACTTCAGGATTATTTGATAATCAACCTCAAAGGAATTAGAGTCCACTATATTCACCCCTTAATTCAAACTAAGAGATCAAACACTTATGAAGTAAGAGATAGGTATCTGTTCCATAGGACACTTAGCGGTGGTGCTATAATGCTATACCCTGCATACCCATGCTGCAGCTCATCTTCTGCCTCCATTGAACTCCACGAGGAACCTGCTGGTGTATCATCTCATAACCTTCCTCCAAGCCAAGAAGGAATCACTTGAATTCAGGCACATGCCTCCCATTATACAATGCAGGCATACTAAGCCTATTTTGAGACGTTTGCTAGATAGGCCTGGGCATCTGCTCACATTATGTCAGAACTTTAAAACCAAAACCAAAACATCACCAAGCTGGGGAGGGGGGGGAGTTTGTAGATTTAGACTTTTAAAAGCATGCATATGAGGACTAATCACCTTAATCTGATCTCTGTTCTGGTTTTTTTCCCCCAACATCAATTCTACATTCAAAAGCCAGTTGCACAATGCAATGTTCCTGCCAAAGAGGAAATGGTATCCTTCATGTGAGAAACACCCCTAACGTGCGAGTTAGTGATCGCTTAATATCAGCAGCACCTCATTAGGCTACACAGTCCTTTACACAACCTCCTGGCCCTGGCCTCGTGTCTTCCTTCAGAAACACTACATTTTATTACAGGTTGGGGGGGGAGAAGACACCCATTTGGAAACCCAGCCTCATCCGCTATATTCTCTGAGGTCCCAGCTCAAAAGGTTTTGTGCACAAGCCAGAAGAGCAATTTAGACACCCTCCTTCTCCCAGCTCCCTTCTTAAAAAAACTCAAATAGAAGAATGAAAAACACAAAGAGGAAATATTCAGGACAAGGAAGGATGTAAGATCCAATGATGTCTTTCTGGCTGCACAAGGCCATTCTGAATAAGGCTGGCAAGATCTATACGAGCCTCATTCACAGATGCAAGCAGACATGACTTTTTATACGCATGCGAGGTATTTGGACAAAAGCATCCCCTTGTCGTCTTTCTGGGAGGGGACAGTAACTAGGAAATCGTAAATGAAGGTGCCATTTCATCAGAGATTAGTCTCCAGAATTAAACTAGTTTGGGGGCCCAAGTCATATTCTGCGAATTCTAACTCATAAGATGTTGAGGTTATTTCACAATGATAGAAATGGCATTCTGCCCGCATGTAATTTGTTTTTCAACGTAGTTTAACCTGTGCGTGGGTTGAACTAGAATATCTCCAAAGTCCCTTTCCACCCATACATTCTTAGGCAGGTAATGATAAGTAAACCTGGAAGATTTACTAGCAAAACATCTCTCAAACATTCATTCATAATGCATCCCGAGAATGACAAATTGTCTTCTATTCTTAACCTGGTTTGCAAAAAGCAAAAGGGCTTGACTGTGATTAGTACTCATCAGGACTAGAGGCAGTGTGGAAAAGTGAAAAAGCAATTGCAAACCACTTTGATAGTGTTGCCCAAAAAAAGAAAAAAAACCCTGAACATATCATTAAGTCACAAGGAGACTAGCTCAACTAAGAGATGATTTGCTTTAGCCCAGCGGTGTCAAATTCGCAGCCCACAGGCCGGATACATCACGTGCTGGCCCCGCCCCCGCCCAGTTTCGAGACGGGGGGGAAAGTCCCCATACGTCACATGATGACGCCGGGAGGCTGCAAATTTGACACCTCTGCTGTAGCCAATGATAAAAAAACTTGCTCTGAAAAGAGCTTTGACATGCATAAAGGAAGAGATAACAAGAACCCAAAGGTCTAACTCTAGCCGAAGCAAAACTTACATATACAGGGGAAAAAAATCCCTGTGAAATACAGCTAAATTTAATAATTTAACCTTACAGAACTTTTTTTTTTCACTCTGAGATAGATCCAGCTCAGCTTTTTTGTTTCTCACTCTTTTTCACAGGCAATACAAATTTTGGAGCACCTAGCCTCTTCTGCTGGCTGATTAGAAATTCTGTCATGATAAAAAGAAGAAAGCAGAGTGTGCTGTTGCTGCTGCTGCTACTTTCTCGCTTCAAACACAGCTTAAATTAGTCAGAAACAAAGCAACATTCTGCCGGCTTTGTTAATTGGAAAAGATACAACCAGAATTGCTTGGGAAAAGATACATCACCATTCATTTCCAGATACAAGTATGAAAAATAAAAGGTCAGGCAATGCAGGTCAGGGAAATTGGGGGAAGCACTCACAGGATTTTTTTCTTTCTTTTCCAATTTAGGTCGCTCAACCTTTTTGATTACCAAAAATGAGAGCTTTGACATTTCAGTCATAAGTAGTGTTGGAAAAACACAAATTACTTTGACTGCTGGATGCCTTCACGGTTATTCAACATTCTAATATTCTTCCACAAAGCATAGATTGTCAAAGAAAAAGTGGTGCCAGGAAAATCTCTATCAATTCCACCAGCTCGGATTTAGTAAAAAAACAAAAAAACAAAACAGGCATCCAACCCCAACCCCCCCCCCCCACACACACACACACACACCATGCGGATCTGTTCCTTTATGACATTGACTGGGAGTAAAGAAAGAAAAAAAAATTGAAAAGCATCTGTAGCTTCCACAATGCTGCACATTGTAGTAAGCCCTGGTTCAATCCAAAGCTGGACCAATTACATGGTGGCTTAGGATAATGCAAAAACCTTGTCACTTATTCCGTCACTCCTGTTCAATAATTTCTAATACTTCATTTTGAAAGTCCTTTGAAACGCCAAGGGAATGTCTCAAATGGGTCAGTTTCTATTGTGTATTCAAAGCAATTAATGCTTGTAACTAGATCCAACAACCAACTGCTTTGTGCACAGAATTCCGAACATAGTTTTGGGTAACACAAAAGTTATCTCACCTGGATCAAGAAGAAACCCGGGTTACACACGGAACAAGGACAGGTGCCTACTCCAACAGGAAAAATATTAACTGAGTCTGATGAACTCTAGTAATAAATAAACCATCACGAGATCAGTAGTTAAGCTACAGTGGTTAAGCTACAACAACTAGATTAGTGGTTACGCTACAAGTGGTTAAGCTTCTTTAGTTTCCCGCATGGTGCAAAACCCTATTGGTTTTAAAACCAGAGGACAAAACCATGGTTTTAAAACCAATAAGATTTTGCATCAACACACTGTAGCTTAGCTTAAAGAAAAAAATATCTAAGTGAAGCCTTTCTGGATTTTAATGACTTGCCATGCACTTACTTGCCACCAGTTATCCAGATTTCAGGAGTGTTCTTTTCCCCAGCTTTACATGGACATCATGAAGATCAAACTAGGCCCTCTGGCATGAAAAGCCCCAACTTCCTCTGTGCTTTTTCCCATCCTTGTTAATGGTTTTGACAACAATGCCAGCATTTTTATTTTCATACAGCATTGCTTGTAGTAAAGCTCTTCTCTGGCTGATATCCTAAACCTCTGATCATGTAATACCAAATGCTTTTAGCACTTTTCCTTGGCCAGCTACCCAGGAGTATCTAGAGATGCCTTTCCGATGCATTTGCGGCATTTTTCAAGGCAGATTGTCACCACCTGTTTTAGTAAACAGAAACCCTCTTTACATTTTTACTTTCGGATTTACTTGACTTTTCCACTTTCAGAATTTCTTTACAGATTTACTTTATGTTTTACTTATTACATTTTTACTCTTTATTTTTACTTTCTGGGTGTAGAATTTGTAACCTATGAATATTTATTTATACCCATCCAATTGAGATTTATTCAATAAAGCCATACATAGCTTTAAGCAACAGGTGAAGCTCTTGCTGACGTTGCTTGACTCTAGAATAGCATGATGTGTATAACTATGATAGTTTGTAAATCACTATGATGTCTTTTTGACTTAACATGTGGGATTTCTTGCCAACTCTGTCTTATTCAACAGGTGATGGTTAAGCAAATCAGATCTAACAACTTTATGCACGTCATCGTACAAACTTTATGTCCCAATACAGTTCAAAGGTCTACTCAATCATAGATACTATTAAAAGTTTCAGACCTGGTTCATACCACACAATAAGTCATAATTTGTTTGATCACAGATGGCCCAATATCGCAATTGGCTATGTTCACACAGTACACTGTCATAAGTCATGGATCCAAATCATAATGGGGGTTCATACAACATGCTAGGTCAAAATAATTAGTACAACTCATGAGTCCAGATCTATGAATCAGATTTCTCACACATTTTTGTAAGACATAATCAGCACCAAGTAACCAATCATAACTTGACCTGGCACCTTAGGCAAACCAAGCCCATGCAGTTATTTAATGGCTCAGTGTTTGATTATGTTAACTGAGTAAACTTTAGTTCAACAAATGTGTCACAGAAACCTTGCTGTCTCAAAGTTAATTAACTATATAGATTACACACATCCTGGAAGTTTGTAGGTTCTCGTCAAGGCCTTTGGATTTTCCATACATTTAAAGAGCATGTTGAAAACACCTATTTATTTTGAGGTGATGGATCCCCATAAAAGATAAAGATGTTTCCAAACAAAGACACATGAGCCATGCAGCAGCGATCAAAAAACAGTCTAATGAAAGACTTTGATAATCATATATCATATATCACTACATGTTTTGTCACTGTTACTTCACAATATGATCTCTAAAACAGGAAGAGATAGAGGATCTGGAATGTCAGGATGAAAGTAGGCATAGGAAAGACCTTTATCTATCAATCCACGTCCAAGCGTGGTCACCTATTTTATCAACATCTTACAAAGTAGGTTAGGACTGAGAAAGGGGGGGGGGGCAAAATCACCCAGAGAGTTTCATGATCAATTGTGGGCTTGAACTTGGGTTTTCTCAATTCTAGTTCATTACAGTATACCACCCCGGCTCTTCTGCTTCATCAAAGGCATGACATTACAGACATTAGCTCATTATTGTTTCCATTTAAAGAATAATTTCCTCTGTTGCATAGTTAATTGTTCCTCTTTTGGGGGGGTGTCTAATTTTACAAGATAGCGTCTAACTGGATAAAACTGCAAAACCAAGAGTGTTGCAAGTACAGACCAGAAGTAAAGGCAATTTTGTCAGCTTCCTTCAAGGCACTTTTTTTTTCCTTGCTGGATATGCACTCAACAGTTGATGCCTCCCTACTCCCTATTTGTGCTTTCCCAAACTAGCATGCTAAAGGTTTTTTTAAAAAGAACTATTGTAACCCTACTGAGGACAAAATCCCAAGCTCAAACTTTTTGAAAATTGATATATCTCTCCTCTAAAACGAAGTATACAGACTGACCTCAGAAGCCATTTAAAAAAAAACCTTTATCAATATCAATTGGAAGCATAACGTTGCTTGCACGTTCTACACAAATAAATGCCAATGGATATAATTTATAGTTTTCATTCTGTATTACAAAGTTAAATTCACAAAAAAGTATCAAGGATAATAGCAAATTTTCTTCAATATTTTAAAGAAATGCTGAGATTCCTTAGAACACATATACGGATTCAAACAATACATCCAATCTTGTGCCAAATGCTACGAAGTTATGACACTCAAAAGGGGAGGCAATCTGTGGACTAAACATCAATCATTTACCCAACATCATCTATTGAAAATGTAGATCTAACGAGAAAAAAAAATTAGTCTCTTATATATGCCACGTTATATGAAGACACAGTTAAGATCCTGAAGTGAAAGTGATTCAGGGCATCTGAAATGTGGATTATGTAGTTTCCCTTAATCATTCAAGAAATAACAAGGAAAGCCCCAAACCTAGTGCATTTCCAGTGCACTACAACTATATTTCTATAAAGTGCAATCCTTTTGTGCATTTCGCCTTGAAATCAGTGCCACCAAGAACAGTCACACTTGTTTGGGACTAAAGGTGTGTATAGAATAGGATCCCCTCACCTGACCAGATTTAATAACTTAATAGCCAACAAGGGGGTGCAGGTTTCCCCACCCGGATTCAAAGAGGGAATGGTTTTCCCGACTGTTCCAGGTTTTCCCAACCGCTTTTCCTCTTGCACCCCTGCTTGCAAATGAGATGCAGATCTTTGCTGGGAACAAACCAGTAGTAGGAAGTGAATGGCCGCCTGGAAGGCAATAACTTTAAGCGGAGCCCCGGATCTCACAGGAAGGATCGTAACACTTTTCAAAGCCTCCAAGGGGCTTCACCGTCCGTTTTGAAGGAAGCCTATGCCGGAGAAAGCCAGGCGCTTATTGCAGGCTCTCCGGTTCCTTTGCACATCCCTTCGCACGGGGACAGCGACTCTCTGGCGAAGCTCGCCCCTGGCCCCACTCCGCTTCAAACAATGGATCAGCTGCTGCAGAGACAGGCGATTTCCTACGTATCATTCCGAGCCCCCTTCCTCCCCTC
>JAOYMU010000001.1:31786459-31797412 GCA_025802295.1 Psammodynastes pulverulentus
GAGGAATTCTGGGAGTTGAAGTCCACAAGTCTTAAAGTTGTCAAAGTTGAAGACTCCTGCTTTACAAGATGTCCAGAACAGAAAGTAGCTTTCGTATGTGTTATGAAGGAGGACAACCAGTCAGTCCTAAAATGAACATAAATAAAAACAGCAAACTTTTCTGCTAATAATTAGTTCTATTCTCAGAAACTGGTTGTTATTAATTTCCATTGTTAAGTTGTTGTTGTTTTTTAAAAGAAGTCTCATGAAATGCTCGAGGTTAGACTGGACTAAAAAAGTAAAATATGAATGATTGAAAGACATCAGTGTCTGCTTTTATTTGAATAATTAAAAGAAGTATTTCAAGTAGTAATTAGCATACCGGGGCTGTTTTGCTTGTAATTGTGTTTGTGTGTTGTTCTGTAGGTTACTGTTGTCTAAACTAGACACATTAAACATTTCCAGGTGGTTAGATCCTTTCACATTATGTTTTTTTAAAAAACATATTTTATTGAATAAAGTGTTAAAACATTGGACACGTGTGGTTGTCCTGACAATTCTTTTTGTCATACATATTATAACATATAATACATATTTTATGTACAATTATACATTTGTACATATATATAGTTAATTTATATCCATAATTACTGTTTCTGCGAATCCTGCTTACATTTTATTCTGGATCCTTCCTTTCTTTTTTCACCATTGGTAAAATTCATTCCATATTTTATAGTATTCTGTTTCATCCTTATTTTTCATTTCCAAGGTCAGTCTATCCATTTCAGGCCCTTTCACATTATCTTTTGTATCAACATGTAGGAAAGTGACAGGTTTGCCTCTTGTTGATTGTTGCTATAATGTCTGTTCATATGGACCCAGTAAAAAATTGGAACTCAGCCATTCGTGAATCCCTAGGCATATAGAGCCTAAGTTAGTATACATTGTACACATGCATTCAATCAGTGCTGTATGATTCTGTTGCCATTCCCTGCATTACTGCACTATCTTGTTTCCCCAGAGTGAGCTCATATTTTGCTAACTGCTACATACTTTCATCTCAACCATTTCCATGACACTCTACAGTAGATATTGGAATCACACCAGTTATCATGTTATAGCAGCTATTGTGTTTTGTAAACTATTGTTTATGCCTTGATTTATATGTGAATTCAATTACAATTCAGTTATTCAACAAATTGATGTGGGAACCTTGACCAAATCAGAAACTAAAAAATAGCATTAGATTAATGTAATAAACCATGATTCAAACTGAAGCGTTGAAATACTTAAATGATTGAAAGCTACCTATTTTATCGTGGACATTTTCTCTTAGAGATAGGTCTATTGAACTGACTGTGGCTTGCTTTGCAGAATATGATTGGGTTTTGAGGTTGAAGTATTAGAAGTGGATCTTTTGTATCAATAATAAAGTGATGCCCCAAAGCTCTTTCTTCAATGTCTTCTTTCTGGGACTTTTTGTTCCCTTGTAAGTTATTAAAATAAGAGACTGACACAGATATTATTTTATCTAGAGCAAAAGACTGCCTCAAAGCCATTTTAAAGAGAGTAAATCATAAAGTACCCCATGTTGCACTGCAGGCACTAACTGTAAGTATGCACATAATTTATTCAGGGGTGAAAATTCTCAGGTTCTTCATAAAACAATTCTTGTGAACTTAAAAAAAATAAACTTGTTATTGATGACTAAAATAATATTTATCTTATTTATTTCTCAGTATTACTGGCCTGTTTTCTTCCTATCCAGCTCTGGGTGGGGAGGGGGAGGGCAGGGATTGATTAGGATCAATATCTTTATAACATATGGGCAACTTTTTTCAATTCATTGTGAATGGTCTCACTTATTCGATTCTGTCTTCATTTTGTTAGCTGTTGGGAGCCTGCGTATCAAACTGTGGAAAGATTTTCCACTTAGAAATCTGCTCACGTGATTTTGCCAGTGAAGTGCGTGTCATAATAAACAAGGTGAGGATTTTAGATGTATCATATTTAGAGAAAATAAATAGAAAAGTATATTGATTGTGTCACCGCACTTATGTTTTCCATTTCTAGTATTAATTTAGAATATAGAAATGATGTAAAAAAACAATACTATTTCCGATATAAATAGAGAAAGTAAAACTACAAAATTATACTTGGGAGATTTACTTTAATCATGAATACTACAAAGAACATTTAATTTTTGCAATATCTGAACTGACAGCTTTCACAGAGGAACAACAGATTGCAAAGAAAGGTTGAATATTCTCCTATGCTGTGTTAGAGTTAAAACAGCAGGAACATTTCATAATCATTTGAACAGTGAATTATGAAACTGGCGCAGATACATCATCAGTGTTTAGGATAGTCCTGTCAATGCGGGAAGCCAGATTTGCTTAAGAGCTACATAATTCATTTAATTGTAATTTGCTTAACACCATGGTGACAAATTGGGCATGAATCATGTAACTGCCTCTCTTAGCAATGGTAAATTTGTTGTAAGTCAAGGACTAACTATAGATAAAAACAGAATCCAGAGTCACTTAGTATGGTGGAGTATGTTGGAACTAAACAGTTGGTTAGATCCAGAGCTACTCACATCACTCCTTGTCCCCAAACTTATCATGAGGTACCTCGTGGTACAACAAAGATTGTGGAGTTGCTATCACCTGAAGAAACTGTCAGCCTCTCAGTTGCTTCCTCCCCAGTTAGTTGTTTCTAGAGACTTGCTACTGATAAGTCAGTGTGGCCATGTGGGGGATGTAGCTTATATCAACAGCTGAATTATATCTATCTGTAAAAAAAGACTCTGCTAGAGAAATGCAAAGTCATTGTTTGGATCCAGATTGCTGAAAAGAGGAAGGAGAATTAAAAAAAACAAACTATTCGTGCTGAAGCATTAGCTTACCCAGTTCATGCATCTGAACTGAGAACAGGTAGGAACGGTCTCTTCCTGCAGCCAACCTGAGATAGACTGGCTATTTCTGGAGCCTAGACATTGGCTGCCAAGTTGGTTGGGCAGTTCCTTTATATATACCTACCAAGAGCTTTATTTATTTCCATGTTTGTATTTACGTCCTTTTCTTCAAGAGCTCCGGGCAGCATACCTAGGAGCTTCTTCCAATATTTCCCCACAACTTTAACTTTATGGGGCAAGCTGGGTGGAAAGGGAGCAACGGAGCCAAATCCAATTTTCCATGGCTGAGGATGAACTTGAACATGGGCCTCTCTAAAGACAGTTCAACTCTTTTAATCACTACATCGCATCAGCTCTCATCGGTTTTTAAGTTTTGAAGCTAAGTCTTTTAATCTCTGTGTTAAAGTACAAGTCATCACACAACGGTCAGCCATCTCTAGTATATCACTTTTGTAAATTTTTCTGTTAAACATGTCAGATTGTAGGTTTTCTTTGAACAACCAACTTCTTTGGCAGTTTGTTTTGTCAACTACTTAAAGCTAATTTTGCTTCTGCCTATTGTGCTTTCCTTTTTTAGGCCCACCCTAAAGTATGTGACAAATTAAAAGCTTTAATGGTAGAATGGTCAGAAGAATTTCAGAAGGACCCCCAGTTCAGCTTAATATCAGCCACCATTAAATCTCTTAAGGAAGAAGGGGTTGTCTTTCCTACAGCTGGGACACAGGTAAGAAGTTAGAATTCATTTATGCCTACGAAAGTTTGGGGGTTTGGTGCTAACAGGAGAATGACTGAATTAAAAAATTGAATGTGAGCTCTATCCACATTCAGTTATCCACATTTTAATGGCATCCACCAATAAAAATTTTTCCACAAGCACTCCCCACACTGGTGCTACAGAGCTCAGAGATGCTCTGTGGTGCACAGGGCAAATGGGCCTTGGGATGAGTAGAAGCTCCTAGTATATTATTATGCCTATTATATAATATACACCATATGTAGGTAAGATTATTTGCTTCATAAACACTTTTAACATTGATTGGAGACTTTGCAGAATTGGATTATACTGTGTGTTTTGATTACTATAGAATATTAATCCTGCTTTTGAAAATGTTCAGAAACAGTTTTCAGATCTAAGATACAGTTGTATTAAACGAAGCGCTAAAATGGCACCATCTTATAATATTTATGTTGCTTAGACAAGGAAGTGTTCCATACCAAATCCAAATGTATAAGAGCAGATCTACCGCAGCTTTAAAAACAAGGACATATGGTTTATCCATATTGGGCTGTTTGAATGGACCTGGCAAGTATCGACAGCCATTTGCTGTGGGAAAATGACTTAACCTGATAGGCAGCAGGCTTTCTCCAGGACCAGCTCAGCATGTTACTCCATTTGCTCAAGGTTGACTCAAACCTTTCATCCTTCTGAGGTTGATAAAATGAGGTTCCAGATTGTTGTGGGCAATATGCTGACGTTGTAAACTGGTCAGAGAGTGCTGCCTTAAAGTACTATGGAGTGATATATAAGTCTTAAATGCTATTTCTATTATTATTAATAGTCAATATGTGACTTTGATTCATTCCCAACAAATGATAACTGCTCCAAGCACCTATTGGGTATGATTCCTATGTTTTCTGACTTTAAACAATTAAACAATACTTACCACAAGGTAAGCTAAAATAACACCAGTATTGTTTTCAAAGTGCAGACAAATATAGAACTTTTCTCACTTGAAGTAGCATGTTTATATTGCAAATATATTTACAGAGTCCCTCGGCTGCTGCCAAGAATGGTGCATCATCAGGCAAAAACAAAGAAGAAGAAGATATAGCTAAAGGTAAAACTTTAGTCATCAATTCTTGAGTGATTCAGTATTTTACATGTTTCTACGTTTGTACTTGGGAACATACTTGATGGTTAAAATGTGTGACATTCTCTGTTGAACACAAATTCAAATCGAACCCTTGCTATATAGCCAGTCGTAGCAAAGAAAAGTTTGAACAACTGTATTTTTTAAAAACTTTGTGAAGGAAGCAAGGAAACTATAAAGGAAACAGATGTATATCTCAGCAAGTGCATTTTTAAAAATGCTTTTGATCTGTTTGGAATTCTAAGGATGTTTGCCATTTCTTAAAACAATTTCCCAAAAGTATTACCATTTTATATTACAACTTGCCAGTTTCTGACTCTGCTGTTTTTAAATATTTTACTCATGTTTGGTTTTGAGTGATTAGATGCTCATAACCCTAGCTAACAAATAAAATAATAAGTATAATTCTTTGAGTTGGATTTGGTTTCATTTATCAGATAAATTATATATGGATTTCCTCAAAAGAGTTTTTTAAGACTTCTTGGCTTTGTGTATTAAGTTTCTTGTTGCTGTCTGGTTTTGAATCTTTTTATTTTTTTGGTTTGTTCACAATTCGCTAAGCTAGAAACTCTTGTCACAGAAAATTTCAGTCATATTGACCTTATTAATTAGAGGCATTAATGCTCTAAGAACTATGTGTGACTTAATCATGCTTTTAATAGCTGTGTATGACTTTGATCACTGAAAATTCACACCAACATGATGGCACTTAATCAGTCTGACTGCTATGGCAATTCTGTTCAAATCCTGCTTTCTGAAGAATTTCCATATATGTTTGGATGGGACCATATAATAAACAGGTTCAGTCAATCTCTAAGCAGTTTACAGGCTATGGTTAAGCTATGCCTTATTTAATAGTTAATATATGAACATCTATATTTATTTTACTACAGTACTTTAAGGTGGTGAATTCGTACATAATTATAACTATTTATATGGAAGGCTGCAACCTGTTTTGTCTTCCTCCCCCTAGTTATACTGTAACAACAACTAACTTCCTGGCTGACAGCTTCAGTTTTCAATCTATAGTAATGGTGATGGCTGTGAAGCATTTAGTAGTAGTAGTAGTAGTAGTCAAACAATTAGCATCTTGTTTCCCACAATCAGCAGAGCTTGGATGTATTGAGTAGCTAGATTCAGTCATCATGCTAAGTTTAACTGTGGTTTATTGAGTAAAAGACATGGCTGTATTCATACAGCTCGCTAAACTGAAACGTAAGCAAACTGCATGACAGCTTTCTTAGATTTTCTGGAGCATGTTTACAAGTAGAGTTTTTGGAATTTCCACTTATTTTTTAATTTCAGTTTTGGGCTGTACCTCCATTCACAGATCATCTCATCCAGAATTGGCTATATGTATAGGTAGTCCATGAGTTACAACCACAATTGAGTCCAAAATTTATGTTGCTAAGTGAAACATTTTTAAAGTAAGTTTCCCCCATTATATGACCCTCCTTGCCACAATTGTTAAGTTAGTAACCCAGTTGTTAAGTGAATCTGGCTTCCCCATTGAGTTTGCTTGTCAGATGGTTGATCACATGACCCTGGAACACTGCAACTGTCATAAATGTGAGTCAGCTGCCAAACATCTGAATTTTGGTCACATGACCATGGAGAATGCTACAACAGTTGTAAGTGTGGAAAACAGTCATAAGTCACTTTTTCAATGTTGTTGTAACTTTGAATGGTCACTAAATGACCTTTTGTAAGTCGAGGACTACCTGTACAGAGTTCTGAATGAGCACCTTTGTATATTTTTTGATTCCCGAAGCTAAAATCAAATGAAAAGGCACTTGGAAGATTTTAGAGAGCTTTGTGCTACATCATGCCATGCAAGTAATTCACATAATTTTTAACTGGCATAAAATGTGCTTCTGTTCTTCAAATTTGTAGCTATTGAATTATCTTTGCAAGAACAGAAGCAGCAGCAGCAAACCGAGACAAAATCTTTATACCCATCTGTAGACGTTCAGCATAGCCATCAAAAGCTCTCAAGAAAAGTGCGGGCCTTGTACGACTTTGAGGCAGTCGAGGATAATGAACTTACCTTTAAGAGTGGCGATATTATTGTTGTTTTGGATGACAGGTATGTTGGTATTTTTATTCTTTGTATTCAGATAGGGAATTATTGAACTTAAATATGTCTTTTAATATGCTACTTGCACTTTGAACAACCGCTTCAGTGATTATTTCCAAACTCTTCTATGAACAAGGTTGATTCGGTTCAATAAACTACAATTTATTTACTATTCAGAAAATTTCTATAGCCATCATTTTCAGTAAAAATGCACTCTCCTTATTTGAGTATAAATTCAGTGCAGATTCTTCAGCACTCAGAAAGTTGTGGTTTCATTATTAGTTAGGATATACCATATAAAATTATTTTTAGGCCTTTTTTTCCCTAGAATAACTTTTACCGAAAAAATTATTCTGATCTTAGAGCCAACCTGATGACAGCCAAGATGATACATATTTGTAAAGTTATTAAAGACTGAAGAAATTCCAATTTAATTATTGTTTATGGCTGCTTGGGGAATATTTTTGCCAGGAGGTTCTAAAAGAACAATCTTCCATCAGTTTTGCAATTATATTACTCCACCAGCTCACATTCCCTATTAATTGAACTTTTTGCCTTTGAACTTTTAGAGAGAGGTTACTATCCTGATTTTTCACTTATTTTAACTATTAGCAAATAGAATAGAAAGTATGCTGATCAGTATATGCTTGAGCATTATTTTTATGAAACATTTTTAAACTCTGAAAATCCAGCTTAAATTTTAGTCTTTAAAAATGATTATTTTTTTATCTGCCTTGTCTGTAAGAAGTTATCAATTTTTTAAAAAGGGTATAGGGACCACTCTTGTTCATGTATAGCTGGTACTGTTTGTGCATTTAAATCATGACCTACATCTTGTAATAAAGATAAAAGGCCCAGTATTAAAAGCCATTCTTAATTGCTATGACTCTACCCCACTTCCATAGTCTATTTAGAAAATTATTGCCCTTAATTATTTTGGATAAATTGGGTCTTTCTGAGCCAGATGAAGGTTCAAAGAGAAAAACCTAGGCGTTGCTAAGAGCTGTTTCTCATTAGTTTGTATTTCCTAATGAATAGGATCTCATCTACATTTTGATAGCCATAGCTTTCCCCATCTTTGTGTCCTCTAAATGAATTGGAATTATAGCTCTTAGAATCCTTGGAATTACAATCCCAGCATATATTGAATACATTAGATTGGGAAGATGACATGAATCATTTTTTTAATCTTGTAAAAATAAAATGACAGCCATTTTGGTGAAGTAATGAAGGCATTAGGCTAGAAACCAGTAGACTGTGAGTTCTAGTTCCACCTTAAGCACAAAGGCAGCTGGGTGACCTTGGACTACAGTTTAGGATTGTGTGCGTGACTTTTATGAACTAAGTAGAGAGGAAGGCAACATAATGCAACTTTAAATAGTATTAACCGATATATTAAGATGATTTTGTGCTGAGGGTGGAAGAAGAACAGGAATCTTAACACCATGATTCTATTTTCATATGTGTGTTAAAATATCCTTCTTTTTTTTTTTTATTGTGCAGTGATGCTAATTGGTGGAAAGGAGAAAATCACAGAGGAATAGGATTGTTCCCTTCTAACTTTGTGACCCCTAACTTAAATGATGAGCCTGAGACAGGTAAATTGAACAGAAATTTGATTTTCAGAACTCTTCAGGTGTCATATATGTAATATCATCCCATTCTTGTTCAGGAAACTACTAAGAAGCTGAATGATTTGCCCAAAGCTGCTAAGTATGCTGGAAGGGTGTTACTTTTCTGCCTTGTAATGCCCACTCCTGTTCTAATTGTTAACTCACTGTTACTTAATGTTCAATAATCAGAAGGTCTTGCACTTGCTGAGAAGTAATTTGTCTCGTGTCTGTTAAATGGTGTATTGTTCTGGAGCTGCATATGGAGATGATACGAATTGTATTCGTGAAGAAAGTTTATTCTTAAATGTCATGTTCATGATCTAGTGTTTTTACTGTTGCCAGACAAAAGTGTTCTAATGTCATGAGTCAGACACTGCTATAATCATGATTTGAAGAGTAATTTGCTCTGAATTATGCATTTAGATACAAAGTGCTTTTATATTTTAGAAGATATAGTTTGAAATCACACAAACAGAATTTAAAACTTATTTACTCTGTGTTTATATATTCTTCACCAGGGGTTTCCAGCCATTTGGGTTAATGAAAAATATCCCAATCTACCAAAACATATATTGAATATCCATGGATTGATTAGATTATTAAGCCAAACATCTCAAGCATCAGGGTTATCAAACTATGAAATGCCTTCCAGTCTTTATATTATCTTTATCCTGATATTTATTTCAGTCTGTAACTTTACCCTGTGTTGTATAGTGTTTGCCATGTAAAAGTGTTTTTTTTTTTTGCCTCTGCATCCCTTAGGGCAGGGGTGTCAAACTCATTTTCACCGAGGGCCACATGTAACTGTGAGACAGTATAAATGTAACCAAATTCCTAAATGTTTGCTTTATTTATTTAAAGACAATCGGAACTTTGCAGCTCTCGCGGGCCACATAAAATGACGCGGCTGGCCACATTTGGCCCCCGGGCCTTGAGTTTGACACCTGTGCCTTAGGGTTTCTTGCCACACACTACTTTACAAAGATATCCAAACTAGATTAAAAACATTTAAACAAGTCCTGAACATAATCTCTTCCATATTAGCAGTCTTATCTAAAAAGCTCAATTTCCAAAGTTTGCTCTCCTTGCTGTTAGTTTGTACACAGTAATCTAAGTTGTTAATAATCTGAGTGGTTAGGACTGTCTTAAATCTGAACATGGGGTATATTGACAAAAAATTATTGTATGCCGAAAAACTAGATTTGGAGGAAGACTAATGTTGTCTTGGTCTTTACGCAGTGCCTGTAGACAAGGATGCTTCTGAAGACACTACTGAAATTACAAAACCTGAGCCAGAGCCAGTGTATATAGATGAGGTATGTCTTGGCTTTCCACCGGCATAATACATTTTAGGCAGCTTTTTCTTTGAAGAAGCTACCGTGTCCCCTTGTCACAAAATAAAGTTTGTACTGGGTTTTGAGAATTTGAGCTCCCAATTTGAATATATTTCTAAAAATATTTTTTCTGTCTTCCAGAATAAGATGGATAAGACACTGCAGTTACTTCAGAGCATAGATCCAACAGATCCTAAATCTGATTCTCCTGATCTTCTGGATTTAGAAGGTAACACTACTGCTAAATATGATTTTTTAAAAATCCTAATCCAGAGCTATTGTTATTTTCATGTTTTTCATTTGCTAACCCAAGTCTGAAAGGCAGGCGAAATTCTCCTTTCTTTTTGCATGCTAGGCAAATTATCCATGCATTGCATTCACCTCACTGCTTTTATTTATGAGCAATTAACTGATCAGATGTTCGTATTTTACTGTTCATAGATGTCTGTCAGCAGATGGGTCCCATGATAGATGAAAAGCTAGAAGAAATTGATAGGTAAGGCAATTGTGTAATGCTTACTAGTAAAAAAAAAATGCAATTTATATTTAAGTAGTACAGTAAATGAGCAAAAAATAAGATGGGTCATCAAACAGCTTCAAAAATTCAGATATCCTACGTAGTGTAATAATTGTGAAAACTAAGCCCAAAGGACTGAGTGTGGTACGTGACATTATGCAAACTGGCATATGACACATATTTAGGAGTTAATAATTTATTTCCAAGAAACTTTCATTTCTAGGCTGAAGTTTTACTGAGGGTGCTTGATGCTCTCTGAGTTTGGTCTTGCTGATGTTTCATTCATTGCATCACCATGCTAGCAGTTGGGTAATGAAATGTCAGCAAGAAAACAGCCAAGCTCAGAGACTACCCAGAATTCCTCATTTGAACCCTGAGCTGCAAATATTCTTCTTTATGAAGTTTTATTATACTCAAATTAAACAAAACCAATCAACCAGTGATAACTGAAACTACTCCATTCGCTCGAATTAGGAAACATTCAGAATTGTCCGAACTAAATGTGAAAGTGATGGAAGCTTTGGAACTCTACAATAAACTAATGAATGAAGCTCCTATGTATTCCACATACTCAAAGATGCACTCAACGGCACAGTATGCGCCCACGTCAGCCAGTGTTCCCGTGCAGGTCAGTACTTTATTCCT
>JAOYMU010000001.1:31824793-31837037 GCA_025802295.1 Psammodynastes pulverulentus
AGGCTGCTACGTGTAACAAAATTTGGAATATAATTATTATCTTATGATAATTGTAAAATTCAACATATTTTAAACAATGTATTTTTTTGTATTTTTGACCAATAAAACTTTTACAAAAAAAAAAAAAGGTATGGGATAATGTTTTACTTAAATATGTCTCCCTATGGCTCAAAACTATGTTTACTGTACTATTCCACTTTACTTCAAATAAGCATTACCATCAAACTAGTACAACATCCTGAAACTGCAGGCTGACTTAGCAATATCCACATTGTTTCTGTGGGATTAATTACATGTTCATCTAGAAAGTACAGCATTTAGTCTTTTAGAGCCATGTATATTTTTATATTATATAGATTATTGCAATATTTTAAAATCTTTTACTAGGTGGAAAGTAGAATAGACATCTCATAAATTAACAATTTTATACAGCCTTCATTGTCATACTCTCGTGCTATGGTGTATCTGTGGGCAGAATGTATGCATCAAAACATGTATGACATTGAAAAGACAAATGTATAATATTTGTGAGTATTAGAACAATATGACTAGGGAGGTGCAACTGGCAGAAATCCAAAGAAAAGATGGATTTATTATGAAAAGGATATTGATTACCTGGACCCATTTCAATTAGGCTTTCTAAAGTGCTAAATCTAAAGTGCTATTTCAGCCAAGATTTGGGACTAACATGGTTTGGTCACTTTGGTGAATGACCTATTTGGTGAATGGTCATAAGATGAGGAGGATAAAACACTACTTATTTTGATTCTTTTAGCAGTTACAGCACTCTGGTAATCAGTGGGATTGAGGCTTGCAGGCACTATTTTATAATGTGATGTCTGTCCAAAAAATGATATGATGCTGGAAGATTTCTATTCAGCATCTG
Organism: Psammodynastes pulverulentus; assembly: GCA_025802295.1. NCBI lineage: Eukaryota > Metazoa > Chordata > Lepidosauria > Squamata > Psammodynastidae > Psammodynastes > Psammodynastes pulverulentus. Next base: position 31,825,680 of record JAOYMU010000001.1, read on the forward strand.
AGTCACTGGCCCTTGGTATCCCCAAAACAGCATCTTGCCCCCTTTGCTATTTAATATTTACATAACATAATTAGAAGAGCTCATTAGAATCTTTGCGTTCCTAAGCTTCTTGCCATGCAACTCCACAGAAACAATTGTGTTTGTTGATCACTTCCTAATTTCAATATTGAGCTGGGTGAATGTGAATAACTGGAAACTAAATATGTATGACAGTGATTCCTTGGTCAATAAAGTGTGGGATTATGTTCTTGGTTGGGCAGAAACTCCTAAAAAAGAGCAGAATCTCCTTGACACAGAATTCTTAGGGGGCAAATGTGGTAAGGAATATATTTGCACAATTCCATCTAGTGTCAAAATTATATCTAGTGTGTTATATGTGACCATATCTGAAACTTCTGAAACCCTAAAAGATTACCAGTGTTTTATTTATGACTTAACTTACTACTAAGTCCTACATGAAGTTAACTCTGGAGAATGTAATCTGAAATAAAATGTGGCAACTAGACTGGAAACCAATGCATCATCCAAGGAAAAGATGATATGCCTTTGAACTTCTTTCCAAAGGTGATTTGACTACTAGGAGAAAAGTTGTTTGATTCCTGGAATAATCATTAGTATAATGTTATATTATAACTTAATTATAACGTTGTTGTTGTTAGTTGCGAAGTTGTGTCCGACCCATTGCGACCCCATGGACGTTCCTCCAGGCCTTCCTGTCCTCTACCATCTTAACATTAACATTATAACATTAAATAGTATAAATTAGTTCCCAATATAACTGTATATATTGTTCCTAATAATATAAAATAAAGCCATCCTAAAGTTCAAAATTAGAAATGGGATATTTTTTTTCTTACTGAATGCACCCAGAAGGAGGCAAATCACCCATTGGAGTCCCTTATTGATGGGCTGGTTTGGTAGGCATACAGATAATTTATTTACAGGTACTCCTCAACTTATGATTGCAATTGGAATCAAAATTATGAGTTGTAAGTCATTGCAATCATTAAGTGAGACACCCACATGATTACAGCACCCCCAAAATTGCAATTTTTGCAATCATTAAGTAATTATGCTGGTTGATAAGAGGAGCACAGAGTGCCTCAGTGAAGGGGGAGGCTCTGGGAGGCCTGAGGCAGGATCAGGCTCATATTGCAGTACCTCCCCAGTTCCTGTGGGATCTGTGCCAGGACTCTCTCACCCTGAGCTACCCCTTGCAGAGCTTCCCACCTGGCTGGGTCCCCACAGGCCTGCTTCCTGTCCCTTCCTGCCCCATCACATGTTGCTCCGCTTACCTCTTCCAAAGATCGCCTTTTTGAAAGAGCACCCAGCCAATGCTGGATATAGAGGCTGCCTCACACCATCCCAGAAGTGGAATGCCATTCATGTGACCTCCCAGAAGTTGCAATTTTCCAAACACTGCATTTAAGGTTTAAGAAATTTGTAACCCTTATCTTTCACCAAACTTTTAATCATTGATTTTATCAATACTTTTAATCAGCATTTTAACTTGTTATAGTCTGCGATTGTTTTTGTAGGTTTTTAGCCAAATAAAATTCACCAGAGCAGGAAAGCACGGCATCCATGTGCCATTTGGTGACCCCAAGGAATAGGGCCTTCTCTGTGGGGGCACCAACCTTCTGGAACGAACTATCTCAAATGCTGCGCGTGCTCCCTGAACTAAGATCATTTCACAGGGAGCTAAAGACCTGGCTCTTCCAGCAGGCCGGCCTGGGGTGACCAAGGAGTTTTAGTTGGGGTTTTTAAATATGGTTTTAGAATAATTTTAGCTGTATTAGGGTTTTAAATTGAATTGTGATTTTATCTGTTATTGTGTTGTGAACCGCCCGAGATGGGGCGGTATAGAAATTAAAATTAATATAACATAACATAACATCATCATCACTTCTCATATCTCTGAGTCCGTGACACGGTGGAGTAATTTTCTTAGAGGCTGAGCTGTAGTCATGTTACCATAATCATGATATGAAATGGCTCTTGAGTACAGATGGTATCATTGATAGGGAAGACTTTCTGATTTATGATGCGTTTCAAGAAAAGCTGATGACAAGTTAATGATTTGCATACTGTTTGGGATTCCTTTTTCTAGTGGTGAGTTTTGTCTAATCATATATATGGTCTCACAACTGTTCTGCTGAGTTGGCTGTTCAGCATTTTCTGATGTGCTGTCATTAATTGGGTGATAGTATGGCTCTGTGAAATTGGATTTCAGAGGATTATTGGCTGTTTTATATAAACTCCAACCCAGATTATGCGTGTAATGTTTTTAAAATTTGAGTTCTGCTAGGGAAAAAAAGCAGCAATAGCATGCTATAGTTGCGTGGTCTGCAGAATTGAAATGTAGCTGTTGATGTCTATGATTGAATCCCAAATTTTGATATGCTAGTTCATGAGAAAGATTATTTTTAGTCGATAGAGAAACTATAAGGTCTATAATTTTTATTCACCAGTGAAGCTGCTTTTAATTTTTATAAATGTCAGTCAGAGGGAAAAACATTCTCTTGGGTGCTTTTCGTATTCTCTGACTATTTATTTTATTATATATTGTTCAATCTATTTATTGTAATTTATAAGACTACCGAATGGTAAAATGCAATTTAATTGTTGAAAGAGATTTAGAAAAGAAGCATTTGAGGGTTTTGACTTTTTGTATAATCTTAATTTTACTTTTATTTCCTTGTCCTCTTTTATTTCAGACAATAAAATTCATATTCTTTGTCTGATAGTTATTAGAGGTGTGCAAAAAAATGGACAGTTGAGGAATATTTAAACTTCATATTAGCGAAAAGGCTTGCCTTACTGAGCTTAACATGTACACATAGATTAGATTGAAAGGGATACATAAGCAGTTCAGTTTAACCTTTTGTGGTGGCACTATTTCTACTATTCTACTATCTACTATTTTACAAAACATAAAGACTCAAGGGTTTTTTTTAGGTGCTCTGAGAGGTGAATGCATAAAGGTAAATATTGTCAAAGAAAAGAAGGAGTAAAAGCAACAAGCATGCGAGATTTATAATATTATTTCAGAAGGAGAGTCATGTGGTAGGCAAAAATAAAAAGGAGCATTACAGTTTCTTTTCAAGCTAATGTTTATTAAAAAGATATAAGAGTTGACATGCTGTAATTCAGTTCATCAGATGCTGGCTGATGAATTCCTAGATTTGAGAGGGAGGTACAAGTAGTCCTCGACTTACAAGAGTTTACTTAGTGACCGCTCGAAGTTACAACAGCACTGAAAAAAGTGACTTACCACCATTTTTCACACTTATGACCATTGCAGCATCCTCATGGTCATGTGATTTACATTTGGATGCTTGACAAGTGACTCACATTTATGACGGTTGTAGTGTCCTGGGGTCATGTGATCCCCTTTTGCGACCTTCTGACAAGCAAAGTCAGAATGGGGAAGCCAGATTCACTTAACAACCGTGTTACCAATTGAACCACTGCAATGATTCACTTAACAACTGTGCTAAGAAAGTTCGTAAAATGGGGCAAAACTCACGTAACAAATTTCTCACTTAGCAACAGAAATTTTGGACTCCGTTGTGGTTGTAAATTGAGGACTACCAGTATATGTGTCTCCATGTCACTGTTGATTCCTGACAAATATCCGGCTTAGTGCCTGAAGTTTTCAGAAGTGATTTGTCCTTTTGTCCTTCATACAGTTGGGAGAGAGTGACTGACCCATGGTCACCCAGCTGGCTTTGAGCCTAAAGCAGGACTAGAACTCATGGTCTCCTAGTTTCTTGTCTGGGTTTCACCACTACACCATATTGGCTCTCTCCTCATCAATTAGCAATTGCAATATATTAAAATCACATTGTGTTGCTGAGCTTTTCTGAGGTACCTTGAAATCGTTTTATGTAGGTGAGTTCAGCAATCTGCTACTTGTCATGCTGGTGCTATTTCTTTGTTCTAAAAAGGCAACTTTGAACTATTTAACTGATACCCTGGGAGACTCAAAGGATCTGACATTGCTCGGACCTCGTTTTGTGTCGTCATGTCAAATTTGTACCTATTAATTCTTTGCTGTAAACTCTGACCTGTTTCTGTAATGTACAATCCAGAGGGGAAAATGGAATTTCTTTCTCCAAACTCACCCGCTTCTGCTGTGTGGGACTTCAACTCTCATAATTAATTCCCAGCCAGCATTTTCTTTTTAAAAACAAAACAAAACAAATAAAAACAAACATTCAATAATCTTGGTCAACGGTGAGGTGACATTATCTTAACTATTACTAATTTGTGTGTTATCTATTGTACTTACATTCATATATAACTATTTACATTTGATTACAATTCCTATTTCCTTTTCCCAATATCCATATTCAGGGCTTTTCTTCTCTGAAGAAAGGTGCCGGAACGCACCCCCGTCGTCGCGCTAAAAAAACCCGGAAATGATAGCGCGCGATTGGTTGAGAGGGACCACGTGACGCGGACTCGGAAAAGGTCCCGGAACGCAGTTCCGCCGAATTCCGGCGGAAAAAAAGCCCTGTCCATATTCCTTTTCTCCAACCAGTCATAACCATGTTTGCCAGATCTCATAACATCCTGTATTCTCTTTATCCTCTAATTTCAGTGTTAATTTGGTCATCTCTGCGCACAGTAATATTTTCTGTATCACTAATCTGTCTCTCGGGACCTTATCTTGTTTCCACGTTTGGGCATATGCAATTCTTGCGGCCGTCAACAAATGCAACAATATATACCTACTTTTTTTCCCCTATAGTTCCCTTTAAGTATTCCCAATAAAATAACAGAGGTCCAGATAGATTATAATCCAAAGCTATTTTTATTGGGAATACCCAGGCAGCATTTTCAACGCCCATGCTGGCTAAGAAAGATTGGAGTTGCTGTCCAGCCTATCCAGGAGGTATGCAGTTGGGAAGTGTGCATATTGAATTGCAGCCTTGGGCTGTCATTGAATTTCTCCTGAGATTAAAAGAAAAAAAAAAGGGTTTTTTTGGGGTTGTGTGAATGTATACAATTTTTTCCTATTACATTATTTAACTGTGCTTTGTAACACATGCTGTCCCATATAATGACGTGAAAGGGAGAGTTGCACCGCACGGCATTAAAAAGAGTTTAAAACTGCAAAGATTATTGGACAACTAAATAATGCAAGATAACCTGGGTTAAGAATACAGCAAGTTATTTTTTTGTGAATGGGAAGGGCTGTTTTGCCGGCTTGCTTAATCAGTTGCTGATTCCAATTAAACCAATCAAATCTGATTTGATCATGCTAGAAGCAGAAGAAATGGATTGAGAAACTCTTCGTTCCTGTGAGATTTTTGGCTGTTTTATTTTGAGACAATTGTATTAAAAATAACTCTTGGGTTTGGCATGTAGGAGGTGAGGAGAGTTCCAACTTTAAGAAAAGCCTCTGATATGGTGCATAGAAGCAATAGTTTCCTGCTCCTGCAAACTAATGGAACTGATTCAGAAATATCCAAATCTTTAGTTATTGAAATGCACTATTATGAAGGTTTCTCCTGTTAAAATATGATTATTGATGATGATGATGATGAAGAAGAAGAAGAAGAAGAAGAAGAAGAAGAAGAAGAAGAAGAAGAAGAAGAAGAAGAAGAAGAAGAAGAAGAAGATGATGATGATAGCGGTAGTGATGGATGATGGTGATGATCAGCCAGTATCCCAACCTTTTGGGCACCAGGGACTAGTTCCTTGGAAAACAATTTTTCCATGAATCAGTGGGTAGTGGTTTCATGCACTACCGAGATCCATGCACAGATGAAGCTTTGCTCAACTTCCCCACCCAATTCCTTATGGGTTGTGGACCGGTCCCGGTCTGCGGACCAGGAGTTGGGGACCCCTGCAGTATAGAATATAGGTCTTTTCATTGTGGGCTAAGATCCATAATTTATCATGCTGCATAAACACACACACACACACAATCATAATCGCAATCACATGCCCCACACTACAAATATACATGCACAAAATACTTTTCTTTGGGATTAAGGCCTCTGGCTCCCAAAGCCATAGACTAGCATTCTTTAAATGGCATTCCTTCGTAGCTAAATCCTCCCTGTCAAAATAATTGATAGCGTGCTCTTATTCCCTTCTATCTTGGAAAGATGAACAGAACCACGGTAGGGACCGGTTTTCAAAAATCCTGTTTCAGCCAGGACTTTACAGAAGAGGATTTTTAACTTGGTTGTACCTACCTAACCCTGGAACTTCAGGTAATGACATCAGATGCAGTTGACCCGTGCAGCTGGTAACCATCCCTTGGTTCCTCCTCCTAACCTGGGTCTAAGGAATCCTGCCAGTTGGATAGCTCCAAATCATCTTGTTCTGTAAGTTAATAACTTGCTCAATTAAGCTACCCTCCGTGGGCTGATTTCATTTGCATTCTCTTACATTTCACAAACTGTTCATTTCAAATTTTTCTTTCTACATGGTATCTTTCCCCTTATTTCAGGTCTTTACTGAATTCCTTACTTTTATTCTGCAAACCTCACACAAGTAGCTGACCCGGGCACTTATGGTTAACAAAGAACGCTTGTAGGTGTGTCATTTTCATCTTTCCGGCGAAGGGACTCGGAGCTCTGTTTATAGAATAAGTAAGTTGCATGTATGAATTGTGATTCCTCCCCAGCTATTTTCATTACTGAGATTTGCTGCTTTAATTAAAACGTGCCCTCCTGCCTGATCTGTGCTGAGCATATTTTGCTTTTTTGTTTATGCTTTCAAAATCCGTTTGAGCTTTATTTTCTTCCAAGAACAGAGGTTAGGGCAAACAGGATTTTACTAAAATGAAAGAAATTGTTAATAGATACATAATACACTATTTTATACAAATTAACACCAGACCCTCGTCATTACAGGGTCGTCTTTCCTGACTTTCGAACTTCCAGATGTCATATTACATTTCCTGTCATTTGCAGCCAGCATGGCCTAGTGCCTAATGTAATGTTGATTCTCATTGAGCAAAGCAATCAAAGGCTATTTTCCATTCTTCAAGTTATAAACTGGTTGCGTGTTTCAGCTTTCCATATAAAGGTCCATAATGCACATGTACATTGGTAGATACCTAATGTACTTTGACCAGGAGTGATCAGTTATTTGCATCTAGTTTAAATTCTTGAATCACTCTGGCAACGCTTATGCTCTTTTAAAAGGTAATGCTATTTTCATGGCTCCTGGCAACAGTGTCTGTGTTGCCAACAGCGGAGACCGGCAGATTCAGCAACCAAAACTAATCCAAGAACCACAGTGACGTAGTAGTGACGGGTCCCGCACTCGAATCAGATTTGGCACGTTTGATATTCAACGTTTTGATGTTACTGAATAAAGGGTGGTAAAACTCTGCCCAGAGGCTTTGGCAGAAAAGTGTTTTTTTTTTTAAAAAAAGCCCTACTCTCTATCTGTTTTCATTTTTAATTTTTTCAAAGTAAATGGGAGGTTTAAAATAAAGATGTCTTTGAAAAAGCGGGAAATGCTTGCAATTTGGCAAAGGCGTATTTGACAATGAAATCACTCTCTTTAGAACACCAGTAAAGAAATTTTTATTTTCATATTCCATTGTTCGTAATGGAAAGGTTGAGCCTGGAAGAAGCAGAAGCCACATTCAAAGGATTAAGCAAGCAAACCTTTTTCCAGAAAATGGGGGAAGGGGAAGAAATTACACCTTTCTACATAAATTCAGTTTATTGAAGTAGTGAAGGCACCAGGCTAGAAACCAGGAAAATGAGAGTTCTAGTCGTGCTTTAAGACAAAGCCAGCTGGGTGACCCTGGGCTAGTCACTCTCACTCACTCCTGGGAAGCAGACAGGGGCAAATCACTTCCGAAAAACCTTGCCAATAAAAGTTTAGGGGCAAGTCCAAACAATCTTTACAAGTCAACAATGACTCAAATATTCGGGGTAGGCTGCTTGACCCATAGTGGTGTATGATAACAGGTTTGGGGGCAGGGAGATTATCAGGATGTTTGCGAAGACAATCATCTCCTTGTGATCAAACACAGGTAATCCTCGAGTTAAGATCATAATTGAGCCCGTAATTTATGTTGCTAAGTGAAACGTTTGTTAAGTGAGTTTTGTCCCATTTTACAAATTTTCTTGCCACAGTTGTTAAGTGAATCATTGCATCTGTGAAGTTAGTAACGTGGATTCCCCATTGACTTTGCTTGTCAGAAGGTTGCAAAAGCTGATCACATGACCCCAGGACACTGCAACAGTCATAAATATGAACCAGTGGCCAAGTGTCTGAATTTTGATCCTATGACCGTGGGGATGCTGCAATGGTCATAAGTATGAAAAACGGTCATAGGTCACTTTTTTTATTAGTTCTGCTGTAACTTTGAATGGTCACTAAATGAACTGTTGTAAGTCGAGGACTACCTGTACTTTTTTCCTTTTTAAAAGGTGCTAGAGATGAATTTAGGGGACAGAAAGTCAAATTTTCCCTTCCACAAATACTCCTCCTCCAGTTGCAATGTATAGAAGGGAGGATAGTGCACTGCCGTCAGCCTTTACGTGAAATGGCTAAGATCATCTAGCCATGCATTAACTTTTATCTTCTTGGAAGAAGCATGGAAGTCAAAACTGCTTACAGTTTTTCTTCAATTAGCAAATAATACATAAAGGATTAGAATTCAGTAAAAGTTAAATCCAGAAGTTAAGTCTTTTCCAGAAACTCTTTTCTCAAAATCAAGGAAGCCCTTTCTAAATCTCTCAGCTCTCTCTTTCTCCCTCTCCCTCTTTCTCCCTCTCTCTCCCTCCCTCTCTCTCTCACACACCTCTCTTTCTCACCTCTCTTTCTCTCATCTCTCTCTCTCCTTCTCCCTCTGTCTCTCTGTCTCTGTCTCTGTGCTGTTATACATGTGTATATGTTTATACAATACATGATGACAATGTTCATATTGGTTTCGACAGAACCTCTGGGGCATATCCTTCAATTATATTTTTATTCACCGAATGGATAGAATTTATCAACTTCCTTTGAGTCCCAATAGATACCAATGTTATCAGGTTTCCAAAAACATCTCTTAATATCTTCAACTACAGTAGAACCACTGGTCATGAACACTTGTGACCACTACCAAATCGAGTTCTGACCAAAAAATTCTCATTTTTTTTCCCCGCAGACGATTTCCCCTTCCGCACCATTTTTTGGGTAAGTGCCAAATTTCCAAAATTGGGTTTGGGTCACGACCTAATCAGATTGCGACCAATGTTATGGAACGAATTATGGTTGTGACCAGAGGTTCTACTGTATTTGGTTTTGATATTGCATTTTGGACATTGTTGCCAACGTGGACAGGAATTGCATACATCATAATAAGTACCGGTAGGTAACTATTAATGATAGATCATATGAATATATGGTATATTTCTAGAATTCTAAGAAATTGTTAGTATATTAAAGTTCCTACTTTGAAGAAGGTTTTTTTTGAAACCATTGTCACACTAGATCAAATTTCAGGGGTTTTATGTTGGGTAAACTGAGATGCATAGTTAATTGACATGATCTATTTTGCAGATAAGAAGAGTTATAGGATTAATGTCTAGGACAGGTCACAAATATTGCCAATTGATCTTATCATAATGGAGAATTATGATAAAGAAAGAGCCTTGTTGGTTAAAGACTATATTTGTCCTTTTGGGTGACAGACAGCCACACATACACATGGGTGGAACTTAATTTTGGAGATAATTTGCTTTTTAACCATGATATGTCAGTTTTAGGATTTACCATGAAGTTTCCATGTCTTCTTAACCCACCTCAAAATAGCTTAATTGATTGTTAAGTTCCTGCAGATTTGAAGTGGCAGCATTTCTCATTTGTTGAGGTTAGAGAATGCCATGAAGTCCTGCAGCTCAAGGTTGTCTCTTACCAGTTCATTTCAATCTATTCTATGCCTTCTGAGTTCGTTGGATTTTAATGGTTATTTTTCCCAGTCAAATAGTGTTAAGGCCCAACACATTTAGAGAATATCAGGTAGGGAAAAGGCTGATTTGTTCTGTGATCCTTCTTTTTGTTGATGTTTACATTGATATTTCAAGAAGCAATGACTTAATATTGACAATTAAAGTAGTCCTTTTAGAACACCAGTAAATGAACCATTAATTGATGTCCTTAGCATGAATCTAAGACTGGTATTCTTTTATATGTCATGTAACTAACATTGCCTCACATGTACACAATCCTTGGAAAGGATGATCCTTGTATTTGAATTTAGTTTTAATCCCCACCTGCCAAGCATAGAATACAGAACCCAGAATAAACAAAATAGATAATTTCACCTGGATTGTTGTAGTTAACAGCTCCACCTGGGCCCAACATTCACTCCCAGTCTGTAAACCAAGAATGTATATCCAATTCTATTTTACTTATAATGCTTGATGCCTAAAAATTCAGCATGCCTTCTTTTTCCTAGAAAAATAGGCACTATCTCAGTATGTGCACTATAGGTCACAGGGTCAGATTTAAATTTTAAATCTTCTATTACATTTTTCAAAAAGTTTTTTAAGAAAACCTACCATTTGTTTAACACATTACTTAAAGCAAAGTCCACATTTTCTGCCTTGTACCAATGACTAAACAATGATGATGTAACTTATGGCTTCCATGTAGAAAACCCAAGAACTAATTCTTTGAATCTTGAACTGTTCTCAGAAGGATTGATATGAAGAGCCCTTGTATTCCTTTTATCTGACATGGTGCTTATTAGATTCAAGATATTTCTGAAGGGATAAAAGTCAGTTCTCACTATACCGAGAATATATAGGTCATCAGAGAGATTGCTGGAATCCTATTGAATATTAAGGTACTGGATGATGGCTTCCTAGAAAATCCGATGTTCTTATTATTGGGGTGGGGGAATCTGAGACTAAAAAGAGGCTTCCAAGTTCTATTGATTCTGATAAATAAATGCCACAGAACCATTTTACTAAGTCCATGACACACAATCCCTGCCTTATGCAAGAGAGGCCAGTTGGTTTTTTTATTGTGCAAGCTAGTGAAAATATTTTGGAGATATGTGCAGAGACAAGAGCTTTAAATCATTGTTCAGGCATGCAGTTATATAATGTAGTGTGTGAGAAAAATAGCTTTCTGTGAAGGGTTTCAAAGAAAATCTTTGCCGGCTACACATACTGTTGAACAAAGCTAACAATTGAGTGCACATTTAGATACCACACATATAAAGTAGGGAAATGTGAAACTGATTAATAAAATAGAAGAGTAGAGGCTAGTCAGAGCTCTTGGCTATGAAAATATCTACAGACCTCTCACATCCTGGACATAAATTGTTTCAACTTCTACCCTCAAAATGATGCTATAGGGCACTGCACACCAGAACAACTA
>JAOYMU010000001.1:31909747-31926954 GCA_025802295.1 Psammodynastes pulverulentus
AATATAGTACTTCCCCCCCCCCCCGATTAATTAATTAGAGGAATGCGGATGACTCTCTTTAATTTAAATAGCAGATGAATTAACTGAACCAGAACAGGCATAATCTCCTAGCAATTGCTAGTAATTCTGATTGGGTAGCATTTTTCAGAACAAAAGGCGAATTTGGAGCTAAACTGTTGAAGAGTAATTAAAAAAAAAAACCAGGGAGGGGCATAAAAAGACATGTCATCAGAGACCCAGCGTGTCTGAAACTATAGTATGTACTGAGATATGTAAGGGAAATCAAGTTACTAATATGCAAATGAAAAAATCACCAAATTGTAATTTTGCAATTTGCATATCATTTTTCCTGTTATGGGAATCCCATTCAGATTAATTCAAGGTGGAGGTCGGTACACGTTATGCAAGGAAAAGGCAAAGTTGCAAAGTCGTTCTCCCTCCCCCCACCCCGGTTCAGATGTTTAATATCTATGGTTTTTTTCTCTGAGGAAGATCACAGATATCGGGTGTGTTTTGCCAAGAAATTTCATACCTGGCATCTGTAGGAACTGCTTTTTCTTTATGTATGTATTTTTAAATGACCCTTTCAAGCGATAGCATCAACTAGAACTGTTGTGCTGCTATCTTAGTAACAATAGAGAAAGAGATTGCTTTACCAGTGATTTAATAGTTTAGCTAGTGTTGAAATGTAGCGAGTTTAGCAATCACTGAAGATTTGCTGGATTCAGACATTATTGTAGTTTAAGTTGATGATGAAATGTAACTCATTCTGCTGCTACAATTAATGATTCTCTACCACTTTTCCATGGTTCAGTTTCCCCATTTCCTCCTGCTGGCTGCTTAAATAGGGCACTTTGCAACACACCTTTTTTGCAGTCAGCAAAAGAAAAAAGAAAAAAGCAGCAGAAGAAATGGACTGATTGTAAATCAACTACTGTGTCATCTGGATCCTGTATGCATTTCCCTATTGATTGCAAATAAATGACATAATCTCTGAAAATATGGCTGGGTTCCACATACCATATTAATTTAGAATGTGGTGTGTTTGCTCTTAGCTTAGTGTGATATGTGAAGCGGGTTATTTTAGTTTGAGCATCATGTTTTTTTAAAACATCTCGGCTCATTTTGTGTGAATTCAGCCAGATACGGTTTGTTAAAGAAGAGAATAATGAATGTAAACATGTATTTGAGACCTATCTAATTGTCGCACAGTGTTTAATCGCCTGAATGATCGTTGTGCATAATAGCATACATTTGTCCTAAGAAAAGAGCATAATACAGAAGAAACCAAACCTTCAGGACTATTCTGTAGTTATAAAAATGGTCATGTCCTAAGTTGCCATTCTCTGGCTGAATTTTAGGGCATGAACAAAGATTGACCGGCCCTTTCAGGCTCCTATGCCAGTGTATTTCTGAGAGGATGATAATGGGCTTCTGATTTTGTATTCATTTCAGTTCTTTTATTCAGTATTAAGTCATTTTAGTATTTGTTTTTATTTTACCCGATTCCTTATCTCCCCTTTCCCCTTGCTTTATTTTTAATAATTAGAGAGTGCATTTCTTTCCTAGTCCAAGCCTGTAGCGTTTGCTGTAAAGACTAATGTCAGCTACTGTGGAGCGCTAGATGAGGATGTTCCCGTACCAAGCACTGCCATTTCTTTTGATGCCAAGGATTTCCTACACATTAAAGAGGTAAATCATATAACCAAATACTCTCCCCCCCCCCAGGAGGTTATACTGTGCAAGGTAGAAAATGAAATGGAAAAACAGCATGGCACTCTTTTAAAAAAGACTGGCCCAATCTTGTTGTTCTCATGGAGTGTTGACCTTCAACTTTCCTAATTTTCAGCATCGTGGTCGTTTAGTCATGCATGCCTGGAATGATGAGAGTTGAAGCCAATCTATCTCAGTAGCATTGCTTTGGTAAAGACTGGATGAAAGTCTGCTATTAGGAGCTGCTTATCTTGAGTGACATTCCTAACAGCTTAGAGGTTGTATACCTTCTCTGAAGCCAGAGAAGCCTCAGTGAGACCAAGTGGGGTTTGATCTCATTCATTATTCCTTGAACAACAAACAACAACAATAACAACAACAAAACATAGGCTCTTGCATTGTTGGATTTCCTTAGTGAATAGCTACGAGTCCTTGGGACGCTATGAGGAGCAAATGGGTTTATTTGTGCCTTGCTTATAAAAAAACTACCTTTGCATTTCGTATTTTAGAAGACTTAAAGGCAGCATATGCATAGGGCTTCAGTGCCATCTCTCTTTTAATAGTCAACTAGTACCAAAACTAAATCTGAGATATTTTAAATTATATTTAGAAAGCCCACGGTAATATAATTACATAAACTTAAGTGCCTATTAAGATAGTTAATTTATTACTCCCTATATTATTTAATCATTTCTCACATCTTCAAATTAAAGGTTACAGTTCAGCAGCAAAGCTACAGCTTTGATTTAAAATATTGTAGAGGTTATACAGGAATCAATTATGTGGGAAGGGATGTGATAATGGGAAGAAAGAGCAGGACAAGGCATGCCAAGCTAAGTGGAAAGAAGGGCAAAGGAAAGACAGAAACAAATATTTCTTTTGTTACAGAAATATAACAATGACTGGTGGATAGGAAGATTAGTTAAAGAAGGTTGTGAAATTGGCTTCATCCCAAGCCCATTAAGGTTGGAGAATATTCGGATCCAGCAAGAACAGAAGAGAGGACGTTTTCACGGAGGGTAAGATAATACACTGGCTTTATCAAAACTGACCTTTTAAATATTAGCTGAATTCAGCTTTTCAGTGATTTGCCTAGTACTTGTAAGCTCCCAAAATGTGTGGCATTTGTTTTCTGACAGATGAGAAACTATTCAAATTGGGGCTAACAAAATGGGGACTTCAGGTCTTTATAAAAGATTAGATCACTCTTCCTGAACTTGTGTCACCAGAATGGACTTGACTGATCTCAAAATTTCCAGCCAATAGAGTGAATAATGTTGCCCTAGATGGGAATTGAGTGACATCTGGAACACACCAGCATTTAGTAGGCTATAGTTTGGATAGTTTTGATCGTGCGTGCAATTGTTCTGCCTTTTTGGCATTCTATTTACATATATCTACATATTCATCCTTAGATTCATGTTTCTAATTCTTTTATATAATCTTTCGTTAAGGTTAAAGCTTAGAAGCATCTTAGAAATGAATAAAGTCCAGGTACTGTCATCACTTCATGATTGATAAAAGATTTCAGTAGCCATATGCCCTAGTTTATGGAGAGCTATCATCTGATTGAAGCATTGCCAGAAGAATCATGTGTATTTCAAAGCATCCTGAGTTTGATGTGCTGCCCAGACCAAGCTAGCTTAAAGATTTTGTAAAAGAGAGAGAAAAACCTTAAGAGCACAAGTGCTTTGAAATTGGCCATCAGTAGTAATCATCAGAAGAGTAATTGGCAATAAGCCCAAAGGTTGACTTCATTTCTGTTTAATTTGCACTTTGAAATGTGTTTTTGTTTTATCAGCCTCTCTGATTTCTGTTTGGCAGTTCATAACATCTATTGCCCTACCACTGGTAGCAGATGCTTTTAGATTTGTTACAACCAATAGTTTTTTGCTTCCAGACTCTATCCTTTAAAAATAAATATATAAATAAATAAATAGGGGCTAGGTTATATATCATCCTAATTTTGAAAATAGTTATTCTCAGTGAACGGAGGATGTAACTATTCTTCTAATATTTTTATTTCATGCTATTGGTTAAAAATAAAGTTAAAAATTTAAATCCAAATCAGAAATTTACAGAAATCCTTAATTGCATTCATTTGTTATAGTAGAAGTTTATTATTGGACCGAAACCAATTGTCAGTTTTAATTTGTATACGTAGGAAATGTCCTACTCAATTTAATGGCACATAATCCTCGATGGGAATGTGATTACTCTGTAAGAAAATATATTATCAGTGTGCCCGATTTTTATAGATTGTACTACTGCTCCTTATAGAAAATACAAGATAATTTCATTTCATTTTGCATACAGCTAATTATTTTAACTTGTCAGATATCACAGATGATATTAATGACAGGTGTAAACATTATCCACCACATGACACTGACAATGCTTATAGTACAATTAGTACAAATGATATTAATGATACTTAAGGAGCACAATTGGATATGGCATTTCAATTGTTAAGTGATGTGGTCGTTGAGCAACACATGATGTGAGTGTGACTTGCTATTTGACTGTTGCTATTGACTCTGATTGTCAGAAGCTGGTTGTGAAGCATGCAAATAGTGATCATGTGACCATGGCACACTGCAACGGCCGTAATTCCCATCACTTGCAACGCCTCTGAATCTGAATCATTGACAACCAAATGAAATGAATTATTTCCGCCAAGAAAATCTGGATTATTTTTTTAAAGTGTAACTGTCAGAGGCCTCTTTGAACATAACGGCAGTTGTTTTAGTGCATAATCTCAAATCTCTCGGCCTTTCACTTAGTCAGTTCCGAGTAATTGCCAATACAGATTTGTACCCAGCTCAACCTGAAATTAAGGACAGAAGGAAACACTGTTGGCCTGTGTATCCTTCAGGCACATGTAAATAATACCAAAGTCCTGTTGTGCAACATTCTCCCAATGATCCAAAATATTCAATGGGGTTCTTTATAATATAGGAAGTCAAGTGGGAATTCATCTTCAAGCCTTGGAGAAATGGTGTCTGGCACGTTTCGGGCTACACCCACTACCACTGGTAAGCTTTCAAAGTTTAATTCCAAATAATTTTGATTGGGGAGGTCCTACGTAATAGTTCTAATACAAACTTGCATTGTAGTGATGAGGGTCATGTGAGCCTCTTAGATGGACAAAGAACGCAACTGTGTGGATTTGGCCCTCAGAATAATTGTACAGTAGGTGTGAAGGATTTTCAAATAGATCCTACTGTTTGTCTCTTAAGAATAAAACTTGTCCCACCCCATTACATTTTTTATATCAAAAATGTTCTGATTCTGAAAATCTCAGCTATGATGTCTGCATGCATGTGAGGCTGTTACCGTCTTTGCACCTAGCCCAACATATTATCCTTTTTAGTTGTGAGCCTTAGGTGGAGCACAAGGCAGTAATTTAAAATACATCTAATGTATTCTTATTCTGGGAAAGAGCAAGAGAAAAGGACCTGTGATAGCATGGAGTATCTACCAATTTGCTTTGTGTGGGTGCCACCAATTGCACCTGTCTTTCAGACATGTCAATTACTGAGATTTCAGTCTCGGGGACAATGGCCCCTGATAAGCACCTGTTGTCAAAGGCTTTCAAGAGCCGGATTATTGAGGGGAGAGGCGAGAGGAACTACTTGAGCCTAAATGAAAGGTGAACAAATGGCTCATACACCCCTTGATTTCTCTCTTGAATGGCTTCCCAGAGCTCCCTGGCTTTACATCACTGAAATATGGCATATTGATGAATTTGGTAGGAAATAAAAGGAAATAGATATGCAAAGCCTCGGAGAATTCCAGTCGCATCCATTCCGATGCCGTTATTACATACCCAACCTCAACCTCTTCAGCCTTGCTAAGGGATGAGGATAATAATCTAAAATTGCCATTCTCAGCCACAAAAGTGGAAATGGATATATATTAAAAGGTGCAACTTTCTGAACAATTGATGGGAAGTGAGGAACAAGGCGGCTATCCTGAAGTAATGGCGACTTCCTTCCTGTGGAAGGAAGGAGTAGCTGAAGACAGACTGAATCATTTCCCAAGCAGCAGCAGAAAGACACAGGGGTTCAAACTTAGATGTCTCCCCACACCAAATTATTCTGCAGATGAATTGATGTTTGTATGGCTGCTGTGCAGCAATTAAACAAAACCATCTTTTTTTTTTATCTTTCAGCAAAACAAAAACAAAAAGTGGTAAGTACACAAGCTCCATCTAATGCCCACTAAACATTTCTTACTCTACTCTTCCAAAGAGTTGGTGTTTACTAAGAGTTGGTGTTTTTTTTCCAGACAGAACATGTGCCTCCTTATGACGTCGTCCCATCCATGAGACCCGTTGTGCTAGTTGGCCCTTCTTTAAAAGGTTATGAAGTAAGTGCGCCTGTTAATAACTGACATTCCAGACTTCTTTTAAACTATATCAAATTGTTTGACCACTTTGTGTGATCCGATTATAGCAACTAAAGCTTGTCTTATGTTCTTCCCCATCTGCTAACTATACAAACATTTAATGCTAATATTATCAAGCCAACTGTGAAACTTGAGACACACACTTCTGCAGTGCCCAGTTTGGGCAAAGCCACTAATTAGTTAGTTCACTTTATTGTCATTGTACCTCGTACAACGAAATTAAATACCTTCTTCAGTGTACATGAATATAAAATAAAATACAAACACAAACACACATCCTTCACATTCTATACATTGAATTGAGTTTATTACACAATCTGAATCAGATAACGTAGTCTGACATCCATGAAATGAATAAATCAAGATTTGCAGAGAAATGGAACTGTCTAGTCTTGAGGAATAGATGGCTTTGCCAGAGCTGCAACATACTCCCTCCTTTAAAAAAAAAAACCAACTTAAGAAAGTTACATACTTTCTCAGATAAAATGGACATCAATCTTTCCTATGACTTTTTGTTTGTCTTAAAACAGAAACAAAACATGCACAACAGATGGTGCGTAAGAGGAAGGACTTAGCTCTTTGCTCACTTGGAATTAAAAATGTCTGTTTAAGTGCACGAAAGATATCTCTCATGGGGCCTCCCAGGTCCCTTGCTTCCCTCTACTGTTTCATTTCTAGAGTGTTATCTTTAATTTTAAACAAAAACTTAAAAGGAGCTGGCTTGCTGTACAGCATAGCACCAGCCTCTATAATCATCTTTGTTTCCAACGTCTTTGCAATGGGTCCCTTAGGTGTAAAAAAAAAAATGGTGGGAGACTACAACCCCATAGTTCGATTACAGTGTGTCCATTTACCCAGGAAAAACGAAGTTGGAAGGTGATTGAAAAACTTCTAGGACAGAGATGGAGAATTATGGCCTCTTTGTGACCTGTGGATTTCAACTCCAACAATTCCTGAGCCGGCATGGCCGGCTCAAGAATTCTGGGAGTTGAAATCCACAAGTCATAAAAGGACCATAGTTTCCCACACCTGGTCCAAGGCACAGGTGTCAAACTTGCATCACGTTGCCATCATGTGATGTTTTGCGATGTTTTTTCCCTTTGTGGAGCTAGGATGGGCATGGCCTGTGCATGACCCATCCGGTCCATGGGGCACTAGTTTGACACCCCTGATCTAGGGGGACAGAAGGGATAATGTAGAACTACCCAACCTGTGCAGTTTTGGATGAAGTGGTTTATAATTAAACCTATCCACTGTGGCAGCTATCTCTTTCTCTTTCCTTTCTTCCATGCAGACTGGTCTGTTTTGGACTACTAATAAACCATGATTTATATACACACATACACATTCACAAGTCTGATTTACACACACACACTCTCTCACACACACACACACACGGTTACCTATTCCTGGTTTATGGATATAAGCTGGGATCGTGAAACATGGATTAAAGTTGGCCTGTTTGGCTAAATCATAGTTAATATTAAATACGGCTTGGTTAAGTCCAGACATAATAGCTGGATTAATACATAACACTAAACCATGTGGTTTGTTTGATGATGGTTCAGTTGGGTGTGCAAATCCAGTCATGGTGGTGATTTCACATATTAAGACTTAGTGCCTAAATATTTCAGTAGAAAAATGAAATGCTCTTAAATTTCTTGGGGATTTGGAGAACAGAAAAATGCAGCCTGCAAAAGGTACAAGATAAACTCGCTGTCATTATAGCTACTTCTAACCAAACTTAGTGGAGTTGATGATTTGTTTCATGTATATCCTGCCCTTCTATCCTGTATGGGTGCATTTAAGCATTTAGTTAAGTAAGATTTGGCTTTATTTACCCTCTTCCAACTCTATAGTTCGAATCTAAGTCAGAGAACAACCTGCAGCATGAGCCAGCAAAGAGGAATAATTTCTGCCAGTTTGTGGCAGGTGTAAACTGGAACCGACAATTGCCAAACATATTCTGGAAAGCCCAGAGAATTGTTGTGTATGAAAAGCAGACCAATTTGTGATATTTGTGTTCTCCCATTTGCAAGTGCCGAGGCATGCCAGAAAACTTCAGGATCAGTTGCAGAATATTTAGTTCTTTCCATCTACCTACGGTAGATTAGAAAATGTCTGTTGAAGGAGATCTACCTTGCTAAAGGCACCGCAGTCAGTGGTGGGATTCTATAGGTTCGCACCTATTTGGGAGAACCGGTTGTTAACTTTCTAAGCAGTTCGGAGAACTGATTGTTGGAAGAAATCTCATTTTTTTTTCACTTTACACGCTAATCCTGTAAGGAAGGCAGGAAGGAAGCATTCTGGTGTTGTTTCTAGCCTAATCTTTATTGCCCTGCTTATAGAAACTGCCTCTTGGTTAACCCACATAACAGCTAAAGGTTCTTGGCTGTACGCCCAGACTTACTGTCGCCTGAGCTCCACCCAGTCACATGATCACCTAGCCACACCTGCCCAGCTGGTCATTAGGACAGACAACCAGTTGTTAAATTATTTGAATCCCACCACTGATCAAGGTGAACAAGAGTGTACCTGGTTGACGTTTTTCAGATGAACCCAAAAATAGCACTGGATGGCAGACTTCATTCTTCGACAGAAATAATGCCTGCCCCAAGAATAGAACATAGAATAATAGAGTTGGAAGAGACCTTGGAAGTCTTCTAGTACAACTCCCTGCTCAAGCAGGAGATCTTATATCATTTCACAAAAATGGTTGTCCAACTCTTTTTGAAAGCCTTCAGTAATGGAGCACCCACAACTTCTGAAGGCAAGCTATTCCATTGGATAAAAGCTGACAGATGCAGGATAAAACTGGTTTGCCAACTTTGTGGCAAGGAGCACCACAGTTTCACTTAGCTCTCAACTATCCTGTAGCATGATCAGATATATATTCAACAGCTTGTCTGAGATCAGATTTTAGACAAGAAACAGGGATAAGGCTTATTTGTTAGTGAGAGTGTACTCCAAAACCCTTAAAGATCTTCCAGAAGATTCCTATAGATCATTCAAGCGATAGAGGATCCATTCCTCATGAACATAATAAACCAATGATCGAGAGGACTGAGACTTTGTAAAATCATTGTAAGATGATCACTGGTCTAGTAGAACAGGGATATAGTTCAGTTCCCATCTACAAAGTTGGCAAATACTAATGCCAGATGAAATAGATCTTAAGAATCTATCTCACTTAAGAAACTAGGAGCTCAGATGTGACTATATCTAGATATAGAACTTCCCTAAGAATGGCAAGCCAGAAATTATCCAAATGAAATCTAAACTATTTGTTCTTCATAAATTAATGAAGGCTTTTAATTAAATAACTTCACTTGCTTACAGTAATAAAATATGTAATCCATCTGTATTCCATTATTTATTTTTACAGTAGTAAACCTCATTCTCTTGCTAATTCTTGCTTCTATTCTTTCTGTTTTATTTCTTACTATATATTATATAGTTTGGCCTTCACTCCTTCCCTATTCACTGATGAGGATCATTACATTCTACTTCAGGCAAACTATTTTCTTTACATATGCTATATTTTTAACGTGGACATTATTGTGTACAGAGATTATGCAATAATTGCTTTTGTAATAATGCATTCACACATATATTAGTTTTCTCAAAAGATTTCATCACCTCTATACTCTAGCATATAGTGTTCTTGGTTTCTCTTATAAAACCTATCAACACATGTTTGTTTCAAGAAGAGAGATCATAAACTATCCTTGGGAAGCCATCGCATATTACTGCACATACGTAGTTGGTTGCCATTGCTACAAACAATTCATAGGAGAGTGTTTTCTTCTAACGTGACTATATTACAGGTAGTCCTTGAATTATGACCATAACAGAACAGAATAATAGAATTGGAAGGGACCTTAGAGGTCTTCTAGTTCAACCCCCTATTCAGGCAGGAAACACTGTACCATTTCAGACAAATGGCTATCCAAACTCTTCTTAAAAACTTCCAGTGTTGGAACATCCACAACTTCTGGAGGTAATTTGTTCCACTGATTAATTGTTCTGTCAGGAAATTTCTCCTTAGTTCTAGGTTGCTTTTCTCTTTAATTAGTTTCCATCTATTGCTTCTTGTCTTGTCTTCTGGTGCTTTGGAAGATAGGTTGATCCCCTTATTTGTGGCAGCCCCTGAGATATCAGAACACTGTTATCATCTCACCCTTAGTCCTTCTTTTCATTAAACTAGATATACCCAATTCCAGCAACCGTTCTTTATATGTTTTAGCTTCCAGTCCCTTAATCTTCTTCGTTGCTGTTCTCTACACTCTTTCTAGAGTCTTAACATCTTTATTACATCATGGTGACCAAAACTGGATGCAGTATTCCAAGTGTGGCCTTACCAAGGCATGATGATGGAGCTTATGGATCATAAGCTGTAACATTTGTAAAAAAGGTCAATTTTTTTTGCAATGGTCATTATGTGAATGCCACTGTCATAAGAGGAATACCACGGTCATTAAGTGAATGGTGTGCTTGTTAAGCAAACCCCAAATAGTTTGCTATGGGGCAGTTTTCCCATGACCACTGCATGCCTGCAAACAGCCATAAATATGGCTTTCTTGCTGAGCACCTGAAGTACAGTATGTGACTTTTGCAGAGGAGCAATTGTCAGAATTTATGACCTGGGTTGTAAGCCTCTTTTTTCAGTTAGATCGTAATTTCAAAGAGTTTCTAAGCAACCAGTTATAAGTCAAGGGCTACCCATATATGGTTTGCACCAGCTGAATCAAAAAAAGATACAAATACCAGTACCATCTAAATACTATATTTGAATATTTCTGGTTGGAAAACATGATGTGTCAGATTAACTTGACCACTTCCATCAGAAGATCAAGAAGGCCACCTTTCCATGTCCTTCTCCAGACTCTTATCAGTCCAGACCATCTTGTCCAAAAGAGATGTGGGGCAAGATGTACCATTTCAAGTCCAACTTTATTTTTCAGGACACCTTTTCTGGCTGCACTGGAAGACAATGTCTAAACCAAAGGGAGGTTTCCAAAGATGAAGTCACTGAGAAGAGAAAACAGTTTTATATCACTCCCTGATAAAAAAATAATTAATTATAAATCTCCCCTGACAAAATTGCTAGAAGACGCA
The DNA here is from genome assembly GCA_025802295.1 of Psammodynastes pulverulentus. Classification (NCBI taxonomy): domain Eukaryota; kingdom Metazoa; phylum Chordata; class Lepidosauria; order Squamata; family Psammodynastidae; genus Psammodynastes; species Psammodynastes pulverulentus. The sequence goes on from JAOYMU010000001.1 coordinate 31,920,989, forward strand.
TCATGAGAGAAGAGAGAATGTTATCCTTCCTCAGTCTTGAGCTCCACTTTGGATTCTATGTGTGGTCATAATCAGTGGTGCATTGCAACCAATTTCATTACTGGTTTGGTGATTGTGCGCTTCATAGCTTTAAAAAACCAGCTTGAGAACTTACCTTCTGTTATTTCTGGGGAGTAACACAGCTGAGGCGCAGCAATCCACTGTGCCATGCGAATCAGCTGAGAGGATATAGGACAGGAAAGGTCAGGGGTGGGTGGGGCCAGCTGATCGTTGGAGATACCAGTTTGTTCACCAGCTGATCGTTGGAGATACCAGTTCGCCTGAACCGATCCAAACCGACTGAATACCACCTCTGGTCATAGTCTCCTTATTACATGAGAGACTAGTTTAATTATGGCAGGATGTGATTTTCAGCCTGATGCAGCACTTCTTTTATCAAGGAAATACAAAAAAAGCTGCCGGACATTAGAACAATTTTTCATACTTCTCAGAATATTGATTTGGGGCATATTTTAAGTGACTGTCTAAGATGCTTCTGTCTCATTACCGACAAGTTCAAAGCTGGAATTGCACTGAGAGTCTTTGAAGAACTTGTTTATGAAATGGAAAGATCTTGCATTACTGAGTCCTGCGATAAGTGGTTTTATATATATGTGTGTGTACAACTGACATTGGTGAGATAAGAATGATGGGTCCAAGATTTACATCTCACAGAATCACTAAGACAAGATTTTAATTGAAAATTGAGGGTGTTAGTATTTCTTGTTTGAGTTCACAGCATAGTTAAAAATTCCCTTTTTAGTCAATCTGTTACATTTTCACAGATGAAGTCCGTATCCCTTTCCGTTACTATGTTGCCTTATCAACATTTGGCCAATCCTATTTTAATTAAGTACATAATTAAATTCTCTCACGGTTGCCAATTTGCACTCTGTTTCAGTAATTTCCTAAAACTTGGACTAACCACTTCATTATCTGTCATTCTCCTACCTTAATTATTTTGCTTATCGTTTGCTTATCCAGAACTTTGGACATTTTTTATTAAAAGTGATGGAGAAGCACATCAACTCAGAAGTATAGCTTAATACTTCAGCTGAGTTCAATAGAGCCTCGTTTATGTCAATATATATATATAGGCTCCTTAAAACAATTTACCACTGGAGATTGCTTTGTCTGGAACTAAACCTGAAACTTCAACCTGCAGAAATACTTTAAAATACTTAAAGTAAGTAAAGTGTTTAAAACAGGGGCCCCCAACCCCTGGGCTGTAGCCCATTCAAAACCGAACCCCAGAAGTGGCAGGTTAGTGCATGCACAGTTTGCCCACCACTCACACATAACCATCCACTCTCCCTCCCCCTGCCAGTTTGCAAAGCCAGAAGGGTTGCAGATCACTGGTTTAAAGTATCTGTGCAGCATTGAGTACACTTTTGATCTAGTGGTTAAGGCACCATCCTAGAAAGTTGGAGATCATGAGTCCAATTCCTATCTTAGCCATGAAAGCCAGCTGGGTGATTTGGGACCAGTCACTCTCTCTCAGCCCAACATATCTCATAGGGTTGTTATTGTGGGGAAAATAGGAAGAGGAAGATGTGTTGTATATGTTTGCCACCTTGCGTTATTTGTAACATACCCAATACCTTATATTTTTGCCACAATAACAACCCTATGAGATGAGTTGGACTAAGAGAGAATGTTGTCTCAAAGTTGGCTGTCATAACTAAGCAGAACTAGAATTCCCAGTTTCTAGGCCAGCACTTTAACCAATCAAATGAAATGTTTATTATTGTGCAACCCTATTATATAATTGCACGTTAGTAAATAATAAGATGTTTCTTTTAATTAAACATTCCTAGTTCTGTGAAAAATATTTATCAGTTCAGGATTTTTCATTTAGTTCATTTTACCTTTATTTTGAATGTAATTGGTGCTGTTGATAGTCCTTGAAGGCAGATTCAAAATAGTCCCTTTTTATATACAGGTAAATGTGACTGATGATCTCTCTCAGTATTTGTTTGCTGTCTTATTTCTGCAAAGGTGTGGGAAAAATATAGCTCACTTCTTTTGCAGAACAAAATATAATGGTTAGCTCAGGAATCCCCAACCCCAAGTCTGTGGATCAGCACTGGTCCATGGCATGCTCACTTCTCTTGACACTGTAGGAGGTTCTGTTTTTTAAAATGTTTGTTTGTGGATGATACAGTGGCTCAGTGGTTAAGGCAATGGGCTTGTCGGTTGGAAAGCCAGCAGCCCAGGTTCGAGACCCGAGCACTATCCAACAGGGTGAGTTCCCATCCTTGCCTCAGCTCCTGCCCACCTAGCAGTTCAAAAGCATGCAAATGCAAGTAGATAGATAGATACCACTTTGGGAGGGAAGGTAACAGTGATCCATGCAGGACATATGACCATGGAAATGTCTTCAGACAGCAATGGGTCAATGGCCTTTAAATGGAGATTAGTACCACACCCTAAAGTAGGCAATGACTAGCAGAGTACCTTGTATCATTTGTTTGTGGAGTTTGTGGACCCTCTAAGAAAAACTGAGCCTCCACAAACAAATAGAGGCTTCTTTTAAAAAAAAGATGATGTATCAACTTTAACAATTGTGGATGGAGTTATGTATCACCTGAAAGATATTTTCTACCAACTTTCACTTAAATTATAGTTTGGGATGAATTTTATTAAATGTTTCCATAAGTGCCATGGTTGTAATGTCATTGCTTGTTTAAAATCTTGCATCCACTTTATTATACAGCCTTTTACTTGTTCTGTCCTTACAATATATAATATCATAATAGTAATTACATCTCAATAGATGGTCTTGGTGCTGTATAAATGCTTCAAATCCAATCATTTGCCTTAAAAACCCTCCTTTTTTCTTGAGGTAACTTTCTATTCATTCACCAATTTGTAAATACATCAGCCAAAGTAAATATTTGGCTTTTGCCAAATAATTTTTGCTGTGCCCTTGGTTTGTTTTTAGAGTTTGGATGCATCATATGTAGTTATATTTTCTTCCAGAATAAAAGATACTTGAGATTGAAGCTAAAGGCAAGATTTCTGGATATATTATTGCTTTTGGAGATTTCCTTATTCTTATCATGCTCTGTCTTATATGTCCTTTTAAGTTTTTAATCTTCTTTTGTGTCCTGATACCAGATAAAAATTATAAAATCATTTGGCTAAATCAGGACCTTCTAATATTGACATTCTATTATTAAGGGATTTTATCCATTTGACTATCCATGTCAAACATCTTACATGGTAATATAATTTAAAATTTGTGAGTGTGCCTCTTTCTTTTGAATCTTGAGATTTTTTTTCTTTGTTTTACTCTGGGTTACCCAATTTTGCCAATTTTTCTAGATGAAGTTGAGTACTGTTTAAATTTTTATTTACCGGTATATATACTGTGTGTGTTTATATAAATTTTTATATTTATTTTAATAGTTGCAATTACATTCTAACAGTGAAAGTTTTAATTTTTTCAGTTTTCTATTTTTTAATGTTCATTTTACATCCTGAGAATTCATCAAACCCTTTAATAGTTTTTATCAGAAGTAAATAATTTGAAGAGACTAGATCACATAGACCAATCTCCTTATTACTGTTGATTATAAAATGTTTCCTACAATATTAGCTGAACAGTTAAAGAAATATGTTCTGGATATAATACACATGGATCAGACATGTTATATTGCCAAGAAGAACATAAAGACTTATAAATGCAATAGAATATATTGATTAAAAAGGGAGACAGCAGCAATAATTGGGGGGGGGGGTGAAGAAAATGGCCATTTCTCCTTGCAGTATTGAATAAAATAAATCCCAGAGAAGAATTTACAGCTTGGGTTAAAAGCATATATCAACAGCAAACAGAAAATGTCATAGCTAGTGGGACATTTTCTTTGAAATTTTCAGTCAGTGAAAGTAACCAGAAAAAAAAAAACGTATGACCACAATTGAGCCCAGAATTTATGTTGCTAAGTGAGAAATTTGTTAAGTGTGAGTTTTGCCCCATTTTACAAATTTTCTTGCCACAGTTGTTAAGTGAATCACTATATGTGTTAAATGAGTAACATGGTTGTTAAGTGAATCTGGCATCCCCATTGACTTTGCTTGTCAAAAGGTCGCAAAATATGATCACATGACCCTGGGATATTGCACCGGTCATAAATGTGAGTCAGTTGTCCAGCATTTGAATGTAAATCACGTGACCATGGGGATGCTGCAATGGTCATAAATGTGAAAAATGGTCATAAGTCACTTTTTTCAGTGCCATTGTATCTTTGAATGATCACTAAATGAACTGTTGTAAGTCAAGTACTATCTGTATTTTTCTCCTTTATTATTTTTATCATATTTTAAAAATATGAGCAGATAGGTTTTGGAAAGATAAACAAGTATCAGGCATTAATAATCAAGGAGATGAAAATACTACATGGAAGATGTAGTAGTAACCATTGTGCAACCACAAAATACAACAAGGCAGCTGGTTATCACAGTATTGATTTTTAAAAATGTGATAAACACAGTTGTGCTGTCAACACCCATATTTGGGTTTATTTGTGTCATTGTCCTGTAAGAGAGGAAAATGTATAGGTCACCAGTTCATAAGTCTTAATCAAAATTTTATTGCTTTACATGTGCCCTCTTAAAACCTATTTGTTTCCCCAAGTGTATAAATAAAAAACTTAAATGCAGCTAACTAGGGTTTGGAAACATGGATATCACATCATTATGTTGGTTAAAGAACTATACTGGGGCACCATCTCTTTTGATTGTGTTGTAGGTGGCCAAACTCTGGTTGTACTGACCATCGCAGCATTCTAGGCGATAATACCCCAGGCGTCTGCTTGTTTCCGGCGAGGATCCCTAACAGTGGTTTGTGGTCCGTCATTAACAGGAATGGCCGGCCATACAGATATTCGTGGAAGCGCTTGACTCCCGCTACAGTGGCCAGCGCTTCATTATCAATCTGGGCATAGTTCCTTTCGGCCTTTGATAGTGTCCGTGAGTAGAATGCAATAGGAGCTTCCTTCCCGGTAGGTAGTGAGTGGCTCAGGACCGCGCCGATGCCATGGGGAGATGTGTCGCAGGTGAGGACTAGTGGGAGACTGGAGCTGTACTGGATTAATACGGAATCAGATGTTATTGCCCCCTTGACGGCGTTAAAGGCAGCTTCCTCTGGGGCTCCCCATTTCCAATCTGCTCCCTTGTCTAGCAGTCTATGCAGGGGCTCCACGATAGTCGCCTTCTGTGGTAAGAAGATGTGGTAAAAGTTCAGGAGCCCCAAGAATGCTTGTAGTTGTGTTTTATTCTTGGGGGTTGGCGCGTCCCTAATAGCTTTTAGTTTGTCCGGGGTGGGGTGGATTCCCGCGGCGTCTATTTGGAAGCCCAGGAAATCTACCTGGGGCACTGCTATTTGGCACTTGTTTTTTTTTAAGTGCAACCCTGCTTCCCGGAACCGTTCTAGTACAGCCTCTAGTCTGTGGAGTAATTCTTCCCTGTCCCCCGCCGAGACGATTACGTCGTCAAAGTATGGGACGACTCCCGGGAGGCCTTGTAGCAACCGTTCCATTACACTTTGAAAAAGCCCGGGAGCGATGCTGACGCCGAATTGCAAACGCCGGCACTTGAACGCCCCCTTGTGGGTGACTATTGTCTGCGCCTGCGCGGTTTCTTCATCGACTGGTAGCTGCTGATACGCCTGCGCCAAGTCAAGTTTAGCGAAAATTTTCCCGCGCCCTAGTGAATGCAAGAGGTGCTGTACTACTGGCACCGGGTATGCGCTCTGCTGCAGCGCACGGTTCAGGGTGCATTTATAGTCTGCGCATATGCGCAAAGAGCCGTCTGCCTTAATGGGCGTTACGATGGGGGTTTCCCAGCGGGCAAAGTCTACTGGTTCCAGAACCCCCTGGGCTACCAACTTGTCGAGCTGCTCTTCTATTTTGGGCTTAAGAGCG
>JAOYMU010000001.1:32004116-32017129 GCA_025802295.1 Psammodynastes pulverulentus
AGGAAAGGGTGGGGGCAGGTGGGTGGGGCCAGCCCGAGGTGATATTTGCTGGTTCTCCCAACTAGTCAAAATTTCCGCTACCAGTATACAAGAACTGGTCTGAACTGGCTGAATACCATCTCTGCTTCTATATTGTACATGTAAGCATAGCAGAAATAAGAGCTACTGATCTGGTTGATGTTCCTTCTGTCTACCTCTTAGATTTTGCTAAACAAGTACTTAAAAATCCAGTGTCTAGTAGCAATAGCACTTATATGCCGCTTCATAGTGTTTCACAGCCCTCTCTAAGCAATTTACAGAATCAGCATATTGATCCCAACAATCTGGGCCCTTATTTTACTGACCTTGGAAGGATGGAAGGTGAGTCAACCTTGAGCCGCTCAGAATTGAACTCCTGGCTGTGTGCAGAGTTTGCCTGCAATACTGTATTGTAACCATTGCACCACCATGGCTCTATTGGTCTAGAGTCCTGATAATGCAGCAGTCCCACAAATTTGGGACCCTTAATGAAGGTAGTAGGCAGGGACCTGAGGAGTACTGAGCACCTGTAATGAATGAAGCTCATGTGAGTCCAATCATTGAAAATATATGAACAGGGTAACAGATCCATAAAGGTCAGCATTGAATTTAGCATAGAAGCATCTGAAGTCGGTGTATTATAAATCTTGTACATAAATAAATATAGTACAATTATTCATGTCTTTCAAATTATTGATAGGTCTTCTGATGGATTGATGGTTCGAAACGTTTTGAGTAATGAAGAATGTTCCCATCCACAATTTAAATTTGGAAACTGGATTCATCATATCAAAATCAATGATGAAGTCACCATTCCCACATGCTTATGCTTCATGATGAACTATGGGGGGAATCATTCAGCATCTGCCTTGAAGTATCATAAAAGTACTGTGGTGTCATTCAAAGGGATGTCTCATCTTTGTAATCAATCCCGTCTCAAGATTATACACAAGACACTGTTTTTAAAACTGATGTCAAGTAGGAGGTCATATAGTCATTAACTAGTGGGCATAATTTAAAATAAACAAAGAAAAGAAAAAAATAAACACTAGTTTACAGTGTACACATATAATGGCATTCAGCTATCAAGGTAGAATCAATATGCAATGATGTAACCTATGGTTTGAATGTAAGTGAAGGGAATAGAGACTAGATAAAGATCATCTTGGAATTTCATGGGAATTCATCCTTTACCCTAAGCCATAATAATGTCACTTTGATTTTGGCAATCCATACCTTAGTAACACAAGTCCAGTCCATACGTATGGCCTTGTGCTTCAACCTGCTTCAACCTGTAACCACTATATTTAGAAGTATTCTAGGGGAAAAAATTCAGGCCTGACATAAAAACATAGATAATCTTTTGTTCAACTGAGAAGACAATTAGCCAAATCAACAAATGTAAAGAAGGAATGTCTTAGAACTAGAATAAGTAGCATTTTCATGGAGAAGACTTTGAGATCCAGCAATTATTTTACCTCCCTCTTTGGGAATGATTTATATTAAAAGAGCAAAGAAACAGAGAGCCATAAAGTCAATGCATGGAATTATTAAATATTTTCATTTGTTTATTGATCCAATTTATATGGCCATACATCTCAAAGAATGATTCTAGGCAGCAAATAGAACTAAAATAGAATTAAAAACAATAGCAAACATAACAAAACTTAAAAGAAACAACAACCCAATCATTAACACAACCAGGCCCCTGCAAATGCCTGGGTCCCCAAGCTTGGGCACAGAACTGGGTATTTAAGGCCTTATGAAAAGCCAGCAAGGTCAGAGCCATCCTGATCTCTGGAGAAAGAATGTTCTATAAGGTGGGTCAACCACTGGAAAAGTCATGTCTTCTAGGCCACATTTCTGAATGCCATAACATAGAACATAGGATCTCTGTCTTCCATTTTGCATCTACAACCTATATTCCAATGCTAAAAGACTTGAGACCCAGCAAAATTATAAGGGTTGGATGGAGAAAAGACACCAAGACCTCACTTCAGATTATTATTAATCATGGGGGGTGGGGTGTCCAATCTTGGCAATTTTAAGACTGATGGACTTCAACTCCCAAAATTCCCCAGCCAGCATGGGGAAATTGGGGAGCTGAAGGCCACAGGTCTTAAGATTGCCAAGATTGGACACCCCTGATCTAAACATTTATCTTCCCTGCCTTTGATGAAAGTCTATGGTAAATCATCTCAGAACCCATAGATCTTCTGGGAGAGTGGGATGAACCCCTGTTCCCTTCTATTGGCCTATTGTCTTGAACTTCATTGTAATTAACAACCCTTAACCGTGGTTTGTACTCCACAAGTCTTTGTGAATAACAGTTGAATCGTTTCTAAGGGTCTGATGCCCTTGCTATGTTTTGATTGAGTTTTACAAAAACAAAGCAATGATTTGTATGAGCTATTTTACTTTGCTTGGAGGGTTTACTGAACAGGTGGCCCTCAAAAGGGTCACTATGTATATTTAGTATCTGAAACTTGAGCACGCCTAACCTGATTGGCTCCCCCCGACCACATGATGGTTTAGGAGCTGATGCATCAGACTAACATTGCTTTTGCCCAGCTTGTCTCAGGAGGGAGGACAGTCAGAGAGGCTTTGCTCCTAAGGAAATTTATTAAAATATAACTGGTAAGCTTGCGCCTTTTTTTTTTTTAAAAGACAGGTTGGGGTTTCCTTTCTACCAAATGATTGTTTGTTTGTGGTTTTGTTTGTTTGTTTGTTTGTTTTTTGTTTGTTTGTTTGCAGACTTTATGGCCCGAGGGATTTTTTTTGTTTTTACTATTTTTACAAATTTTAACACAGTTTTTTTTCCAGCATCAAAGTAATCCCGCTTGGGGAGAGACCAGTCCTGAGTTTGATGAGGTTTTAATGGTAGAGGAGAGTTAGCCTATGTTGTTGGAAACCTTTTCACATGGGGATCAATGGCTCCTTTGGCTAAGCCACTCTGGAGATCTCTCTCTCTCTCCTTTAGGATTTGTCCTATTCCCTCGGTGAAACAAATATTTTATCCTTTGATTTTTATATATATATATATAAATAAAAATATATCACCTTGATTGAACAGAATTGGCACTAGGAAAAGGCAGCATTTGAAGGGCCTATATTTAACCTACAGCACCGGAGTGCCGCTTGCCTCAGAAGGAATGGCAGTTCAGCTAACTAGACAAAACCAGCCAATCGCTCTGGGGTATTGGCTTACAGGGCACATATTTTGGTACTAGGAAGCAGCTGTTCTAAGCCTTCATCTCCTTCCCTGCACCAGAAAAGAGGGATCTGCAATCTCTCGCGGCAGGCTCATTCCAGTGCATTAATTCATTCCAAGGCATTCATTCATTCATTGCTTCTCTGCCATCTAAATAATCAGAGTCTTGCTCTTTTCTAGGACTGAAGTTGGAGAAATACATCAAGCACCCCAGAAGCAAAGCAAGAGAGCATCCCGGGAGATCAATGGTGGGACGAGAGAAATTAACTTCATTAAGTTAAGGTCATTTGAACAACATTTGTATGATTTAATGTTCGTGGTTGTTAACTGTTGTATAAGACCCCCCAAGGTTATTAGTTTACATAGAGTAACGTTATCTTGGCCCACAGATATTGTGGCAGGATCTGAAAAAAGCAGGGGGAAAAAGCTCAACTAAATTTCTAGGTTAGGAAAGCTAGCGTGGAAGTGATCTAGCAAGCTGCTTTTTTGTGTGTAACACAATTAAAGTGGAAATTTCTCCAGTTTTTGCCCCTGCCCTAGCCAGCGCACCTCATTGCAATGCTATTGTTCCATGGTACCAATGTTGGCTTAATGCTTGGCATTAATTTCTAGCTGCTGGAAAACATATTTAGGATCTTCTAGTTGCAGTTCACAATCAAAACTGTAAGTGAATTTCCATTCAAGAAATATTAAAGGGGCACCATTAATTTTGGTTGGTTGGCTTTGGTTGGTGCTGGCTGAGAATTGTCAATTATTCATCTCCCTGTAGATGTTTTTGCATAAATTCTCAGTGCACAATGCACAGTCTCAGGATTGTAATATATTCCATTTAATATACTAAGTTGAGCTAGGAAGAGATTTTACGATATTATCTAATTTTTCATTACAAGTATAACACTCGAGAGAGTTGATAGATACAATAATCTATGTTGGTTCCTTGTCTGCATCCTAAGGAATTCTATTAAGTAGAATTGCTATATTTATGCTCATAAAGGAAAATAACAGTGCAATTTGGTCATTGTTGTGGTTTTTTTGCAAAAAATGTTACTGGCTAAAACATGGAAAGAGGCCAATGTCTCCACAATAAGAAATTGGCTTTTTCCTCTGTGTATGAGATATTGGAGAGAAATACAAATTAGGAAGGGATAACAGTAATCTGATGCTAAACGTCTCAAGATAAATGGTATCCTTTACATATATTTTTAGAAAGATGAAATGTTTGATAATATTTTTGGTTTATTGATACTTTGATATTTTATGAACAATATTTTATAAATATTAATCTTTATAAATATTAAATATTTTAACATTTAGCCTATATTGTTGAATAAACTACGGATGTCTGTCTGTCTGTCTGTCTGTCTGTCTCTGTATGTGTATGTGTAAAAAGGCATTCTTACAATATTTTTATAATGCATAGAAATACTAGCTTTGATAAGTGAGCAACAGTGACTTCATCATGCTGATATTTATTTATCTGGCTTGCTTTGTGACCAGTGAGTAGGTGGACAGGCTTTCCGCAAAGATGGCAGATGAAGACGATTACGATGAGGTTATGGAGGTAAGACTAAAATGTTTGATTTATTGCCTTGAGCTATGCAGATGAGTTTATTATTTCAAAGAAACAGCAAATAATGGCAGGTCAGGAACTTGAGATGGCTGCTTCAGAAGTGAGTGTGTCTCCAAATTCAGAGCTGGTGACTGGACAGTTATAGAAATTGATATATTCTAAATGGCCGCCAGCAGCTGTCGGGTACTCCCAGAGAAGGGCTAGGACATGAGGTTGTAAGAGTGCACAATGACAGTAATGGCCAGTGATGCCCTTTCTCTCCTCCTCTCCCTGCAGATTTAGTCTTTTCTTTAAAAAAGAAAAAAGAAAAATACAGCATAAACGATGCTAATAATGTTAACATTTATATGGACATTTAAAATTTCCGTAGTTCTATCTAGCAACAACTCATTGGCCTCTATAGGACCTGTGTGAAAAGTCGTGGGTATATATCCTTGCCAGGCTCCATTTTATCATGCCAGTTCTGTGTGCGGCTTTGGCAAGACTTGGGTTGTAATTCCAGATGCACACTGATTATCAAATTGAATGTGTTGCACAAGTGTTTGTCACTCTTGGATCACATTACATCCTACTAGAGTAAAACTCTTCAATATTTCTGATGACCAGCATCACAATCAAGGCAACGTTTTTAACTTTTCTTTTATTACAAAAAATCTCTTCCTTCTCCTCCTCCTTCTTCTCCTCTTCTTCTTCCCCTCCGCTCCCCTCTTCTCTTCCTTCTTTCCATCTCATGTATGTCTGATAGCCATGCCCATTGTCTTATCATTGTCTGTCTTTTAGTAGACTAATAGTGGTTTTATCTTTCATATTATCATTTCAGTTTTATATTGTTGCATTGTCTCTTCAGATGTCTATCTTTTTTCTCTTGTCTCTTGGGATATTTGTAGCAGGTGTAAAAAAAAAAAAAAGGCTGCAATTGCTTCTAAACTTAGTTTTAAGTAAGATAACTTTTTCCAGAAACATCATCTTCCTGGTTTCTTCCACTGATCTTTTGCCCCCATGCTTTAATTTTGTGTGAACTAAAATTAAATGTGCAAAGCATTAGAGAGCAAAAAAAGTTTTTATTTATAAAGAGACAAATTTGTATTTTAAAGGGCATGCAGGAGAGTCCTCTTAAAAGTAGCTTATGCTTTTCCTTTTGGACATTGATTTGGATTGTTTAGTACAGAATATGTAAGTGAGAAGTAAACTCTGTTTTTGCTTGGTATGATGGCCACACTGCCAAATTTAAGTTAGTCAGTAGGCCACATGAGAAAAACATGGTGTTTTCATGTTTCTTCCATGCTGGGATGAATATTCTTTTTCCCTCACACACACATAAACACAGAGAGACCTACAGATGTACACAACTTTGTATATATGTAATCTGACATAGAATTAATAAACAGAAATCATAATGCATTTATGTAGGTAAATGAATGCACACATTCTCTTCCATCTCCTCCCCAAAATCTTCTTAAATTTTCCTTCATATCTATGGAGTTTTGGTTGCCCCAAAGCTGCTTCTTTCAAAAGGTGACTGGACTTCGTTTTACCTTGGACATTTTGTTTCTCATCCAAGAAGTCAGAACAGGAATTGGTGGTCAGAACTGAAGAAGCTTCTTGGATGAGAAGAGAAATATCTTCAAGGAAAAACAAAGGCCAGTTGCCTTTTGCAAAAGCACTTTTGGGATTTTCCCTTATACTTGTGGTAGTGCTTTAGCAGATATATGCATGCTGTTAGTTGTACAAGCACTAGTCTAAGTGGCGTATAGTGAAGAAAAAAGCAGGAGGACCATTAACTCCTGATATTCTTCTCATCAAAAGAACCAATTATATATAAAGCTTGAAATAAACAGTACCTTGACAAAGTTATCTGTAGAAGCATAAATCATCTGCAAAGAGTGGCAGTGAATCAGGCTCCATTGAAGGATGCCAGTATCTTTGGAGGCTTCTTGTTAATTTGATTCATGGAAACAGAGAGGAACTTTAATGCACTAAGTCTGAGAATTTAATCAATGTTGTAAATCCTATTAAATTGAGCACAATAAATCTTTTAATACCAAAAATACATGAAATACAGTAGAATTTATTGGTGGAATACATGCTTAAAAATCTAGGCCGATCAATAAAGCGAATCTGATAAGGTCAAACAGTAAAAGGAAGACATGGAAATAAATCATATTGGGTCCTACATGGACGGCATTAGCATCTTCTACATCTCCATTTTTCAAGACTTTTCAGTGTACAGGACAAATAATTCTAACCAAATGCATTAAATAATTTTTGGTGAATTAAGCTTGCTCTTATGATGATGAATGCTGTTTTAAAGTAAAATGCACTTTGAATATATTGCTAATTTAAGGCTCGATTTGATGCTCTGCAAAGTTAGGCTAAAATTAGCGGTTGCTATAGTATTAGTGAAAAAGAGTTTGAGGAAATAATTTGGAACTATCTTTACCATTAAAGCAGGGACACTTCTAATAACTGATGCAAGTTCAGTCTTATTATCAAATATAATTTGTGCCATTTCAACATTTCTGCTTCTTCTTTATTTACTCTGACTCATATTTAAGAAGGTTCCCCCTATGAAATTAGTCTAATATATTTCACTGGTACTATAAACATTCCAAGATTGCTGACAAGAGACTTTTCACAAGAATTTGTACTGGTGTAACGTACAACGAATGGAGTATTATGAGCAAAATGATTTGTCCCATGTTTTTAGGTTAGCTGATTTGCAGAAACATTGTTATTGACATAGCTGGCCTTAGTACATTCATTTCTATTAGATTTGCCCTGAACATCTGCTTAAATCTGATGAGATTTCTAGGCAATATTTCAAAAAAAGAGTATAAAATCCACCTAAACAAGATGCAGCTGAGTTCCTTCTTGGCTTCTTCATGAACAAGACAATATATCAGATACTGTTCATTTCATTATGAATCTTAAAGGATGATAATGCCACTTTCTTTCCTGTGTTAAAATCAGCATATTGATTTAAGGTGATCAACTGGACTTTTAAAAAAATCTTAAACACTGCAGTCATCAATCCCTCTTTAAAATTGTCTTCTAGGTTCTTTGTTACTCTATCCTGCTTTCTTTGAAAGATCAAGGGGAATGAATTTTGTTTGTACTTTTCTGGGAGCTGGATTGTTCCATAGGCATCGAAGTTTTTTTGATAGAATTTGAGTTCAGTCATGATATTGAACTTTATCTTAGTTAAGATGCTGAGAAGCAGTAGTTCAGCCCTGATACAATGGCAACTTCTCCCTTTCTCTCTCTTTTAGTAGTAACAAGACCCATTTAAAACATGAAAATAGCCTACAAGGAAAAAAATCAACACTTGTAAAATATAATATAGTTATTAAACATGAGTTAGTATCCATGTGTGAGACCTATAGATATGCACGGTATAATTACGTCAGTTTTGTTAACACAGAATTAAATCAGCTTATCAAATATAGCAGGTAGACAGAAAAATCAAGATATTCAATTCCTTGTGGCTTGTAGGAGATTGAATACAGGTGACTGATAGCTTGTATTCCTTTTGGTTGGCCACATATATTGTGCAGAAGTATCAGGGGGTTTTCTCCCCCATCAGATAGAGGATTGTTTTAGACTGCTGAGCAGTGGAAACTGATAAGGTTTTTTTTTTTGTCCAGTAATTCTTGTTCAGGCATGGTTTTTTCTTAAATTAAATGCCTTCTTCCTTAAAATTAAATATGATAATTCACCCTGAAGCATAAACAGCCCTGAGAGATCCAAGAGAAATTCTGTAGGATTATTGGCTATGCTTCAGTTCTGGCTTGAATTATTTCAAACAAAATTTGAGTCATCCATTTGAATCATCTGACTGTAGCTTTGCGCAGCCCTAATTAAGAAATATATTTTAAAAAATTTAATGTGTAACTGTCATTCTAATAAAACAGGATCATGTTGTGTCACATCATTTGCCATTTTATGAAAGCCTTTCGTTTACAAGAGCTGTCAGGTAGCAAACTTAAATGAATAGTCCATCCATGACAAATGTTCCTACCTAGGTCATTAAATATTTCCTTTAAAAAGAATTCACAGATGAATAAAATCTTTTTCCTGTTAAAGAGTTGCTCAGTTCTCTTACACCACCATTTTCACAAGAAAACAATTAAATGCAAGATTGTCAGAGAGTATTGCAGGTGTATCACTTTGGAAATATTGTGGGTTTCACTGCTTTCTTCATTAGTATTTGAACCATCTTTTGGATTATCTCCCCTTCCTTAATACCCGAAATAGTACATACAATGAAAGAGTGGCGTTTGACCACAATGTCAGGTTATGGCTAATGATCTGGTAAACTCACTTATCCTGTTTGCTTGCCACTGAGTCATGACTTTTAAAAGATGTATGAACAAGCTAATGGGTGTCCCAAATTCCTTAAGTGCAAGCAGGAGATGTGAAGTCTTGGAATTCTTGAATTGGATCTAATACAACATTTAAAAAGCTAATTTTTTTATGATACAAGGAAAACAGTATTAAGCATTATGAGCGATTGGCAGCCACAAATCCGCTGGTGTTTATGGGACAAAATGCCTGTGGATCTTACCAGCAGCTAAATCTTTGAGCCCTTTCCGTGGAACATCCTTATCAATCACATCATTCTTCAGACTGAGATTTTGTTTTTTGTCCCAAGAGAAACACACGTGTTCTTATGCATGACCTTGTGAAAAATAATGAGGTTTCTTCTTTGTTTATAGTACTACATAGAAGAGGAGGTCGAGGGTGAACCAGGAGAGGTAAAAGCCTCTGTTTTATGCACAATCGTCTGATTTTGTGGAATTTAATGCTTTTTAAAGCATTTTGTGTGTATGTGTATAATATAAAATTTAATAGGTTTTTTTTTTATATAGTTGAGTAATCTAATAATAACCTCTGGGAACCAACAACTTATATAACAGAATAATGATCTTGCCTTGAATGTCTTTTGCTTATGTAATGATGGGCAACTTTTTGATGGTAAGGGCTAGACATACAAATTTTGTGGTTAGGGGGTGCAGTAGGTGATGATAACACCTGCACGTAGTCCTACTCTACATGAATAGAATCATCTTTTTTCAATGTTGGGAGAGACTCTGGTTCCCCAGTAGAGAAAAATGTAGTTTGGGTTAACAAGGTTAAGTGACTTTCTGCCTGCATGATTCCTATATTCTTTGGGGGGGGGGAGATGTAGGAGAAAAGACAAATAAATGAAAATCCTGGTTTTTTTCCCCCTCCAGCAAGAGTTGGAACTTGTTTTACTTAATGTATTATTGTTCACTCCTCCTACCTTTCTTTGCCTTAATTTGCAGCAGGCTTTAATAACACTGAACTTTTTTCCTTGTCCATATGCTCAATGGTTGTAAAGTACTAGTTGAGATGTTTAAAAAAAACCTTTATTTTCTTTTGGGAGATGCAGCTGTATAGTCATGCCTGCATCCTAGTGAAATGGAGGAGTAATTTTTGATTGGCTTGAATGGTACGATTGGCCTAAAAATGTACAGCTATATACCTCTGCTCTTGAAATCTTGGCCATCTACCAGAAAACAAAGGGAAAACAATAGTTCTTAGAGGTTGCTAAATGGAACTTGAAAACTGAGCGAAGAAGAGAGTAAATATGTGTGTACAAAATATTTCTTCCTGCAAGCTTCCGTTAGTGTGTTTCCATTTATTTGTCTGATGTAAATTCACTTTGGAGTGTCCAATGTCATTTTCTTGTTTGTGTTTCTTGTTCAAGTTCAATAACTTATTCACATGTTGTTCATCTTGTTCATCTTTGAAACAAGATTTTTCTTCTCAGGGTTATGTTTTCATAAATGTTACTACCAACCTGAAGATAAATACCCTAACATTATTTTACTCTAAACATTTGTTGTTTATTCCTCCTGGCAATTTTTTAATATACTTTTTTAATGAGAGGTCTAGCATTGTTTATGATATCAGCATGACTGTAAATATTAGAAGCACGATCCCTGGCTTCCTTTTCCAGGCTTCAGAATTACTGAGGAGAATCCTGGAATCTTGCAGATTAGATTACAGATTACTATAGATAACAGGCTGGTGCAGGACAGATGGGACAAAGTTATTCCTTCATTAAGAACATTGGTTTTTGTGTTGATGGAGAAATATACTTGTATGATTCTGAATTTATGTGGTTTATTCGTGTGTATCTCACTTTAGGGGAATAGTTCATAAAATAACCTTTGAGCATACATTCAGAAAACATAAAAAGAGAGAGGCTTATTATTTTCAGAGACTAATTCTCTTATACATTTTGGAATAATCTCACTAATATCAAATGAGGTTAAAGCAAAGGGAGAATTTGTCTGTTTCCATATATATATTGTCAAAATTCGAACTGATGTAAGCGAGAATGATGGTGAGGAAAATCCTTGTAAAATCCAAAAGACTTGGTTGAATAAGCCAATTCCTTTATTTAGAAAACAAATATTTCATTTTATAGAACTAAATTGAACGATATGTGCACATTATAAAGCACTTTTCAAATTGAAGTTGACTCGGGACTAGGGGGAAAGTTGTATGATACCCATCCAACCCTGTCTGTTGCTTTTTTTGGAAACATAACTCGATTCAATTCAGAAAAATAGATGTAACATGTCAAAAGGACCTTCCTGAATTCAAGAATATTAGAATATGATACTCTTGAATACAATACGGTAGCTATATGACTACTCTCAGGTAGTAGTCATATAGATCAAACAGACTGAATGAACGGTTCTTTGCATAGTTTTTACAACTATTCCATTGTTCTCAGTCCAGAGGTCTAATTTTGGGAATTTTCTGCCTTCACTATTTATCTTGAGGATAGGTGAAGACTCAACTCAAATGTGTAATTTTATATATTACCCAGCCATATGGAATGACGAATGATGGTGAAAAAACTATCCAAATAAATCATTCATATAATCTATTGTGGGGGGTAGAACATAGAATAACAGAGTTGGAAGGGACCTTGGAGGTCATCTAATCCAACCCCCTGCTTGAGCAGGGGAGTGTACTCCAAATATTAGCCTCTACTTAGAATCGAACTCACAGCCTCCTGATTGTGAGGTGAGAGCTCTACCTCTAGATTACTAATTTTGAAAAATCCTTTTGGAAATTGTCAAACAAATTCTCAACAAAGTGTATCTATATCTCAGTTGCTCTGATTTTCAAAAGATTATCAGGAATAGAGTCAATTTTTGGAATTGTAATTCCAAAAATATCAACTATAAAGGCTCTAAAATGAGTGCTGAGTCGGGAGATGAATTTGAAACACCTTTCCATGTTCTTAGACGATTACTGAGATCACGGAGACCACATACAGCACTGGCTCCGCACCGTACACAGTAACAACAAGACACACTTCAGGAACAAGCAGGCATCCTTCAGCAACAAAAACGCATACTTATGAAACAACAACAACAACGCATACTTTGGATAGTACAACACAACCTCCGGAAGTCACAGACACTTCTCACAAGGCCTCCCTTCCTGTCAGAAAAAAAGTTGTACGGAAAAAAGTGGACACATCTAAGTTTCGGACACCTTATTTGGATCACAGTTCAAAAATGCAAAAGCTCTTCAGCGATGTAAGTCAGAAATTTGTATCTTCTCAAATTCAAAGCAGCTTCATCCTGCTTTAATGAGTTTCGGTCAATTTTTAAAAAGATCCTTGTGGAAAAAAAATATTTATTTTATACATGGATCTTTTTTAAAATTTACCGAAATTTTAAAAACTGTTTTTCCTTATTCAGATCAAAACTTCTTTGGCTGAATGAAATAACCTGATTCACCTTATCTATATCTCTTTAAACTCTCTCTCTCTCTCCCTCCTTCCCTGTGGATGTGTGGATGTGTTTTGTATTCAGAGCATAAATTCAGTATATTCAGAGGGAGCCAAAGATGAGCTGTAGGGCCATAAATCTGGAGAAAAAAAATGTCTCTTAATCAGAACAATATGCAATTCATACATAAATTAAACTTTCATCCAATTATGCATGGGGCAATGGTGGGATTCAAATATATTTTACTATCGGTTCTGTGGGCGTGGCTTGGAAGGCATGACTTGGCTTGGTGGGCATAGCGTGTTGGGTGTGGCAGGGGAAGGATACTGTAAAATCACCATTCCCACCCAACTCCTGGGGAAGGATACTGTAAAATCTCCATTCCCACCCCATTAACCTGATTTCCAGCTCCATTCTCCTGTGCAGGGCAACA
>JAOYMU010000001.1:32055083-32066247 GCA_025802295.1 Psammodynastes pulverulentus
ACACACACACACACACACATACATACATACATACACACACACAAACAAACACACATGCACACACACACACACACACACACACATATAAATATATTGTTGATGAATGAATGGACCATGTTAGTATGCTAGAATCTTTTTTTAAAAAATATTTTTCTGTAGATATTGAAAACTGTAATTTGATATATACTAAAAAGTAAATGCAATTACCTTTTGTTACCTCATTTGTCTAGCATGCATACAAGAAACATCCTGGTCAGATCAAGTTTACCCCTGTGACTGACTCGCTGGTTATGGTACAAGCACAAATTAATTCCAAGCAGCTGAGTGATGTAAGTAACCTAGCAACTCTAACAAGGTCCCATCTGGCCTTATTTTGTAGATGCTTTCTCTAGTTTCTATTCATGAAGTTGTAGCTTTATTACCTGAACATTGAAAATGTTCCAGTTTATGATTTTCAAAACATACCATGCGATGAACATAACATTTTGAAGAAGGTCAGAAAGTCCCATTATTCTCTAGACCATGGGTGGGCAATAATTTTCCCAAACAAGAAATGGGGACTCTTGAGGTGTGCTAAAACAATAAGGCCATGGAGATGTGTAAGCATGCACGCACACAAACATACATAATTAAAAAAAAAATAGTCACCTTCAAAATAAAAGCAATCCTTGTAGGCTGGACAGGGACAGCCAAAGGATGGGATATGGGCCGAGGTCATAAAATGCCCCGGTCTGTTCTAGACCATACCAATCCAGCCATCCTGAGGGTAATCCGAAAGCTCAATGTAAATTTGATGGAAATGTGAGGCTGGAATATGCTGGAAACATCACAGATTACTTCTTGTTCCAGAAGATTTATTTCTGGAATGTTTTGGATCATCTCTGGAACAATCAGATCCATAGTAATAAAACAGAATAATGGAATAAATAGTTCAGTATTCCTTGGAATGTTTTGTTTCCAAACTTGTATATTTTTGTACATATTTAATACCAGAGTCAATGAAACAAGTAGCAATATAAACTGGGGAAACAAGGGCATGAGTTTGTAATCAAATCAGCAGGGATGTGTAGGTTGTTAATGGTGCTTTAACACAGTAAATCTATTTTTGACATTGTTTTGTGGTAATGCTTTCTATGTTTCTACATTTTCAAAAAATGTATATTATGAAAGCAGATGAGGATCTGTTATTGTTGTGTTCATGAAAACGAAAGTCCAGTCATATCTTTATGTTGACTGGCATTGGCGCAGTCTTTCCTGAATTAACTGAACAGCGCAAACATACTTATTTACTTGATCTATACCGTACCTTTCTATTGTGATAGTTATTAAAGTACAGTTGTACCTTGGTGCTCAACTGCTTTGAAACTCATCAAATTTGGTACTCAATGCATTTTGACATGGAGATTTTGTCCTGGTACTCATCATTTGTTTGGTACTCAATGCACAAGCTTGTTGGTGTTGGCTGCCTTGTAACTCACTACATCGTTCCGTATGGGAAAAAGTTGTTTGGTACTCATCACGCCTCCCAGAAACAATTAAGGATGAGTGCTGAGGTACCACTGTAAAAAACTTTTACTTTAAATGGTTTGGATTTCCCTCTTATTTTGCTCAGGCATTAATAGCCTATGCTAGCATGCTTAATTTCTGTCCTCCAAATGATAACTTTTTAATGTGATTTTCATTTTACATTTCAGTTGAACTACAAAGCCAAACATGAAGCTGAGAAAAACAGATGTTCTATTCCTCCAGATGCTCCATTATTCCTCCAATCCAGAGTCAATGCCTACAATATCAGTGATGTAAGAGTCTTATGAATGATACTTTCACAGCTAAATAAAACCAAGCTACTGAGGAGAATCATAATGCTATTCATGATAGTGAGGATAATGAGGCATAAAACAGGACATATTTGATTGTCAGGTAACACCTGCCAGGAGGATTAGTTTAGAGGCAGAGAACTTAGATCATTTTCTTCATAATCAGTTGTCATCGTCTCTAGTTGGTTTGATGAGTGGCATCAACTTTTAGGACAGGCCAATGATGAATAAGGAAATGAGATGCTGAAGAGGAAGAATGATGAACAGATGGCAATGAAGAAGAGAGAAAAGAAAAGGATCAAAATAGATATTTAGGAGAGTCTATAGGTGCCGGAAAGAAGAAACATTCTAGGGAAAGAGGCTGTTGAGGTTGTAGGAGGCTATGAAGACCAAGAAATCACAGCAAATGTTACTGTGTATGTGTGTGTTCTTATGTGAGTATTCACAGACAGAGATTCACTTGAAAAACCAATGAAGGAAAAGACCTCATTTAATAAATGTTTAATTATTTACTATGGATAGAAAAACCCATTTGTTCTACAGACATCACTGATTTCCAGCTTTGAAGAAAGGTTCTTTAGGGTACATGGAGTACAATGAAAGCTTCATTCTAGATCTGGGATGGCGAACCTATGGCGTGCTTGCCAGAAGTGGCACACAGAGTCCTCTCAGTGGGCATACGTGCCGTCGCCAGCTGCTCTTCTGGTTTCTGACATGCACATGCATGCTGGCAAGCTGGTCTTCATGGGTGCTGGAGTGTTGGAAAATGGCCTGAAAATCAGCCAAAAAACAGGCTGTTTTGGGGGCCTTTTTCCGGCCATTATTTGGGCCAAAACCAGACAGGAAATGGCCTGGAAAACAGCCCCCCAAATAGCTTGAAAATGGCCAAAAACAGGCCCCCAAACTGCCAAAGAACAAGCATGCGCATAGCAGCCAGCTGGTCTTCAGTTTTCCACCACTCTGACATGTGCACATCCACACGCATTCCGGTTTGGGCACTCGGTGCAAAAAGGTTCACCATCACTGTTCTAGACTGACGTCCTGAAATTAGATCTTATATTGTTTGGATCGTATCTTTGACAGCCCTTGCAATATAAAGTAATATTAATCTCATAAAGGGCTTACTTTATACAAATTCTACTGAGTGGAAGAACTTGAAATCTTGTGGGTCAAAACATTGGTCAAAAAAGATTATTCTATTCTGTTATTCTACTCATTATTCTACTCTGTTATTCTTGTAGTCTACTCATAATAACATGCGCACTGAAATAGTTATGCAGTTATACGGTTATCCACTCCCTAAGATAAATATATGGATTATATGCAATACATTTTTGATTTTATGTCATGATTTGTTCATGTATTTTTCTCTTCTCCCTTGGGTTAGAATTGGTATAAGTATGACTGGGATCAATCAAAAGCAAAGAAATTTGACATCAAGATGGATGCCATTCCAATTCTAGCTGCAAAAGCCAAGCAAAAAATTGCAAGTGATGTAAGTGTTACACAGAAATTAAGGTAGATCTTGGATTGACTTACATTTGCAGCCAGGTTTTTAAAGTACATTATTGTCTTGTGACCATACAGGTTGAATACAAAAAGGGTTATGAACAGAGCAAAGGCAAGTTAATTGGAGCTCTGAGTATTGAAGATGATCCCAAAATGATACATTGCCAAAAAGTGGCCAAGCAACAGAGTGATGTAAGTACAGCTAAACCAAATAATACGTGGTTAGTTGATAATATGCTGAATTCTCTGAAAAATGTTGATTTATCTAGATATAAAACCATTTTCAGAAGCTATTTATTTAGATTATCCCTTTAGGTGACGTTTACATTGAGTGAATTCTTAATAAAGAACCACTGATCTCTAATGTTGAAAACATAATGAGCAAGTCCAGAATGTTAAATCCTCTGATGGGAAATAATAATACACCCTTTGAGGAAAGTAGGTTCTAATAATTGCCTAACCAAATGATGAGGAAATGCAAAATGTTAATAAAAAAATAATACTTGGGCTATTAACCTAAATGCTTATGAAGTACAAAAAGTAAGGGAATCTAAGGTTATCAATAGATGCACCACATTTTTAGCATACGTCAGGTATATATTCAGAAGTGCGTATACCTGTTGACATTGGCTTATTTGAAAACCAGCATAATCCCAACCTAGTCTATTCGTGGCATATGACTGTAGTCATTTCAGAAGACCTTCTCATGTTGCAGAAACAGGATTCTTTAAATAAGCTGTGCCTGCTTTTAGCATACCCACTGGATATTGTAGAGGGATTATCACCCACATTTTACAAAGATCTGGGCTTCTTTTTTTCCAAATTCAAATGGCAAATGACTTGTATTAATTGTATCACAGCTGCTCTATAAAAAAGGTTATGAAGGATCAAAGACCAAATACACAGCACCTCTGGATATGATTCCCGTTGTACAAGCAAAGAAAGCCCAGGCAATCGTCAGTGATACAGACTACAGGCATCGCATCCATAATTACTCCTATCCTCCTGATAGTATTAATGTGGAGCTGGCCAGGAAGGCTAATACTATACTAAGTGACGTAAGTAGCAATGTTTGTTCAAACCTAGCATTGTTGAACTGAAGAATATTTCATACAGGAAAGAGAATTGGCAGTGTATTTCCATATCAATAGCACTAGCAATAGCACTTAGACTTATATACCACTTTATAGTGCTTTACAGCCTGCTCTAAGCGGTTTACAGAGTCAGCATATTGTCCCCAACAATTTGGAACCTCATTTTACCCACCTCGGAAGGATAGAAGGCTGAGTCAACCTTGAGCCTGGTGAGATTCGAACTGCTGAATTGCTGGCAGCTGGCAGTCAGCAGAAGTAGCCTGCAGTACTGCATTTTAACCACTGCACCACCACGGCTCTGAAATAAGCCTTTTCCAGAGTTTGACAACTGGGACAGGAAGAAATCCAACTGAGGATTCTCTATTTTGGCCTTCCCTAACTGCTGTCCTCCAGGTTTGTTGGAATATAAGTCCCAGACATCTGTTGGACATGTCTAACTTTAAAACCTAAGGTGGTCATCATCTGTCTTGAAAATATGCTGACCTGTAATTATCCATACATCATCAGTTAAAGAAGGATGATTTTAAATACTAAAATATTGACTGGTGAGTATTTGTGAAAAAGAGAATAGATTTAAAGGCTGAAAAGAAATTCTCCATCTGAAAAGAATAATAGGTAGCTGCTATCTAGGACTATACAGTATAAAGATTAAATTCAAGGATTCGATTCAAATGCTGCTCAGTGAAATGTCCAAATCAAATTGACTTTTTAAATCAGTTTGATTATTCAGATTGAATCACTTAGTCAAATAAAGTGTATTTGAATCAGTTCAATGATTATGAATGTTTCATGCCTAAAATGAAGCTATTTTTCAGAAGAAGTTCAGAAACTCGGGTCAGTTTGATCGCATGTTTGATTTGAGTTGATAAACAGATTTGAATTCTGAACCCAATAATTGATTTGAATTAGATTGGGGGTGTTCCATACATCCCTACTTTCAATGTCTCCTTCTTTAAAAAACTTGTGTTTAGTATAATTTTCAGTAAATGTTTCTTGGGATATAAAATAGAACTGAAGGCTTAAATTATAAAATGTTTTGTAGCTTGTCTGTATACAGAGATAATATGTTTCTTAATATCCTATTGCTTGTAAAGGATAATCTGGAATTCAGAGAGCTTCTAAAAATATTATACTATTCCTGCCCATGAAGCTCTAACTATTACATAAAGTCAAGTGTTGCTTTCAAACTGAGTTCCGCTTCTAGTGATTATACAGAAACCTTCTTATCCCAGGATGTGTTTCTTTAAAAATGTCTTAGTATAGCCTACAGGTCTGATTTTTCCAGATGGACCTTATAGATGAAGCACCTTTCAAAGCTGATCCTTCTTTCATTTAGGTAGTGCTACTGTTTAATGAAACACATCACACCAGTTTTGAAATAATTTAATCATTTTGTTTTTGGCAATTACATTATCATCCTAATTTTAATACATGAATAATAGTTTGTTGGCTACCTTTTTAAAGAATGTTCCATTTACATCAGGGGCGTCAAACTCACATCATCATGTAATGTATTGCAACTTTTCCCGCCTTTGCTAAACCTGGTGTGGGTGTGGCCAGTGCGTGACGCATCCGGCCCATGGGCCGGGAGTTTGACACTCCTGATCTACATATAGGACAGCTGAAATAAATTGTCACATAAACCTGAAGGCAAGAATTTCCCATTTTTAAACTCATTGTGGTCTTTTCCAGAATGAATATAAAGCTGATTACAACAGTTGGATGAAAGGATGTGGTTGGATACCCTATGGATCCTTGGATGCAGAGACAGCAAAAAGAACTTCAGGATACGTAAGCGAGGTAAGTAAAGAAAGCCAGAGTTATTTCAGTTTAGTTATGGGATTCTTCATATTTTTTCCCTCTTTTAACAACTCTGTGATCCCTCTTGTATCTGGGTGGAGTCGGGATGATTGAAGGGAGCTGAGTGTTTACTGGCCGGATGCCCTTCTTGATGCCCATGCAGAGTGCGCAGCAGATATTTTCTCTTTGCACCCAAATAGAAAAACATCTGTTGATATCTAGAATTGAACTCTCAACCTCCTGAGTGTGAGGTGAGGCTCTACACCTTTAGGCCACTGCACCACTCACTGGGGTTCTCCATATTTAATTATAGCTAAATGGAAAAAAAATCAGATACCCTAAAAGGAGCTATGCATTGAATCGCCGTCTAATCAATGACCCTCTCACTTATCACGTTTTGCCCACTGTTTTTCAACCCAAGCAGTTAACCAGTAGTTGTACATTTTTAAAGAAGACTCACATCAGCGCAGTTCCAGAAGTTACATTCAGTTGGAAGGCAGATTTGTAGATTTAAGGCAATGTTCTGATACAACTAAAATTTACAATATTGTAACCCATAACCTTCAGGTCATATTTGTTAGAAAAGTGGGTTTGTTGTATAATTTCAGTAATATTTCAAGAATATAAGCAAGCAATTCAGCATCAGTGGCACCTCACACTGGATTGCTAAATCCAAGGGAGGACCTTCCAACCAAGTATTTTTGTAGAAGACTTCCTGAGACCAACAAAAGATGACATGGTCCTCTTCTGACTCCTGGCCCATCATAAATGCAACATGACCCTGTATTTTTCTACTTCAATTAAAAACTTCTGTTTTCTAATCAGAATTGACTTAAGCCCTGTCGAGCAGATGGTCTACAATAAATCATGTTGATCTAACAGCAGCCAGGTTTGATTGGCTGCAGGATCAGTCATTCTCCCTTCCCTCCTACAGTTGCAGGCTTCCCACCTTTAGCTGCTTGCCTTTTGTGTTCTCTGCTGGAAGGCAATTGTTGGTTTGTACAGTCATCTTGTATTGTAAAACCCCCCCAAAACCCATTAAGCCCATAAAAGATTATTAATCCTAGAAGATCATTCTTCATTCACCTCTTATATCTCCCGATGATCACTCTTGTCAGGTTTCCGAACAGTCATTCCAAATAAATCATGAGCCATGAGTCAAACTTCAAAAACTCCAAAACTTTTAACTGGAAACAACATGTCAGCAAGACCTGTTTGAAGCTGCATCTGACCCACCCAAGTTTACAGTCCCCTGTGACTTTGTTTTCCCCCCACCCGCCTAGAGACACATTCTCCAATGGAATACATTCATGGCTGCATGTCATCAATCACATTATCCTATAAAGCATCACCATGCGCCAGAGCCTGGCTTCCGCCATCCTCTTATCTTGAAAGAATGTGCTTCTGCATTCCTCAATTAGAGGCCCCATCAGGGCAATCCCTCTCAATCCCTCTCCCTCCTTTTATGACAAATTATAAAGGTGAACAGGCTTGGATTTATAATTTGACAAACAGCAGAGTTACAACATGGAAATGAAGGCACCATCTTTCAAGAAAAGCATGGCTGATATGACCCCAAAGTATTGTCCCTTCCTTTCAATTCATGCATTTAAAAAAACACACACACAGCACAACACAGAAATTAATTCAAAGTAAAAGAAATACTCGGGACAGCTTGTGACCAAATGGGGAAAAACTAAGATCTACTTAAAGACATCAGGTTGCACAGTCAAAATGGATGGATCGCTTCAACTAAAAACCTGTGAAACTTTCTATGTTTAAACTAATGTCCGGTCAAAAGCATGGAACACACCTGCAGAAAGCTAGGCCACATTGCCACCTGAACATTGTCTGACCAGTTACGTCAAGTGCGAAGCGAAGCTTTTGAGCTGCATTGTTGTTGTTTTTCCTTGGGTGATTCATCTTTTTTACCATTTCCCACAAAACAGGCAAAGAAGCTACAACTTTGATCTTTACTATATGATTTACAAGGGAGGACAGTGTGGTTGCCAATTCATCCAGGTATATCTAGAGCTTGGTTTTAGAGGCAGGCAACTCATCCTTCTGCTAGCTTAACTGTGGGTAGAATCACAGAGATATCTTCTAGTGGGTCTATGACAACTCACCACAGCCAACTTGCTGTGGCCAACTCTCCATGGCCAACTCATCACAGCCCACTTGTTGTGGCCAACTCTCCATGGCCAATTCACCACAGTCCACAGTCCATTGTGATGAGTTGGCCAACTCTCCATGGCCAACTCATCACAGCCCATTTGCTGTGGTCAACTTTCCATGGCCAACTTGCTACAGCCAACTCACTGTGGCCAGCTCTCCATGGCCACCTTGCCATAGCTAACTCACCATGGAACAACAGTTACACCCATATCCAAAAAATGTTCGAATGGAATCCTTAAAGAAAGGGTGCAAAAGGAGGAACCGAATGAAATGTGAATGACAAAAAATAAAATATTTTTTTTTAATTTTAAATAAGTAAATTGAATTGTTAAAATGATCCTGAAGTGAGTTGTCCTGCGGCTAGTTGGCTGTGGTAAGTTGACTATGATGAGTTGACTACAGTGAGTTGGCTGTAGTGAGCTGTCCCATTCCATCTTTTAGTTTTAAGCTGGAGAGAAGAGAAGTAAGAGGTAAGCCTAAATAGAGGAGAATATCCGCAGTTCAAAGATCAACAGTGGGATCTTTGGTGCTCTCTGAGCTTGGCTGTTGGCTTGAAGATGTTTCATTACCCAACTAGGTAACATCAACAGTACAAGTGAGTGTAGGGTTTGTCCCCTATATATACACTAGCTTGCCCTGTTATAGTTTTCTCTCCTTGGTGTTTCCTTGATTAGGGTATTGTTTTCTGCTTTATTGTTTGCCTGCGATTGAAAAGGTAAGAGTGATAAGAAAAAGGATCCTGTTGTAGATAGGTTCGTGGGCACAACCAACCTTTTGATATTTTGTTTTTCTGCTTTAATACGCAAAACAAAGAAGATTAAAAAGAGATACTGAAAAACTCTCTGCAAAATCATACTATAGGACATATAATTCAGTCTACCGCTCAAACAAATCAATAAAACTTGATCACGCAAGATAATCATCCTCAGTCCTTTCATTATGGCCAGAGACTGTGTGAAAGGGCCAGTTGGATGTCCTCAAGGAAAGTGGTGGAAATGAAAACTAGGAAGAGAGTTCTGATCATCCTGAACCATCATGTTGTAACACAAAAACACAACATAGATCAATCACTCTGCTGCTTTGATCATAATTGGTCCTCTTGCTAAAAAAAGAGAAAAAGGCCCATTGATTCTCTTTGCAAGAGGCCACAATGAAATTTTCAAGGATCTATCAATTTCCATCCTATTTATTTATTTATTCTTATTTTTCCCAACTGTTTGTTTCAGCTGTTTCTAAATTGGCCTATCGTCTATTTATTAATTTGTCAGGGGAAGGGGAAGAAACTTTTTAGAAAAACCATTTTAAACCTTAATGCTTATTTTCCCCTTTGCAACCATATTTCCTTAATTGATGTGCTTGAGTTTTGTATGCACAGCTTTTTATTATATACAAGGCTGGATTTGCAAACTGCCTTGCAAATTCTGAAAAATGCATGCTTCGTATGCTTTTCCATGCTATTTCACAGGCAGAAGAGGTGTGAATTGGATACAAAAGTTTGGCAGGAATGAATTTCTCATCCTATCTTCTCCTGCACCCCAAGTTTTATTTAATTGCATGGATTATTTAGATGGACAAATATTTGTGCATAAAAACCAAAGTTTCTGGAGGACAGTTTAGATTATACAGGCAGACAGAATATGACAAATTAGGAAATATATATTTTCCATCACTTCTACATAAGAAAATCCCTGTTTATGTACCTTGAAGAAGTATATCTATTAATATCTGCTTTTTATAAATTAGTCTGCTGTCTTATGATTGAGGCACATCTTTCCAGTGAATGTAAACATTGAAATTCTAATAATGGTAATAATAGCTCAATCTATGCAATCTGAACAAGAATGTATCCAAAAAGAATATTAGACTAATAGATAGAAAGATGAAATGGTTATAGAGATGATAAATAATAGATAGATGAGAGAGAGAGACGAGAGGCAGGGAACGATGATAGATTAGATTAGATGATTAGATTAGATTAATAGATAGATAGATAGATAGATAGATAGATAGATAGATAGATAGATAGATAGATAGATAGTTGATAGATAGATAGATAGATAGTTGATAGAAGATAGACATTGAAAGAACTAGATAGATATGGAGGTGGATGGACGGGCAGGTGGCAGACAGATGGATGGACGGATAGATGTTAGGTAGGCAGGCAGGCAGGCAGGCAGATAACCTTTATTGTCATTTTTTACCATGGACACTGATACACATTCAAAATGAAATTCTGTTGCCTGTTGTCAAAAGTGTACACATACATAACAAATATACAGATGTATTTACAATACACACACACACACACACACACACACATATAGACACTCATACATACATACAAAAAAGATGTTGAACTCTAGAAAGAGTGCAGAGAAGAGCCACAAAGATGATTAGGGGAAGATAAAACAGGAAGGGTTGCAGGAACTGGGTGTGTCCAGTTTAATGAAAAGAAGGACCAGGGGAGACAGGATAGCAATCTCCCAGTATCTCAGGGGCTGCCCCAAAGGAGGAGGGTGTCAAGCTCTTCTCCAAAGCACCAGAAGGGGTGGAAACTGATCAAGGAGAGAAGCAATCTAGAACGAAGGAGAAATTTCCTGATAGGGAGGACAATTAACCACTGGAACAGCCTGCCACCAGAAGTTGTGGGCGCTCCAACACTGGAAGTTTTTAAGAAGAGGTTGGATAACCCTTTGTCTGAAGTGGTGTAGGGTTTCCTGCCTAAGCGGGGGGTTGGACTAGAAGACCTCCAAGGTCCCTTCCAACTCT
>JAOYMU010000001.1:32115140-32128645 GCA_025802295.1 Psammodynastes pulverulentus
CCTTTGTCCTCTACCTGTCCTAACCAAAAGCCCTATCAATTGTGGAGCCAACCGGAAAACCTGCCCCTTGCCATAGAGTCTCCTGCTGGCATGCTGTGCTTCCCCCCTTAATTGGAAGCTCCTCTCAAAATTGTGGTGCCGACCGGTGATAGGGAGCCACAGCAGAGGGATGAAAGAGCCACATGTAGCTCCAGAGCCGCAGGTTGCTGACCCCTGCTATAGGGTCTTGGGTTCTGTGAAGATTCAGTTCCTGAGTTGCACTGAAGAACTTCCATCTATACAGTATAGAACAATCAAGAATTATATTTCTGCTAAGGTATAGAATGTTTTATTTATTTCTGTTTGTAGCACTGAGATTAACATTTTCTTTCTTTCTTTTTTACAGAAATTGTACCGACTGGCCATGGAGGAAGCAAAAAAAGATGGCTATGATTTGCGTCTTGATGCCATCCCAATTCAAGCTGCCAAGGCTTCAAGAGCTATTGCCAGTGATGTAAGTGGCTCCATAAATAGTAATGATTTTTAAAGGAAACATTTTGAAAAACAGCAAGTCACAAACTACTCTATATCCTACTGAATATAAAATTACAGGAAGTACTTCAGGTTTCCCCAAGCAGATCTGTCTGAGAGTTTGTGGGAAGGAATTCATACTGTGAACTACAATATCAGAATGAACAGTTGTAGTTCTTTCTTAGCGGCACTGAGGAATTATGTCACTGCTTGTAAGCTGCTTTGAGTCAAAATGAAACTGAAGCAGAGTAAAATAGTGTGTAATAAATAAACCCATTCTGTGAGTAAGCAAGTTTTGCAAAATGATGCCAGAAAAATCTCAGCTGTTGTACACACAGCTGAGAATTAACTTGATAATAGGTAATAATTTGATATAAGGGCAGCTGTAAATCTAGACAGTAAATTTAGAAGAATTACTGTAGGATAGATTTCCAAATCCATGATGTATCTGGATTTCTGGTTCATGCGAGCATTACTTCAATGGCACAGAATGAAAAAGCCTTTTAATTTTGTGGAAATTTATCTCCACATTTTAATCTGTGTGGTGGAGGAAAATTTAAATATTCCACATGGTAGGACTAAAATCTTGAATTACCTGAAGTTGTTTTAAATCTCTGAACTCAGTGAACTATAGATAGAAAAGGATTTTGCCTGCCAAATACAAATTTCAAATTTGATGAGGAAAATCATTCATAGATAGACTCAGAATAACTTTATTGTCACTTTGAATGTACACTAATCAGCATACATTAAAATGAAATTTCATTGCATACACCTCTCAAAGGGTCTCCACCTCCAATATACACTACATAAACATGACTAAATAAATAAATACAAAATTATGCATATACCCACATACACAGTATCATATGACATGGAGAAACAACACAGTCTATTTCAGATGTATACATGTACATGGCAAGAAAAACAAATCTTGCAAGTTTACCAGAGGGATGGCATAGGGAACAAAGCTGTTACAGAATCTGGAAGTCCTGCTAGAAATACTTCAAAACCTCCCCCCAGAGGGGAGCAACAGAAACAGACTGTGAAGTGGGTGTGTGAGGTCTCTAACAATGCTTTGAGCTCTAAGCACATAGCATTTATAAGCAGTATCCTGAATGACAAGAAGTGAACTTCCTATAATCTCGGCTGTCCTTACCACTCTCTGTATGGACTTTCTATCTGAGGCACTTCTGCCACCAAACCAAACAGTGATGCACTTTGTTAAAATGCTCCCAATCATGCCTCTGTAAAAAGTAGCCAAGACAGAAGGAGAAAGATGTGCTCTCCTCATCTGATGCAGGAAATGCAGACACTGGTTTTAAGAAGATCATAGAATAACAGTGTTGGAAGGAACCTTGGAGGTCATCTAGTCCAACCCCCTGCTTGAGCAGGAGAATCTATTCCAAATATTAGCCTCTACTTAGGATCAAACTCAAGCCTCCTGATTGTGAGGCTAGAGCTCCACCTCTGCATGCTTCACTGAGGATGACATATGGGAAGACGTAGCTAGCATAAGATGACAACCCCCCCCCCCCAATATGAAACATTGTTTATAAATGTAATCTAATATATTGACTTCAAAAACAGAAGGAGCATTTTTAAAAAAAAAAAACAGATAATGGGGATTAAAAATTCTATTTAAAATATATCCGTCTTTAACAATGTCCTAAAATTGGATGAATGATTCCATTTTTCCTAATATTTTGTTATAAGTTCATAGAAAATATTTATGTTAATTACTTTTAAAATGATGGTCGAAGATTTCCCTTTGAATTACTGAACAATTACAGAACAAGTACCTTTCTGTGTTGGCAACTCAAATATTTGTGTATATTTCAGTACAAATACAAAGAAGGTTATCGCAAGCAACTGGGCCACCACATTGGAGCGCGTAGTGTGGAAGATGATCCTAAAATTATGCATTCTATAAATGTAGCCAAGATGCAAAGTGAGAGAGAATATAAGAAAGTCTTTGAGAAACTGAAGACCAAATATAGCAGTCCTGTGGATATGCTGTCGATCTTGGGGGCCAAGGTTTGCCAGAAGCTGGTCAGCGATATTGATTACCGTAATTATTTGCACCAGTGGACATGCCTCCCAGATCAAAATGATGTCATCCAAGCTAGGAAAGCTTATGATCTGCAGAGCGATGTAAGTATGAGGTGGAAAATGTAAAATGGAAGCCTTGGTATTCTTCTACTGAGATTGGTCTGTGATTCATTAAAAGATCATGTGTGCAGGATAGAGTGGGAAAATATTTGAAGCTTTCCTTCTCTCTCAACAACTCTGCCTTACAGTCCCAAATGATTTCTCGAGTACCTGAAATAGACTGATGTGGAATACAGGATGCCTACGTGTGGGAAGGACTTGCCCGTGTGTCTGTTTTAGGAAGATCATTCTGTCAGCTGACAGATATATTTAAATACTGAGGAAGTTTTCCTCTTTATACTACCCACTCTAATGACTTGTGTATCACAGTCTGAATTTCAGTTCATACCATTTCAATTTAGACCGTACTTTTCTCCCAGAAAATCAGAAGTAAAATAGGCTTTGCAATTTTTTTTCCTTTTCCCATCTTATTAGGTTT
This sequence comes from Psammodynastes pulverulentus, assembly GCA_025802295.1. Taxonomy (NCBI): domain Eukaryota; kingdom Metazoa; phylum Chordata; class Lepidosauria; order Squamata; family Psammodynastidae; genus Psammodynastes; species Psammodynastes pulverulentus. Next base: position 32,118,241 of record JAOYMU010000001.1, read on the forward strand.
GTTTAATTTATGATTATTTCTCACTGGTAGTTCACAGATGTGTCAATTTCATATTCTCATGGTTTCTTAATTTTCATTTGTACTGTTATCATATTCACTTCAGCGTTTTAAAAAATAAGTTTGGACTAAAATTTACACGTGGTTCTATGTACAATATAAGAGAATATTTTATGCCTAATAATAATTTTTGCAAGGATTTAAATTTTTTTTAGCACATTATATGCATTGTGCAGATTTTTCATAATGTAAATTCGTACCATATAAAACTGTTTTATACAGTTCACATATGAATTTTAAAGTATGGCTAGGTTTTGCATTTTACTTTGGATTGAAAATAAAATAAATAAACATATTAAAGATGACTTGAGAGTCTGCCGCTTGACATTATTATTTGATTTTAAAAAATGTTTATTCATTACATTTGCCCTGAATGGATAGTTAACTGCAGCATTATAGTTAATATTGTTTTGGCTGTTCTCATTATTCCTTAAATATGCATATCATGATGCTTATTTATATTTTATAACATGTAAAGCTGCTGAAAATCAATTGAGTCACTTTTAGGTGAATTTCAGCCCCATAGATCAATTTTCGCCTGAAGTTTTCAAAATCAAATTCATAATTCAATTAGCGAGAAACTTTTTCCTCAAAGTTATTGTAACACGTGTTTGTTGACTTCTCTAAATACAGTTTATTGCTATTTATGTTTCAGGCTCTTTACAAGTCAGATCTAGAATGGCTGAAAGGCATTGGCTGGGTGCCCCTTGGTTCACTGAATGTTGAACATGTCAAGAGAGCTGGAGAAATCCTAAGTGAAAACAAGTATCGGCAACCACCTACTCAAATGAAATTTACCTCTATCACAGATGCTTGGGATGTAGAATTAGCAAAGCATAATGCTGAGATGATGAGCAAGGTAGGTTTTCTGAACAAAGTAGCTAAGCTTCCATAACAGACAATAATTTGCTTAGGAAATGGAATGATCAAATGCTAAATTTAGGATTTATTTAGCCTGCACAGAGCCAAAATCCAAATAAATCATCCTTCACTGATGTCTTTCTAGTTTCTGCTTGAATCAATGAACTACTTTGTTAGGTTAAGAAATTGGACTTTCAAACCAGTCAGATTTCAGCTCTTATAATTTCCAGCCAATGTGACTATTGACTATACTGAAAAACAAATAGTATAGAATATTGCAACTAAAAGGAAAAAATAGCCCCATGGGTATAGGAATGTAAAGACAAAGAAGGGATTACTGCCTCATGAAAAATGAGCTGAAATCGTAGAATTGTACATGCAACGAACCACAAAATACACTAATCTCTCAAAACCTCTGTGGCAATTTTTGGCATATGAATCAAACTATCTTAAGGAGATTCTACCAAAGTCATGTTTTGATTTGGATGCTGCTTGGATGTATTGGAAATCTATCTGCGTTTTTTCTAAGTTTTTGAGCACATGTGTTTTGCCTAAGACCCAAAGGTTTTTGTTTTTTTTTTAGAAAACTGGAGAATTTAGATCCTCTTTGTTGACTTTCCTTGATAAAGTTCAGTTCTCGGGTCTTGAGTTCTTTTAAACAAGTTCAGCCAGAAAATCTGAACTAGGAAAAAAATGTGTTAATAATGCCTGTGAAATATAGCTTACCATATGGTACATGTGACTTTGAAGCATAGTTCATTAAAATAGAAATTTCCCTCATTGAGTTTCATTACAAATTTTAGATAACATTTTTAACGAATATGAATTTTGTCTAATGTTATAGTCTCACGTTCTGTTTTGTTTCGTATTTTCTGTAGGCAAAAATCAAACATTTTTTCCCCTTATTCCTTCACAGCGATTATACACTGAAGCATGGGATACTGATAAAATCAAAATCAATGTCATGCCAGATACCCCAGAAATTCTGCTGGCCAAGGCAAATTCTGCAAATATCAGTCATGTAAGACTAGAGAATGTTAACATTGTTTGAATATTTAATAATTTTGGTGGTGGTGGTGGTGTTTTCACTTTGCAAAAACTAATATGCCTGTATGAACAAATTGATTTTAAATTCTAGATGCTATAAGTGGTTTTACAGTCAGATATCTTTTTATTGCATCTTCTACAGAAACTTTATGTCCAAGGATGGGAAGATACTAAGAAGAAAGGTTATGACTTGAGAACTGATGCTATTCCAATTAAAGCAGCAAAAGCTTCGAGGGATATTGCTAGTGATGTGAGCAGATGCTTTTCTCTCCAGTAACTTCGCCACATTTTTTTTAAAAAAGAAGCCACAGAAATAAAAAATAATAATGAAACAGATAGAAAATTTGCCCTTTAGAAAATTTCATTAGACTGACCCAGAATGATATATAACAAGGTTAGATGTCTAATGGCAAGAACATAGGGAGATTAATTTAAAATAACATCTATTGATTTTTGGCATTAGGATGCATTATTTGTCCCAGGTCAAATAACATGGAATAAATTTTCATAATAAGAACTGTGCTAAGACAGCACAGTTTCTTAGCTCAATGCTTTAAATGCTCATTTAGGATTCCCTTCTGATAAATAAAAAGAAGTCTGGAAGATAAAGAAATCTACTTTCCCTATTTGATTTTTGTCATTGGAATCATTTTGTGTGTCAGGCAAATATTGGCTTTTTTCACCCTCAATCAAAAACTGTTGTAGAAAAGTGTAAATAAAGAACCCTTTACTGATACCATGGTACATATTATATTTTACAGTGCTATTCTAATGTCACAAAAATGTTAGTTGAGAGTTGACTCAATATGACATTTTGAAGAAATCTGAATCCAAATTTCCCTCCTTCTCTTGATTTTTAACACTTTAGTAGCTGAATCATTGTTAGCTTCCCTAGGAGCATTTTTTATTCATTCCAAAATGTATTGTTCTTTGTTACAGTATAAATACAAAGAAGCACATGAAAAGCAAAAAGGGCATTATGTTGGGGTTCAAAAAATGGAAGATGATCCCAAGTTGGTATGGTTTGCCCATGCAGGCAAGATTCGGAGTGATCTGGAGTACAAGAAGAACTTTGAACAATGTAAAGCAAAGATCCATTGCCCTGTTGACATGCTATCAATCTTAGATGCTAAGAATTGTCAGACGTTGGTTAGTGAGGTGGACTATCGCAAACATTTGCACGAATGGACTTGCCTGCCGGACCAGAATGACATTATTCAAGCAAAGAAAGCATATGACCTCCAGAGTGATGTACGTATAGTTCAAATGTAAAATGCATACGTCTGAGTGAGACTATTGTTTAGTGAAAGGCATGCAAAAAGCTCCCCAAATTAATTCCTTCCTCAGAATGGAGAGCAGCTGACAAAATGGGTAATAGTACAACTTCCAACAAGATGGAAGGAGGAAATCCCTGAATGCAATTTATCCCCCAACTCTGGAATAAGCTAAACTCATTGTACTGTTATTTGCAAATCTATGAATTTGTTTGGAAGTAAGCCACATATGTGTGTGTGTGTGCATGTGTGTGCGCGCACCTGTGCCTTCAAGTCAATTTTTAACTCCTGATGACTGCCTGGATTAGGCCTACAGTTTTCTTTGCAAGGTTTTTTGAGAGGTTTTGCAAGGTTTTTTGGCCCAATTCCTAAGAATTGGGCCAAAGCCTCACAGCTGGCTTTGTGCTCAAGTCAAAGAATTAGAACTGATGGTTTCCCGGTTTCTAGCCTGGTGCCTTAAGCTACCACACCAAAGTGGCTCTCTTGGTTCCAGGAATGGGATCCTCCCGGGTCTGCCAGATCAGGCGAACCGGTAGCTACCTGAAGCCTCTGTTCCATGGAGAGGAACAGGAAGCAAAAAAAATCTATCTTGGGCCCTCCCACCTGCCCTGATTCTTACCTGGTCTTTATCAGGTAAAGCTGGTTGCTGCTATAAGCCCCAGCTGGGGGCTGGAAAGCAGCGTGCATGCGTTTTTCCAGTATGCACCATGATCCCGAACGAGTAGTTGCGCCAGTAAGATCCCACCCCTGCTTAGTTCTCTTTTAAGCCCTATGGGACTTTTAAAAAATTATGTGCTACTTTTGCATTACTGGAATAATATTTCACCTGTGCCATTGTAATAGAATCTGCTTCCCAATGTTTCAGTGGCATACCGCAGACTGTCCATAATTGGTGGGATTCAGGCAGCATATATATCATGCTGGTTGCATAGTCAGCCAGATGTTTATATTGGATTTAGTGTTTTTGTCCACCTGTCAAGCCCTTTCCAGGGACTTGGGATAGACAAATGTTTTATTATGGTTGGTCATGCAGCCAGCCAGATGTTTAGACTGAATTTGGCATTTTTATACATTTATCAAGTCCTTCCCTGGGATAGGTAAATTCTGCTGTTTGATGATGCTAAGGATATAGGCTGTTTCAAGTAATCCCACCTTTTGTAATTGATAGTAATTTTGCCAATGTTTATTTTTATTATGGGAGTCTGAATTTTATTTCAGTGGGGACGATCCCTGATGAAATAAATATAAATATCTTTACTGGAAAAGAAGTTGGAGAGGTTGATCAAGGCATTCATTACCCCGATGAACTTACATTATTTGGATTATTAGCCCACAACTTCTGTTCCGCGTAGGAAATGCTCGGTTTTGTTTTTTACAGAATGTGTATAAAGCAGACTTGGAATGGCTGCGTGGAATTGGCTGGATACCAGAAGGCTCTGTGGAAGTCCAACGAGTGAAGAACGCCCAGGATCTGCTGTGTGAAAGACTGTACCGGCAGCGGCCGGATTCTCTGAAATTCACAGCTATTGTTGATTCCCCGGAAGTTGTCTTGGCTAAGGCCAATGCTTTGATGCAGAGTGGGGTGAGCAGTATTTGTCATGCACCGGTTACAGGGTGGCCACATGTTTCTATTTAAAATCAGCATTCACTGATTCATTTCTATGATGTCAGTGAGCACTGGAAAAAAGTGCAAAAGCTGAAATTTTGTTGATTGACATTTTGCTAGATGGATGTAGAAGGATTAGTGTCCCCCGTGAAAAATATTGTCATTGAAAACAGAAAAAGCTTTATTTTGAAAAAAAAAAATCCAAACAGTTAACTACCAACTTGCTCCGGCTTTAGTTGTAAATGTACATCCCTTTAAACATTAAATGGAAAATATTTTTAGGAAGATTAGGGATTGCAAAGGAAGGGAAACTTTATATATTTCCTTTTAGAAGACAGGTTTTGGAGATTTCCTTTGTTTTTTTCATAAAACTATAAGGCTTATATTCTCCATGCATTCTCATTTCAGTATGGTAGAAAAATATGTGTGAAAAGCAAACATTAAGGGTTTTTTAAATTAAAATCACTGTTCTGATTTTCTATATACCCACAACCCATTTTCCATACTGCCCATAGAAATATTGTCTATTTCTTTAGAACTTCTTACACTGAAGAAACTGGGTCAATATTAATCTAAGCAAAGACTTAATTCTTAGACAATGGGAATAAATGTATATAGTAGTATTGCTTGAGTTATGACTATAATGTAAATTGTGATGGTCATAAAGATCACATGGCCAATCCTGTTTGTGGCAGTCGTTGAGCAACTGCTGCAGTCATTAAGTGAACCAGTGGTTCTCTATGGAATTGATTTTACCAAAAAATGGAAGTAAATGCCAATTTACCATCACAAAATGCAGTTACATGACTACAGGATACCATAAATGTGGCCTGCCAAGTGCCTGAGGTTCTGATGGTGGGCAATCATCAGAACTTCGAATCCAAGTCATAACTAACCCCCAGGTAGAACTAATCCAAGTCATAACTAACCCCCAGGTAGAACTAATCCAAGTCATAACTAACCCCCAGGTAGAACTTTGTATGGTTATGAAGTGACTTGTCATAAATTGAGCACTACCTGTGTGGGGTTTTTCCCCATGGTTTAAAACAGAGTATCAAACTCAAGGCCTACAGGCCAGTGTGGAAACAGCAAAGGACCAGCCCGTGGTACCTCTGCCAGTGAAAACGGAGTTTGGCAGGGCTGTGCATGGCCTCCCAAGCTTCGTTTTTGCTGCCAGAGAGTTGCAGGAGGCCGTCGTAACCAAAAATGGAGCTCAGGAGCTGTTTTCGCTGGCAGAGTGCTTGGGTCACCCCAGGCGCCGCCCAACATGAGTGACATCAAGCTGGTTACACCCACCCTGCCTCCTGAGGTCAAACACAACCCTGATGCAGCCTTCAATGAAACCGACTTTGACACACCTGGTTTAAAGTAATGGACTTACAAGAGATTTATCTTTTGCTTCAGATTTGGAGATTTTAAGTCTACCTAAATTCCATTCAATTACTGATAGTTTTAGCAGGCTTTCTTGACCAGGACTTGACAATAACTATGACACAGCTAAGCTTGTGTGATATATTTATTGTTTTCTCAGCCAGAACTCTGCAGATATTTCACAGATATTGTTTAGCTTGATAGGAAAATTTATTGCAGGTAGGATGAAGCCAAATTGGTTGCTCACTGCCGGTGTAGCATTATCAAGATCTCTAACACTTGTGGTAATTTGGACCTATTGCTTTCCATTCTACCTTCTCATGAAATATCAATTCTTTCAAAGAGCTTATTTTGGTCTTGAAGCCAAATAGTTGAGTGTAACCCTAACTGTAAAACAATTTGAACATCAAATGTGTCCAAATTCAAATGAGGATATTTTTGTCAATGAAATATATCCTACAATAGTATGACACATTATCATTAATCTATGATAAATATGTTTTTCTCCCTTCAGGCTTTATATCGTGAAGTTTGGGATAAAGAAAAAACACAGTACAGCCTTCCAATTGACATTCCTGAGATTGTTCTGTCCAAAGCAAATTCTGTGAACTACAGTAAAGTAAGAAATTAAAGAATTAATTATTAATGTTTTCATGATCTCTCATTATGTTTCTTCCTCTTCTGAGAATAAGTATTCTTTGACAGTTTATGACACTCTCCAAAATTACAATTATAAAAGTACTAATTTGATAATGTAAGAGTACCTTTGTAAGCAATTTTTAAGAGTAACGTGAAAAGCTTTTCCCTATCACAACAATCCCATAAATGTACCATTGTTTGCAGCCCAAAGATCTTAATATACTATGATATGACATTATATGATATAATACAGGCCTGTCAAACTGGCGGCCCATGGGCCGGATGCATTATGTGTAAGCCACACCCACCCCGGCTCCACAAAGGCAAAAAATGTTGCAATATGTCACGCTAATATGTCACATGATGCAATTAAGTTTGACACCCATGATATAAAATATAATCAAATGTTATATATTTTTTTATAAATATGACATGCCTTGAAATGGAATATGCATTATTTATTTTCCTTCACAGAAACATTATGAACTTGGATTGGAGGAGATGAAGAAGAAAGGCTATGACTTAAGATTGGATGCTATTGAAATCCAGCATGCCAAGTCTTCTAGGAATATTGCTAGTGAGGTATGGTCTGCTATTCTTTGGCATTTCCTCAGTTATTTCACTGTCTATAAAATAGTTACTATTTTGTCTGTATTTTTTATAAATATGTCCAAAAGGATCATATAGAATCCTGGCAATCAAACCATACCTGTCACTTTCATTGCTTACAGTTCATTCATCAGGAATTGGCTGTTAGCAGACCGTAACTATATAAGAAGATGGCACAATGCATTGTGTACTATTGAAGAGTTGAAATGTAATTTTAGTAATAGATTATGTGTAATTTATAAAATTGATGTTTTGTTTATGTTTCATCATTAGTACAAGTACAAAGAAGGTTACCGTAAGCAAGTGGGACACCACATTGGATGCCGGGATATCCATGACGATCCCAAACTAGTGTTGGCAATGCATGTAGCCAAACTGCAGAGTGAAAGGGAGTACAAGAAATATTTTGAGAAGTTTAAAACCAAGTTCAATAGTCCAGTGGACATGCTGTCCATTTTGTTGGCCAAGAAATGTCAGAAGCTGGTTAGTGACATTGATTATCGTCGCTATCTCCACGAATGGATATGTTTGCCTGACCAGAATGATGTCATCCAAGCCAAGAAAGCCTATGACTTACAGAGCGATGTGAGTAGAAAGTTACTACATCTTGCATTATATTTTTTGCCTCTTAGCTTATTTTGTCTCATACTGCATTTGTGAATTATTATGGTTACATCTATAGTAACGCAAGCCCTGTATACATTCTTGGCAAAGTGCAACCATCATCATCATCATCATAAAAAAGAATATCAAATCCCATTTGTGATTGAATGTTAAATAGAACAGAGCTGACTATCCATATACAGAGAATAATTTGCATAGAATTATAAATTTTTTCTTTATTCCTGTCTATTGACCATAAACCTGTGATGTATATGTGCTGCTCTGCATTGAATAGGGTTATCATAAGCAGAGGTTCTTTATAAAAAATACAATTTTCTGTAATTGATTCTTGTAAAAACTATGTGGCTTAGAAAGAGGATCAAGAGGAATTCATTTTTCAACTATCCTCACAAGCTAGTATGAGGAAATTTGTATGCCTTTTATGTTTTATTATTGTTTGTAAGCCACCCATGTTATCTTATGATAGCTAAAATGGACAATTGTATAAATCTTCAATAAATAAAAACTAAATAAATCCATCCATGACACCACCTTTATGTCAACTGAATGGCTCTGTGTTGAGACAAGAGTAATTATACATTAATTTTGAGTAGAGAAGCCTCAGTGGTGTTTTTAGTAAGTGGAAGTAGTATTTTAATAGATTGATGGGTTTCTTTGTAGAATCTTTACAAGTCAGATCTGGAATGGCTCCGTGGGATTGGCTGGATTCCGGAAGGCTCTGTGGATGTGATCAGAGTGAAAAAGGCTCAAGATCTCGTAAATGACAGGTTGTACAAACAACGCCCAGATGCACTGAAATTTACCAGTATACCTGACCCACCTCCAGTCATCCTGGCTAAGATCAACGCTCAACAGATCAGTGAGGTAAATTGAATGTAGTCACCACCTCTGTCTTATATGTGAAATGATAAGGGGATGTGGGTGAGATACAGTGACCTTTGAAAAATTAAAGGGATTTTCACACAGCAATTAAAATTGTTTTTCTTTCCTTCCTTTCTTAGCACCTGTATCGTGAAGCGTGGGATAATGAGAAGGCACAGATTAATATTCCTCTTGATACCCCTGAAATACTGCTCTCCAAGATGAATGCTGTGAATGTTAGCCATGTAAGTTAATTAACTAATTGTATAAATTCTATTAAGATTATCAATATTCCTTTATTACATTGCCCTAAATATATTGCCCTACTGTTAATTGCTCTTAAAAACATAAAGGTATTTGAGTTATAAGTTGCATGTCTATTCTATATTTTCATATTTTAAGAACAACAATTAAACTGATACTTCAATTTCAGGAGCCAAGGAGAATATATAGAATTATAAAATTATCCTATTATTAATTTATTTGACAGTTCATGTAGTATGATTTAAAACAATAGTTTTAAATAAAATGCAAACGGGCCATGGAGTGTCATGATTTAAAAATAGTTTTAAATAAAATACAAATCACTGCAATAGCAACAAAATCTAGGTATAAACACATACATGTTCAAACGTGAATAATTATATAGAGGAAAAGAACAGCATAGGAATAAAATAAAGGTAGAAAACAGGAAACAAATGATTGAAGAAAAAGGAGATCCATATACTAAGTTTTCATAGAGAGGATTAGAGAGAAATCACAGAGAGAGTTCATGAGAGAGTATTTATAGCAGCTAAGGTTAAATTGAATCTACTTTTGGATCTCTTTGAATATTCCTTGAACTACACTAATCTTATCTATTGGGAATCAAGAAAGAAAGAAAGAAAATTATTGTCTTATTTGTTGAAACTACAAAAACAATGACATCTTATATCTGTAATTCAGGCCAGCGATGGTCAATTACAAAATGAAGTAGAATCACTGAATGATTAGTTTTATTATTTTTACACTGAGTTTATATGACTTGGAAACATCTGTAATTGAACAGTAAATTATTATTTTTTTGTAATATAATTGAAATGGGAGATAGGAGGGTAAAAAATAAATTGGCACCACCATTGGTAGAATCAGTTTGGCAATGACTATTTTGGATACCACAGCATGCTACACTGGAATTAGTTGTTGGATGCTGAAAAAGTTCTTCATGTGGTTCAGATCAAATTAATTAATTGCATTCTAAGAAGGCATGGATTCCCACCATCTTTTGTCCACTGGCTTATTTTAGACTAGATATGCATAGGAATGTTCGTTTGAGGAATATGTGTAGACTCCTGTAATTCATTCAGTATTTTTTTGACTATATTGAAATTTGTGCATATATTTTAATTGCAGAAACATTATACTGGAGCCTGGGATGAAGCCAAAGCAAAAGCTTATGACTTTAAAGTGGATGCTC
>JAOYMU010000001.1:32232130-32242898 GCA_025802295.1 Psammodynastes pulverulentus
AATATTTTTTAAAAATATTAGTGAAATAAGTGCCTTTGAGTTGGCCATGCCCACCCAGTCACATGCCCACCAAGTCATGTGCCCACCAAGCCACGCCCACCAAGCCACGCCCACAGAACCGGTAGTAAAGCAAATTGAATTTCACCACCGGACGCCACGCTAGGAGGAGACTCTATGGTGGGGGAACAGGACTTCTGGTCAGCTCCAGAATTGAAGTGGGGGCTTCCGGTTAGGACCTTTGTAGCTCTTTGAGTGTTTAAGGTTGCCGACCCCTGGCTTAAACCATTTACCTTTTGAACTCTTTCTGCAACTTAACTTTAACATATTCCCAGAAAGATTTGAGTTACTACTTTCTTCAGCAGGGTGTTTGATTGGTGTGTGCTGTCTATCAGCTTCCTTATCCTACTAGATTGTTTTCTATTTGGTTGTTGACTGAAGGTCTCTGTTCTAGCTGACACAGATCAACAGCCAGCTTCTATACTGAAAGCTGGTGTGCTCCTGGCATTAACATTGTAAACTCTTGAAATATCATTTTGGTTGTTGCTATTCTATGGTTACTGGACACACTTTTTTTACCTTGTAGGTTTTGTACAAAGAGGGTTTGGGGAAAGGTACCCCAATACCTATGACTCCTGACATGGAGAGAGCGAAGCGCAATCAAGAGTTCATTAGCTCGGTACTTTAAAAACAAAAATATTTTTGATATAATAAAATATAACATGCTAACAAAACTTCAGAAATTTTACCTTTTGTATCTAAAAATATCCTTGAATATACTGATATATTGATCACTTACCTTCTACTCATAAGATACTTCTGATATTAATATTAATATTCAACCATCAGATTTTGAAGAATTTTCATAATCTAGCAACGATGGCAATAGGACTCTATCCAGATATTACTACATGCTATGATTTCTGGTCCAAATAACTTGTTCTTGAGAAGAGGTTTATGCAAATAACTGTTTTTTAAGAAGCAGAATAATTCACAAACAATGATATACGGTAACCTTAAAATATAAGCTATCCATTTTGGTGATTATGAAAGGCCGAGTCATACAAACACATGGTTAACATTTCTATATGCACCTTGGCTGCTGATTACGTAAAATTGCGCAGCAGAGAAAACCCAACATAATCAGAGTTTTGTTCTGGAACTGATGTAATGAAATGCAGGAATGAGATCTTGTTGATAACAAGATTTAGGAAAAATGATCTTGAAATAACTTAGACTATCAGTGCTTTGTTCTGTAGAAATTATAATTGTAATGGTATGTAGTCTGAATTCCCAGGATGGAGGGGCTGCTGGGGGCAAAGAGGAAAGTTTGCTCATCAGGAAGAGAGTTAAAATGTCTCCTCCCTAGTTTTTCCTAGAGTATATCTGTAGTTATGCAAATACAGTGGAACCTCAGGTGACAACTGTAATCTGTTCCGAGAATTCGGTCATCACCCAATTTGCTTGTCACCGGAAGTGCATGCGCATTAAAAAAAGTGTGGCGCAGAAGGGGAAATCACCAGTAACAATAAATTGCCACAGAACAGCAAATCGCCACAGCTGTGTTTGGTCACCACCTGAGCACCTGTTCGCGACCAGAGGTAAAAACTTTTGGTTGTTACCTGAATTGGTCGTAAACGGAAGCATTCGCGACCAGAGTTTCCACCTGTACTTTCTTTAGTCTGGCAAGTTTTTGTCTATAGGTGAAGAGCAATAGAGGAAACCATTCAGAAGTAACTCTGCATGTTATTCTTGGTTCCTGGGACCTGACATGGATTTTAATGTATTCTTCTTTAATAATTCATGCACTTGAATTATTTTAGCATACTGTAGTGAGATTTGCAGAGAAATTATATCATATCCAATCTAAAAATAAATAGAACCAATAGAATAGAATCTATGTAGCTCAAGATTAAGCCATGAAGTCCTTGGTGCTTTCTAAGCTTGGTTATTTGTTTGCTGATCTTTCTTTACCCAATTAGGTAACATCATCAGTGCTAGAGGGTATAATGTTTGCTCTCTGTTTATATTCCATAGCTTGCCCTGCCAGCTATGGTTCTTTGCTTGATAATATACTGGCAGGGCAAAGTACTGTATATAAACAGGGAGCAAACTAGCACGATGTTACCTAGTCGAATAATGAGACATCTGCAAGCAAGACTTCACAGAGCACCATGGACTCCATAGAACCTTAATATCGCTAGCAGTAAGATGTGATCAAAAGTATCTATAGGAATGAGAATGAAAAGATCTATGTAAGTTGGTATGGAGAACAATACACTGTGCTTTTAGTCCATTCCCTATGAGAAAAACATCTCAAGGTAATTTCCTGTTGCGTGGTTTATACTGAGCAAGTAATTGATAGGAAACAGAGGTTATTTGATTATTATTCTATTAATGAGATAACTAATATTGGACCATTATTTTAACCATGTAGACTTCGTCGAATAGAACCATTGCACAATGTAATGGATCTTGCTAACTGGATAGAATCCTTATCTTTAAAATAATATTTTCTGTATTAATCATCTCACCTTCTTAATTTTTCCTTCTAAATGCTGCTACTTGAATGTTGCCTTTATTAATTTATTTCCACCAAAATATACTACAATTTCTCTTTGCGATTTCTCATGGAATATTTTTTTCATATATTGCAGAGATGCCTCTAACAAATAACTGAGGTTTGATTCAAGCACCTCTTTGTCTTACGTTCATATTGCAGTTTTATTATATGTCTTTGATTTCATAAGAATCTAAAACCATATAACTGTGACCAATGAAGTATGTTTTCCTAACTTGTGTGAAATAAAGAAAAAAATAACTATATTTCAAATGACATTTCATTTTTATTAAGTTTACCTTGGACATCATGAAGTTTTTATCATTATTTTTATATTTTTATTTGTATTCTTTTCAGAAAAAGCCTTCAAGCTCTCTCTCTCTCTCTTTTTTTTTTTGCAAAAGAAAAAAAAAAGCTAGATATTTATTTGAATTATATTTTTGTGACTTTTTTTGGTGACTTTTTTGTGACTGTGTGATTTTTGGATACTTTTACAATCTTCAGGTTCTCTACAAAGAAAATTTGGGGACAGCAACCCCAACACCAGTTACTCCTGAGATGGAAAGAGCCAAACGCAATCAAGAAAACATTAGCTTGGTATTGAAAAAAAAAAAAATGAAGTAACTTAAAATAACAAATTTGATCAATCTTGTCCTGCATCTAATATAGCTCAATCCTATTCATTTTATATTTTTTTAAACAACACTCCTTTTTTTTTTTTAATCATTTTTGTTTTTCTTCTTGATTTTATCTCACCCTTTTAACTTTTTAACCATTTTGTTTCCTGGGTTATGTGTCTACCCATGTAGTGATTACACTCTTACTCCATAGTAATCCAGTTTAACAAAATTGTTCACAAACAAGCATCTAATCTTTCATTTTTGAATACTTTCTTGTATGCTGTGTAGGTTTTGTACAAAGAGAGCCTGGGAAAAGGAACCCCAACTTCTATGACTCCAGAGATGGAGAGGGCCAAACGCAATCAAGAAAACATTAGCTCGGTATTTTCAGGAACAACCAATTTATATTTTATTTACTTTATATATACTTATTGTTTACACTTATACATATATTATTCCTATAATGTTCAAAATATTTCCAGACTAATAACTGCACTAGTGTTATAGCTTTATGTTGGCATTTAGAAACTAATATATTACCTAAGCATATGATCTGGTTTTTAATTGTGTTATATTTCTACTTAAGCATGGCTTAAGAATTTTTAAATTGCCATTGTCTTCAGTAAACAGCTTGACTTAAAAAAAAAGATAAACAGCCTTTATGTTATTCATGTTACATGGATCAAAATGATCTTTGCATTTTAAACTTTAAAAAACCCCTGCATTCTTCTAAATGTATGTTTAGAAGGAAATGTAAGATTTCCTCAGAGTGCCTCAAAGCAGTTCTTTACAAATATTTTTAACCATTTTATGTCTGGTAAGACTTAAAAGGAAGGAAGGAAGGAAGGAAGGAAGGAAGGAAGGAAGGAAGGAAGGAAGTCAACACACATACAGTTGTAGATGTTAAGGTACACATGTCTTTTGTGTAAATACACAAAGACATTTGAGCCACATTGAGATGATGGTGGAGCTACTTTGAGCACCGATATTGGCTTCCTGTGCTTTTATCATTCTCAGAAGACCAATCCTGGACTTCATGATCTGCTCTCCCCTTTTGGGCCTTAGGAGTACTAATCACAGAGTTGGTTTCTATCTGCTATAGGGTATCTCTTCCTTACAATTCTTCATAATCTAGGAGCAAGTGAGACCACCCTTGTCTTGAGTATTTTGATTTGATTTTGATTTGATTTATTTATTTTGTCAAGCATATATGAGAAAAAACAAGTATAAGTATGAACATAACATATAAATATATAAGTAAGTACAAATAAAAAGGATATTAGGACAAGGACGGTAGGCATGTTGGTGCGCTTATGCACACCCTTTCCAGACCTCTTAGAAATGGGGTGAGGTCAACAGTAGACAATCTAAGGTTAAAGTTTTGGGGGTTTGGGGAGGGCATATATATCACTTGTGCCTCAGGTTTACATGGAAAGAGTTTCCAAGTGCTTTTGGGGGCTGCCAAATCATGATAGAGGCACTGTTGTCTTTGGAGCAACCAAAATCTAAAACTGGCACATTTTATTGGAATGGCATAAGGTTGATTTGAGCGGCTGGCTATTATATTGCACCATGTTGGAAATAGACTATGTTTATAAGCAGATGATCTTAGAACCTTCTATTAGCCATGCAGAAAAAAAGCAAGGCTGAGAAAATAGAAAATAGTTGTCTGCGTTCTATTGCTGTTGTTTTGAAAGCTATCTCCTTAAAACCCTTCAGGTTGAGTAGGTTAAGAGATTATATAAATAGATTAAAAAAAACCCACAATATTACATGCCTAATAACTTTTTAAGATCAAGAGTTAGTAAAGAATAAATGTTTCTGATATGTCTCTAAACTTGTTTGCATGTTTGGTATTTCTTGATTCCTTACAACTTTTACATGAAGCATCTCTTAAAAATCTGTTCACTAATGGCTGGGGGCATTGATTCAAACTTTCTAATGTTGTCAGATCCTCTATTCGGATAGCTTCCGGAAGCAAGTACAAGGTAAAGCACCTTTTGTCCTGGATACCCCTGAAATGAGGCGGGTTCGGGAGACACAACGGCACATTTCCACAGTGAGTACTGCTTTCTATGAAAGCCAAGAAATGGCCCAAGTAAACTGTCAACAGTAACATATTTTAAGATACAGCAATTCAAATGTAACATCCAAAGCAAAAACTAAAATCAGCTTGTGGCGTTTGGAAAAGTTACAGTATAAATTTTTATAATTTCAATGGACAAGCAGATATTAAGCACTTACTTAAGATAGCTCTCCCCAAACTGATGCCTTTCAAGCAAAAATACTATGGATGCCTTATTTAATCAGCAAAATCAATTATTGGGGAAATAATTCTTAGTTATTACAGGCTGAAAATTATGGGTGTTGTACTCCACTACTAACTCTTACCAGGTTGAAGAAAGCTATCTCAAATATGACTATCTGGAATGAACTTGTATTTTTTTAAAAAATTCCAGGTTAAATATCATGAAGACTTTGAAAAGACCAAAGGTAGCTTCACACCTGTTGTCACAGACCCCATAACAGAACGTGTAAAGAAGAATATGCAAGACTTCAGTGACATTAACTATAGGGGCATTCAGAGAAGAGTTGTACAAATGGAGCAGAAACGAATAGGTCAGGATCAAGAACTGAATAACCTAACAGGTATATTTTATATTATATGGATTTTCCTAAATGAAGCATACAAAACTATAATGCATTGTGTCAAGATATGCAAGAGAATTAATTTTACTGAATTTTTTTTTTAAAAAGTTGATTTATCTTGAGAGTTTACCTGTACTATACTTCACGCTATGTCTAAACCAAATCTGCTTGTAAAATCCATTCTTCATAGCATGCAGACACTATTCTGCACATCAGCGAGTTTATATTGAACTTGTCTATTGAGCTAATGATCTATTCCAGATTCAATTGTTTGGAAGGTATCTTAGATCATCTAACCATAATTGTTTGTCTGTTATGTTCACAGAGGATCACAACAGCTTTGTTGTTTCCCAGTCAAGCCGTGTTTCAAGCATAACTAGTAAACTAGTTTTCTAACTGTGGCTTGTAAAAATGACAAGCATTCATTTATTTACATTTTGACTGTTTGATTGCAAAATAAAACCACAATAACACAAAACAACATCCCACTCTCATCCTATGTTTCTGCAGGCCTTCGTGTATGGCGAACCAATCCTGGATCAGTCTTTGACTATGACCCAGCAGAAGATAACATTCAGTCGAGAAGCTTACACTTGCTAGCAGGTATGTTGTGCTGATTGTGAGCATCATACCGACAGAAAAGAATATCTGAGCTTCATTATGGATGAAACACAAAGTAGCAGCTTATGGTTTTAGCGCTCTCAAAATGCAGCTTTATTTTGTTAGGAATTTAACATATTTTACTTTCCTGCTAAGTAAGAAATCACAGTATTCCCCCTTCACTATTATTTCTATATCTCTGGCTCCCAGTTCAAGCCCAGCGACGTAGCCGAGAGCATTCACGTTCTGCCAGTGCTGTTAGTCTCAGTGGCGGGGATGAAAAATCTGAGCATTCAGAAGCCGCTGATCAGCATTTGTCATATTACAGCAATGGAGGCTTCTTTCCTACAACTACAACAGGTAAACCATGCTGGCATGATCTTTCCTCTTCATACCGGGTGGACCAGGCCGAAGCTACGCTGGCCTGATTTCTTTGCATTGGGTAGACCAGGATGGCCCCGCAGACCGGATCTGACCACATTGTGGGCTGCATCCGGCCCACAGGCCTTGAATTTGACACCCCGGCACTAACTGCTGGAGGTGGCTGACAGAGTAAAAAATCCCCATTCTAGCCATTTCTTAGTTTTGATTTCAATACAGTTTTAAAATCTTAACCTGTGAAGTGTAGTGAAGTGTTGTGAAGGTTGGTCTTGAAGACCTCCAAGCTTCCTTCCAGCTCTATTCTGATTGAGTGATTAATGTTTTAATATTTTAATTATTCTTCTACTTGTTTTATAACTTGTAAATTGCCCAGAGTCACCTTATAGGGGAAATTGGTGGCATAATTTGTGTATGTATGTATGTATGAAAAATTTAATAAATAAAAACTAATACAAACTAAAATAGAATACAAAAAAGAAGAGAGATTAAAAAAAGCTAAAAGTGCAGAAAGAAAAAAAAGAAACATAGAAAGAAGGAAATAGTATAAAGAAAAATATAAAGAAGTGGCTTCCAATCTTTTTCACAATAGTTATATTTTAAGTTCTCTGTAAAAGTTACCTCATGACTCTCTTCTTTTTATAACCTATCCTATCTAATCATCAAAAGCACAAATTCTTTTTTTTTCTTTCGGCTTTTATTTGCTTACTCTCCTCATGAGCCATCCATTTAGAATTTAATCAGCTTCCCTGAAATTTGATAGAAAGACCAGAAGAGCAGTGTTAGTGCCAAATTTCAGGTTTATTTTATGTGTTTAAAAAAATGATAGAAAAGATGGAACTGGAAGGAAAACTACGATTTTTGCCACTATTGATAAATTACCATCAAGGGGAATGTCATACAAAACTTGTAATTCATTGTTCAAAGCAATTCAGCATGGATAAAGCAGAGTGGGAAGACTAAGAATAATGCAAATGTTGGTTGCTGTGGTGTCAACACTAGCTACTGTAACAGGCACACATTGTTTTTGATACCTACATATGGCTGCTTAAGGGTGAATACTCCATAGCTACAGTGCAGGTGTCTAGATTCTGCACAGCAGCACTGGGGATTTGTCAGAAATACGTGTCTAATCTACCATAGCTGTTATACAACAAATGTGGCAAACCAGTTGCACTACTTATTCCTTTCTTCTTTTAGTATTAAACTGACTATGGGCCACACAGTTTATGGATTGTAATTTTGGTATAGCTAGACCATGTATAATTGACAGACTGGATTTTATCATAGATTTTAGTTGTTATTTATTAGTTTATACTAGAATTTTTAATTGAATATTTACAGAGTGTTTTTATTTGTTTTGGTCTCTGGTCTATGACTGTAATAAACTGAATTGAATTTAATTGATACCTACCTAAGGGTTGGTTATAGCATAATAACACCTTGGGAATGCAACATAATAACTGCCAAAATTTATTTAATGTACAACACAAGAGTGATTCTTTTCAATCAGGAAAAAGTACTAAAAAGTAGCAACACCCTTGTATGCCAAAAAGAAAAGAAAATGTTAGTATCGTGTCTGTGGGCAGATATTCTTTTACAATTTTTTTTTACAAAGAGATATTCTAACAATACATATATCAGTGCTTTATTAATGTATAGCCTCAACCACTAACAAAATTTGAAAAAACATACCCAGTGTTCAAGCACCATTTAACCATGTATTTTGAAAGCATACTAGGGTGGGTTTTTTGTTTTTGTTTTGCTTCTTTTGATATGTTTCAACTTCATTTCCTTTGTTAGTGGACTACAAACATGCCAAAACTGTAGAGTTGCCACAACAAAGATCGTCTTCTGTTCAGACTCAACAGACTACAGTATCTTCCATCCCCTCTCATCCATCTACTGCAGGGGTAAGCAAAACTGTCCGACAAAAGTAGCTATAAAAATGGCATTTACTGCAGGCAGAGGGTATTTCTGAATTGAGCCTGTGTACAGGTGAGTCCACCACAAGCCAATGACTTTATCAAAATGGTGGAACCTGAATCATGACATCAAGCTTTGCTCCTTACATGCTTACATATAAGGTCATGATGGCAACTGTAATGACAAACTGTAATGGGGAAGAAACTTGGATTATGTTATGTTACATTTTATCGTTAACTCATCATTGCCTGCCCTGTGTGGAAGGGTTGCCATTTCTTAGGAGAAAAATAGAACCTTCATATGTCTGAATGGATGGTCATCTTTGGGATGAATATTTATTCACTTGAGGGACTGAGGTATATTATTAATGTGTTTGGGAGGCAGGTCTTTATATTCAAAGTTTCACAGAAGTGTTGAAGATTGTTCCCTGTAATGTGTTTATGCTAGTAACATTTGGGTATTATTTTTCTCTCTAATATGACTACAATAGAAGACTTATCGTGCTATGTATGACTACACAGCAGAGGATGCTGATGAAGTCTCTTTCAAAGATGGTGATGCAATTGTCAACGTCCAAGCCATCGATGAAGGATGGATGTATGGAACTGTGCAAAGAACAGGCAAAACAGGCATGCTTCCAGCCAACTATGTAGAAGCAGTTTAAATGGAGGAGACTCACGTTGACATGGACAATAAGAAGGCCCTTTATGCCACATCAGTTCAGTACAATTCATAACAGTCGCCGAAGAGCCTTATTATTTTCTCTCTTGATACATGTGAAGAATTGTCTGGCATCTAAAACTTTCAGGAAACATTATCGACCCTAGTTTGACTAGGGGTTTAAAAGAGAGTTTTGGGTACCCGAAATTCAGTCCATCATCCCTCTTTTAATCCAGCTGAATTTGCACGACTCAGTTTACTTTCATGAATCATTGAATTGTATTGGTTTACGTGGTTTTTCTTCTCAAGAGATGCAGTGATCACCCACGATAGTCTAAACACAGCCAATGTAACCATGTCTGTTTCTAGTATACAACACCTTAAACTAGTTAAAAGTGGAAAGCCTCTCTTCTGCTCTACTTAGAGAATGCTGATGTGATGCATGCATTTTTAATCTGCGTGTTCTTGGGTCGCAGTGCTGTTCACTTCCTCTCAAATTAGTGACTAATAAATGTCATGTTATCGCAAATCTATTATGTGCTCCATTTCTTCATTTTATGTACTTATTTGCTTCTCAGAGTTCTTGCTGGTGTCACTACAAGTGTACAATAAAATTATCCACAGTAGTGATAAAACATCCATAATATTAATACTAAAAAAATCCAAAATGCAAATTAGTTCTAAAACTATTTGATGCTAACATGTAGTCCATGAACTTGAGTCCAGGATCTCCAGAAGCTTGCCAAACATCTTCTTAAAATCCATTAACACAGGGAGAAAATCTAATACCCAAGGGATATTCCATAGCACATGAGCCATTACAGAAACATCAATGCTTCCTCCTGACCTCAGCCGCCCTTACTTCATAAAAGTAAGTAACCAACAATATTATCCACACGTACACAAGCAGGAAATTTGTAGCTGGAGGTTGTCCAATAAATACTGCTGTCCAAATCATACATGGCTTCACAGGGCTTTAAATTGCAGCCAGAAGCTGTGAGTAACCAATGCAGGGCCTGCTTTACAAGTAAAATCTACAGTTGCAAGAAAAAGTATGTGAACCCCTTGGGTTTATGTGGAGTCTTGCATGAAATGGTCATAAAATGTGCTCAGAACTTCATCTAAGTCACATCAATAGAAGAACACAGTCTGCTTAACATAATACTACACAAACATTAGATGTTGCCATGGTTTAATTGAACATAACGTAAACATTCACAGTGCAGGGAGGAAAAAGTATGTGAACCTTTGGACTTAATAACTGGTTGACCTTCCTTGGCAGCAATAATCTCAACCAAACGTTTCCTGTAGTTGCAGATCAGACCTGCACAACGATCTGGAGTAATTTTGGACCACTCCTCTTCACAAAACTGTTTCA
>JAOYMU010000001.1:32248634-32259334 GCA_025802295.1 Psammodynastes pulverulentus
AGAGAGAGAAGAATACTGTTTAATCTGCAGATGAAAAAGATAAAACTGTAAGTGTAGTTCTTTTGAGTGGGCCACTGTAAAATTATACATGCATTTTCTGCACTTGTCGGTTCTGCTCAGAACTGTCCATGCTTAAGAGCAGTGCTTGGAACCTGATTTCTGTCATATCAAGCACGGCCTCCACAAATATTCTTAGTTCCTGAAATCAAAATGGCAGTTCCCCAAGTTGATGGGTGTGTAGTAGTCAAAATACAGTATTGCTGGCAAACTCTGACCATAACCTGTTGTTCAATCCTGACAGGATTTAAAGTTGACTCAGCTTTTCATCCTTCCAAACTCCGTAAAATGAGGATCCAGATTGTTGGGGACAATATGCAAGTAATGCTTCTACATTGTAAACTGCCCAGAGAATACTGTAAAACACTACGGAGGCGGTGTATAAGCCTAAATGCTATTGCTATTAACAGAATTAAAAGTCGTACATTGCGTGAATTCAGATACCACTAGAAAAGTTGAATTCAGAAACATAACCAGTTTGTCTTCACCATGATTCCTGTGTATGTATGGCTACTACCTAGATTGTTATCTGAATACCTATAACAGTCCTCTAGAAGAAAGTGATTAAGCCCATCAAAATATCTCAGGTAAAGGAATATAATTAAAGTAAAATGGCTCACAAACACAGGCTTGAGGGTGAATGTGGGAAGGGGGAAAGGGAAATTAAACAGGATTAGAGGATAAGGACACAATTTAAAATTACCGTATTTTCCGGACTATAAGCTGCTACTGTTTCCCCACGCTTTGAACCCCGAGGCTTGTACAACAGTGCGGCTTATCTATAGATTTTTCTTCGCTAACTACCACCAGTGTGCGCAAAAACCTTTCTGTGTAAATATCTCATTTCACAATGTATATATCTGTGGCTTATAGTCCGGTGCGGCTAATATATGTAAAAAAAATGTTTCTTTTAAAATTGAGTGGGTGCAGCTTATATTTTGAAGCGGCTTATAGTCCGGAAAATACGGTACTTGATCTTATGCCAGTCAGGTGGATAAAAGTCTTTTTTTTTTTTTGCTGCATAATAAGCTTATTCCAAATTTAAGTCTTTCACTATACTGCTATTTAGTATATTCAGGATGGATGTTAGAAAAACCAGAAACAAAGATGTCCTTCTTACTTTTTTCCCACCATCCACAAACTATAAGTTCCAAATTATTTAAATAATGTATTTCTCCCACTGCTCTTCTCCGTGGAGAACCAACTTTTATTATGGCAACACTACCTCTTTTGCTTATTTTAATTTAAAAGTGAAAATAAGCTTACCTGCTGCTCATGATAGCCTTTAAGAACCTTTCTAACATTTAAAACTCTAGGAGAGCGAATAGGAAGATTTTTGATTTCGGCTGCGGTGAGAGAACTCAAGTCACCCACTGTTCTGATATTCTTTGCTCGAATCAGATGTCCCAACCCTCTTGTCCTAAGGGTACACAAAAGAAGGAGTTGTAATCTAGTGTACCATGGAAAATATAATTTTACCATCTAGAAGTGTTTTTTAACTTCGGTACAGGTTCTAACCCAATGCAGCTTGTAAGTTTATGTACATATTGAGGTAGCATGTTTTCCCCAATCTCCTTATCTATGAAACTTTTGCAGAAATAAACAACACTAAATTACTATCCCGAAACAAGTAATTGAGAAGTACAAGGTCACAATATTTCTGCTCAAACTATGCGTCCAAAAGAGCATTTTATCTTCTATTCCAATTTCAAAGAAAATCTTCTGGGTTAGAATAATTTTGTATCAATCAGAATGAATTTAAGATTAGGAAATATTCACATTGTACAGACTAATCTTTTTTTAAAAAATCAAAACACCTCATACGGCACTATTTGAATTTTTTGCCAATATAAACAAGAATGGGATGCACTATTTATATACATTTTCTGCCTATACAAAATATATATTCTTCAGCTGTATTTTCAACATGGTACATAACAATATATCATTGTTACGATATATAACAAATATATAAAATGTATTTCAATATACTGAAAAAAGTACAACTTTATATTATTATGAACATTTCCACATATATAATTCAACAATTACCCCAGAATCTAACAGCAATGCAATGTATCCTTCAAATAGATTTCTGTCAAATAGATTTCTGTCATCTGGTGCTTGCTCCTTTTATGCAGCTAGTGATTAACTTCAAATGAATACATTACTTTATCTGTTAGGAGCACTGCCTAAACATATAAACCTGTAAACTTTTTCAGGACAACCTGACTCAATGCCTTCCTACTTACCAAGTATTTGAAGTAATCTGAGGCAGAATTATGTCGACAGATGCTTTACAGCCCATCAGGGCAGGAAATACACTTTCTGTAGGGACTGGTGTTGGCTCCTTGCCCATTTCTGTAATCTTAAGTAATACAGAAAATCATGAATTTGGATAAGTTTAAGAACTGAGCATGGGAGAAATTGAGATGAGGTACATAAAAGGGATACAAATCTTACTAAACACTTCTTTGAGGTCTTATATTTATGGCTACGGGTTCCAGGGGACAGAGATCCTTTGGTTGGAGTGGTTATAAGCTGGATAGGAAAAGAGGAAAAAATCTTGCTCAAGATCATAGGCATCATCTACAACCCTGTGATTCTTTTTAAAGCAAAACAATTAAAATGGGGTGCTTTATTTAAGAAAAAGGCCAATTCAACAAGAGCATACTTTCAGAAGCAGTTAATACTTCTTCAACAAACTAGCTCAGCTAGGAAAAAAACACACAATGAAGATTCCTTAGTGTTGAAATGACTTTAAGGCATCTACAGAATGGGTTAATTTTTTCATTAACTGGAAGAGACAAGAAATATGTGACTAAGCTTTGACTTCACAGGTTTCTCCTACCGGGCTTCTGCTTTCTTCCATGACCAACTTGTAGAAAGAGCAGCTACACATGAAAATCAGTCAAGGATAACTATATAAGGGAGTAATCATAACGTCTAATTCAAAAAGCAAGGGATGGATGCCTAAGTCACATCAACAGGAAAGAACCTTCATTTCAATGTTCCTTTTCCAATTGATATATGGAGACATCCATGTAATAGCAATAGGAAAATCAACTCATGTTATGTCTTTTCACACCAACTGGGTGTAACTTAAAATTTAATTTTAGAGTTAACATCCCCAAATGAAAAAAAGGCCTTTCTGTATATACATAGGTATGTTTGCATCGCAACTGCACATTTTCTAGTGTTATGTTGTATAGTGTTCTGGAGATCCCAAAGGCTTGCATAAAGTTAGACTTATGGAGTAGAAAACTGGATCTGCAGTAAAAAAAAAAAAGCCCTGGTATATAGAAGAGGGAGGGGAGGGGCTTTTGCTAATACAGAGGATACTCAGGATCCAAGATATGGCTTTTCTACAGATTAATTCGTTACAAAGCTCCTGCATAGCTGATGTTATTTTCTAAGGAAAAAAACTAAGAAGAAGCTGGATAACTACCTTGGCTTGGTGACTAGGTGAAGATTTAGCACTTCGCAAAGATTGAGAGCCATTGCAAGGATGAATTCTAAGTACAGGACTTCGCCGGTCAATGTCATCTGCCAATTCTTCTTGGTAGATTGGATTGGCAAAGGAGACTCTTCGGTTCTGTTCACACATTATTTGACAAATTACTATTTAAGTAAATTTGAAATATCACATAAAGTCATGAACCTACAAAGGCAAATGAAGTAATGTGACCCTGAATATTAGTGATATTTTTAAACTGCAATGCTAAATGTATTTCCTTGAGGAAGCAGAACTTATTGGTGATGTAATAGGGAATTGTACTGCTAACAGTACTGGGCAACCTAAGTGATAGGAAGCACATAAATAAAAGAAGAACAATGAACTTCTTCCTTTTTCATATTTCATTGGAATTCAGGTTAAACATTTGAGACCACGGACATATTATACTTTGGACAGAAAGATACTGAATGCTATCCTTTTGTTAACTCATTGAGGTTCTTTCATTTACAACACTTTATAAGTAGCCTTAACAAGGACATATGCATTTAAGCTTCACTAAGTGAAATACAGATAGTCCTTGACTGCCCTGTTTAGTACCATTCAGTTATGGTGGGGTGAAATAGTAAGTTTACTATTTCACATTTTTTAACTGTTGGAGCATCTTGTGAGCTATTATTTATACATGTCTGACAAGTAAAGTCAGTAGAGAAGCTGGCAGTAAAACTGCAAGCTGCAGTCATGGGACATCTCACTTTATGACCAAAGGCGATTCATTTAACAATTGTGGAAGTGAGGCAGTAACATTTGTTGTCTCACTTAATGACTTTATTGCTAATCCCAATTGTAGTGGTGACTGCCTGTGGCAAACAAAGGATGTTATAAATTCAGCACATCTGAACACTGGAATTTCAAAAAATTAATTCAAACTTTACACATTGTTATTTTTATTCATTCAAATTAGAATCTCTAAATAAAGTCCTGACAAAATTGCTGATGCCAATAGAGAGAAAGAAAATACTACTTAAGTATGTAAACCCTGTACACAATATTCACTAACCATGGGGTCAAATGAAGGCATATTTTTACACAATCAAACCCATTAAAGAACTAAATTATTTGGGGCTGTGACCAATGCATTATCATTTGAGTGCCGTTAGCACTTCATTTAGGCTCTGTATGAATTTATTTATTTAATATTGCCGCCTCCAAATGCCCAACCATCAGGCGTAAGAAATGATTTGCTGAATAAAAAAATGTGTTAAGTAGGATATAAATGTTCAAGTGGCTGCACAATTTACATTAATATAATTTTCCTATAAACCAAGTAATGAAAAGAAAATTCCAGTGTTGATCAAAAGATCACCCTTCATCCAACAGTCTCCCAAATTTTATTGCTTCAGGCATGCCACTTAGACTTTAGTACCTTAAGAGGCTGGCAAACCATGGATTTCAACTATGGCAAAGAAACTAAAATATATATTTAGGGTTTCAAAAGGAGTTTGTGTAATATGCAAATAATTACAGGTAGAGTGGCACAAATAGCTTAAAAATACCTTGTTTGCAGGTGGTGACGAATCTTCTTCTGGTTCTCTTTTGATGGCTCTCTTTAAAATACTTGTAGAAGGGGAAGCTGATGGGGACCATAGATAGCGAGCCTGTGTCCCAGTGGGACTCCCACTGACCTTGGCTAAAGAAAGAAAATCAAGTTCTTTACATTTTGGTGGAGAATCCAAGGTGCTACTTTTCTCCTGCCACAAGACTAAGTTTGGATGTTCACTTGGTGCGTTTGCTGCATTATCTTCTGCGCCTTCTTCCTCACTCGTCTCATTTTCCTGCAGCTCTGCTACCTCAGTGGCAGATGTTACCGTAATCTCTTCTACAGTATTCTGAACGACTCTTTCCTCAGGCTGTGCTCCCACAACTTGGATAATTTTGAACTCTGTATCTGTTTCACTTTCCAACTGATTGCTTTGGTTACTACCGGCTTCCATTCCAGTCTCTGGTTCTGTGTCTGGTTCTAAACCCTGATCTTTAGCACTGACCTCTTCTAAATGAAAATCCAATGAACCGGGTTCTAAACCCTGATCCTTAGTATCAATGACCTCTTCTGAATGAGAATCCAATGAACCGGGTTCTAAACCCTGATCCTTAGCAATGACTTGTTCTGAATGAGAATCCAATGAACCGGGTTCTAAGCCCTGATCCTTAGCACTGAGGTCTTCTGAATGAGAATCCACTGAACCTGGTTCTACAGGCTGATCCTGAGCACTGAAGTCTTCTGAATGAGAATCCATTGATCTGCATTCTGAAATGGTTTCAGAGAAAGGAACATCCAGAATTCCTGAAACTGGCTTGTCACTTTCATTTTGGGCACATGCTAATTTCTCCGGTTCAACGTTTGGTGCATTGTTTCTTGGGACGGCGCTGACAGATTCAGCAACATTGCTGGCCTCTTTCCGATTAGCGGCGTCCTTAACCAAAGGCAGCGGGGTGCTTGTTGCACAAGGCTCTATGCTCAGCTTCTCTGCAAAAGGAACCTCTTCGGCAACCGGAATCAAGGTCAGGGCCACGGTTACTTTGCTAAGGCTCTTCCTTGGTTCTTTTAACTTTGGTTCTGGAGTGGTTGCCTTTTTCAATTCAGGGGATAATTTTTCCACTTGGGGAGACAACTTTTCATCACAGCATTCACAGCTTCTCGATTTCCTTGCCCGCTTGCTTCTTTTGTGCTGGCATTCAGACACATCTATAAATCTCTTGGGTGAAGGAAAGGCACTGATAGCGGTAGCAGAAGCGTCCTCTTTTGAAACGCCACTTGAGTTGTTAGGCACCACAGAACTTGCGTTGAGAGTACTAGTTTCCTGCCTGTTTTCTAAAATAGGCTCCGAAGTGGATTCCCTCCTGTTAGCAGGCTTTCTCCCTGTATCTGAAGAGGCTCTAGGACGTGTCGGGCCTGCATTTTCTTTAAGGTCCACACAGGGACTTAATGGGGGAGTACTTTTTTCTTCTTTTGTACCAATTTCCTTTGTAGTAGTAGACATCGAAGGCACTTCTGTCTCTCCACCAGAAGATATTTTCTGTTTTCCTCCTGACCTGGTTTGGATTTCTACTGAAGCTTGTGAAGAAAGCTCTTGGCTGTCTGGCTCTTCCTTTGCTTGGTTCCCAGAGGAATCATTTTTTTTAAATTTCCCAGATCGTTTCCTCTTTGCTCCTTCCTCTCTTGTTTCACCGATATCAGATTCAGAGTTTTCCATACTGGTAAGTAATCCCTGTGAAGCTGCTCTTCTTGTATGATATCGAAATACTTTTAGTTTCTCCACAGACGCATCTGGGCCTGATTCTTCAAGGTCAGATGCAGCAGAACTGCATTCAGATTTCCCAAGACTCAGGTCCAACACTTCCTGGCTGTTCTCTTTAGAGTCTATGTTTTCTGTAGCATTGTTTATAGGCACACATATTGGTGCATCTGCTGCTTTTTCAAGTTTTTCAGCCTTTTCTTTTTGCCCAGAAGTCTCCCTATTTTGTGTCAGCATCTTCTTTGGCAGAATCTTTTCATCATCTTTTTGCTTGTCCTTCTTTTGTTGATTGTTCTCTTTATCTTGACTATCTACAGCTCCATCGGTTTCTGCTTTTCGTCTTAAAGAACGTCTTAATGTTTTCTGATTGAGTGAAATGTCAGGACTTTGTTTAAAATCAGACACTGCTTCTTCACGAACTTCCATTTCTGGAGATGTATTCTCTTTCTGCTCTACATTTGGCCCTGCATTTTCATTTTTAACTATGTCCAGGAGGACTTTACTCTCCATTGTTGTGCTGTCAGCCGTATTGACATTGGGGATCTGAGCCTGATCATCTAGCAAATGTTCTGCTATTTGGATGTCCGCAGATAATTCATGCTTCTCCTCACAATGCGTTTCAGAAACCTGATTTTTTCCCTCTTGGTCCGACTGCATTTGTTCTGAGGTTTTGTCATCCGAAGTTTCATTCTGTCTAAGACTTGACGTCTTCATCTCAACCATCTTGGTAGACTGCAATTTTGGATTAGGAGTATTTTCTTCTTTAGTTCTTTTTGCTTTGACACATATCTCTAGGGCATTTAAGAATTCTAAGCGTGTCCTCTTCGTGCCAGTGACTGTTTTTCTTGCTTTGAGTTTTACATCATCTTTATTCTCCAGATTTGACTTTTCTTTTGAAGAGACATCTGTAGCAACTGTGCTTTCCTTCTGAATAAACGGACTTGTTAATGTTACAGAAATATTACTGAAAACTGAAGGACTGAAAGGTCTGTTCTCTAAGTCATCAAATTTTTCTAAAGTTACAAAGGCCTGCCTTCTGTTCACCACTACCTGTGGTGTTGGTGAAATTATATCACTAGACCCCGAGGAGTTGCTGCTGCAATTAGGGGGATTTTCATTCAAAGTAGAATCTAATATCGGAGATTGTATTGGAACACAGACATTCAACTCATTTTTCAGATCCAGCTTCTCTTTCTGAAAGTTATTAGGTTGCTCAGTAACAGTAGAAGTAATTTTCTCCAGAGATACATTTGATTTGTAATTTCCAGTTACTACATGTGGAATGAAAAGCTGGTGACTTGTAGCCTCTTTTTTCTGCAATTGAACAATTTAAAACATTACATATTATGAGTTTACTGCTTCCATCATTAATATACCACCTTCCCTATAAAATGATTTCATTAAGCATTTTGTGGGATTTCTAGTCTCCATCCATGTATCTACTTAATGAGATTATAACACTGTAACTACTTGGGAAGACATTTGTTTTAGTAATTTTTTTTCCTATCCTGCCTCTAAAAATGTTTGGTATTGCTTTAATAAAATGATCAGAACACATTGGTCTTAAATTAGTGGCTTGCTCCATTTAAAGATAAACAGCTCTATCAAGAATAAAATGAATTTTTCTCCAACTGAACATCCAAAGCCACAGGATTACCAAACACAATATAAGCAAGCCTAGATAACTCTACATATATCTTACTATGTTATAATGCCACTCAAATATAATGGTATAGTGTTTCTTCAATAGTATTTCAGAAAGCCTGGATTACTGCTGAAGTTTTGTTAAAATAAATAAACAACTAATTTATTTCAGGTAAAATCCTTTCATATAAATCCTTTATCAAGAAAACTCTAAAAACGCTTTGTGTTATCCTAAACATAAATAACATTCAAAACAGAAAGGTACCTGGGGTGTTAATTTGTCCTCTTTCTTCCCATGTTCTTCCTTTGTGTCAACTATAGGTTTCTCCCTACAACAAAGACCGTTGGTTAAGATGCAGTGAAAATACAAACCCTTTTAAAATTTTCTTCTGGGGCTTATTACTTACAAAGAATCCTCCTGGTTCTGAGTGTCCTGGGAAAACAGAACAGCATCTTGAGACATATCCAAATTATTATACATGACAGGAATATCATCCCTGAAAAAAATGTACAGAAAAAAACACAACATGAACCAAACTTTTATTTCTGCAGAGGATGTTTGAGGAAATTGAATTCTTTCTGTCAGACAATCGTTTTCAAAACAATTTAACTGAGAATTCTAGAAAATATCTAGATTCAAAGTATCTAGAGCAGGGGTCTGCAACCTGCGGCTCTGGAGCCACATGCGGCTCTTTTGGTCCTCTACTGCGGCTCCGTTGGCTGATCCCATCACTGGCTGGTCCCGCCCCTGTCCTTCCTGATATTTCTCGCCTGGTCTGAGAAGATAAGGGTGATGGCGGGGGATGGAGACTCGCTCCATATTCCAAAGCAGGATGACTGGGTGGGAGTGAGTGACGTCAAGTTGGCCACGCCCACCCAGTCACACCGGTTGTTAAACTATTGGCTCCTGGTGTTTTCTTTTCTGTGGGAAATGGGTCCAAATGGCTCTTTGAGTGTTTAAGGTTGCAGACCCCTGGTCCAAGAAGAATGAATGTTGCCATTTCTAGCCTAATACTAGTTTCAACTTCTTATTTCTTCTCACAGTGGGTTCCGGTCCCAAATTATAACGTAAGTTATTTTTTTTAAGCCAGTGAAAAGGTATTACTCCATTATTAATAAGCTACTAACTCAAGTTGTTACTAACAGCTTTGTAATTGGTGCTATCAAATAAATAAGCATTCAGGATGCTGACAGCATACCATACAATCTTCAATTACAACTGTTTTTGAAATAGTTCATCTTTATTCCCGCATTGCTGGGTATATAATCTCAGAGGGGCATATTTGTCTACTAACTATCAACTTTCTCCTGTAATATTAACTTTACTTGGTTTTCTGTGTTGCTGGTTACCTCCCAAATCCTACAGCTAGACTTTTTCAAATGTCAAATTTTAATGCAAGAAATTTTGAATTGCCTACAGGTGGCTTAATAGTAATAGATTCTTTTCTTTTCTCTTTTTAAATTAATTTACTTACTGTATAAATCTACAGAAAGAAAAAAACCAAGATGCAACAACTTCAAATATTCTACACTGCTAATCTTCATAATGATTTGAGTTCATTTACTGTAGAACAGGGAGAGATGATAGAATGGAGGCAGAATATTTTTAAATGCATCTTTATGATTTTTCCAATTTTTAATATTTTTATTTCTAATAAGGCCAAATTCCAAACTTTCTGTAACCTCTATAGGAGCAGCAAGTTTTGAGACTGAATGCCCCAAATGTACTTTTCAAAACAAGCTGCAAATAGGAAGTTTAGAATCAACAAAGTTTGATTCAACAGAATCAAACTGATTGGCTTCCAAGATTAAAAACAAGACGCAGGTGGGCTGTACAAAGACAATCATGCTGGGGAATTCTGGGAGTTAAAAAACACTGGTTTAGAATAGGAAGATCTTCTCCCAGGATATAACAATCCCTAATATGAAGTTGACAAATTTACCATCCACTTCTAAGAATTGTAAATTGAACTGAATTGAGTTGAGTTGAGTTGAACTTCTTTGTTAATATGTATGCTTAGCTTTATAGCTTTAATACCTTTTAGGATAAATGCATACTGGTAGTACAGAGAATAACTAAAAAAAATGACAGCATACTGTGAAATCCTTTAATAGGATGCAAAAATGGAGGTCTTTTCTTGGGTTTGCATTGTGGTGACCAGCATCATAACTGATAACAGATAATCAGAGTTGGAAGGGATCTTGTAGGTCATCTAGTCCAACCCCCCACCCAAGCAGGAGACCCTACA
>JAOYMU010000001.1:32501957-32506957 GCA_025802295.1 Psammodynastes pulverulentus
TTCCGCCGAGGTGGCGCTCAAATAGAGGTGGCGTTCAAATAGAGGTGGCGTTCAAATAGAGGTTTTACGGTAACTGTATGTTTACCCTACTCATTGTTAAACCTAGATAATATTCAGTGACTCAGACAGCTTTCTTGAAGTCAGGTCATAAGAGACAAATAGAGTTAAGTTTCATGGTGATAATGGGAGTTTTCAACTGTCCTGGTATCTGCTAGAAACCCAAATCTGCCAAGACTTTTGTCCAATAAATTCTAGTCTAGCTAATAACTACATTTCTCATAAAATGGAAGTACAAGGGAGCCTGTTATCCTGGACTTAAACCTTACCAGTAGGGGGGAATCAGTAGAAGGCTGAAGGAATGATGGTGACAGGAAGATCCAATGGCTTGAAATCCAATAGTAGAAAAATGACTGGGAAGGATGCTAAATCCTGAGAAATGAATTACTGAAGGTGTAGCTTCAAACCATTCCTATTAGAAGGAGAATTGGGAAATGCATAAGCAGCCCAGGATGGAAAAACAAAGAACTAAAGAAAAAGGAAAGAAAAAGGGAAATGTGTAAGAAATGGAATGAGAGATATAAAGCCAAAAATGAATACAAATACAAATCAGTTGCCAAAGTCTATAGAGATTTGCTCAGAATGAGCAAAGGCCTGCAAGAAATACCCCAAAACATTCAAGGACCTTAGAACAAAAGACCAAGAGGCTTCAGGTCTGTGTGATGAAAAGGATAATGTCAAGCAAATTAGCAATATGCGTTGGCAAGAAAACAGAATGTCTTTTTATATCTGTCTTCCCTTCTCAGAAGGGAAACAAAGCCCTAACTGGCTTTGTGTGTTACTATTGGAAGATGGGAATGGCCATTCAGAGCAGACAAGGAAAGGGAAATTTTTAAGAATCACTTAATTAATTTAAACAAACCCCAGCCTCTAGGGCCATATGAATTATAAACCAGGCACTAGAACAGGTGATTGCAGAAATGACTAATTGTAATCTTTTGAAAATTTCTGGTAATACCACACTCTTCCAGGCCACAAGGAGAACAAAATGTTGCCCTCGTTATCACAAAGTAGAAGGAGGACGATTTGGGAAATTACAGATCTGTCAGTGTGACTGGGCAAGATTATTAAACAGTACATTTATGAGCACTTAGAACAAAAGGCAGCATGGATTTGTCACACACAAATGATGCCAGAATAACCTTATCTCCTTTTTTTGGACAGAGTTATTAGCTTAATAGACATGGGGAATGCCATGTTATAGTCTACCTTGCCCTCAGAAAATCATTCAACATTTTCATGATATACTCATTAATAACATGATAAAAAGGATAATATGGTTATATGAAGTCATAATTGGCTGGATGACTCTACTGAGAGAGGAAATGTAAAGATTTTGCATTAGCCTAAAGAGTAATATAAAATGGAGCACCAAAGGCCCTTGTGTTCTACGATTTTTTTCATGAATGCTCTGGATGAAAGGTTTGAGAAAAGGATCATTATCAAATTTGCCTTTGACATAAAACTCATAATACAAATGTTAGATGTGCCAGCATTTTAGAAGAAAAAGAGAAGAAGCCTTGAGAAGCAGTGGATGAAAGAAACAGGAGGAAATACAACAGAGATTAATGTAAAGTATATGTCCTTCTGGCATGGCAGAAGTACATGTGAAAAGATCAGAAAGTTCTAGTAGATCACTAATTAATATGAGCTGGCTGTGTGATGTAGTTTCTAAAAAGCAAAGTTGTTTGGGGATGAATTAATTGAAGTACAGATCACAAGAAGCAATAGTTGGCCAGACCACAACTGAACTAGCACGTCCATTTCTCAACACTTACTCGAAACAAAACATAAGCAAACCAGAACTAGCTAAGAAAGGGTTATCTAGATTAAGGTGACCAGACGTCCTGCTTTTGGTGGGACAGTCCCAATTTTCGGCAATTTGTCCCGCGTCCCACGTCGTTTTAAAAAAAGTCCCGTTTTTAAAAAAAATATATTTTTTTAAAAAAATTCCCTTACCCTTCTGTGCATGTGCGCGCTCTCCCCCCACCCATCTGCGCATGCATGCACTTCCCCATGCTTCTGCGCATGCACGTGCACTTCCCCACATTGTTCTGCGCATGCGCGCAAGCTCTCCCTTACCCTTCTGCGCATGCACGCTCCCCCTCCCCCGGCCAATGGTGACCCGCTTTACCGGCTTTGGTAAAGCTTAAATCTGGTCACGTTAATCTAGATGGTAAAGAGATTAAAAACCAAGTTTTCCGAGGAGCAGATAAAAATTATGTATGTTTAGCTTGCAGAAGAAAAAAAAGTATTATGGCAGTCTGAAGGCATTTGATGGTGTATGCAATAAGGGAATAAGTGCCCTTGAGGTCAACCCATTTCCTCTTCTGAGGTCCTTCAGTGCTGAGGTAATCTGCACCTGTGGGTCACCAGAGATTGAAAATTAGGTCTTCTTCTGGCTGTGCACTTTTCATCATTTCCCAGGGACCTGAGATTTTGGAAACAGGATGGAAGGTGCACCAGGGAATGGGAATGGGAAGATGTGGTAGTCTACAGTCCAGATTGAATATTTTGCAAGCTGTTACCACAATATTTCAGTCCAAAAACAATTTCTTAAACCCTTTTAGGATAAAGACAAAAGCCAGGACAGATAGGCCTTTAAACAACATACATGTCAAAATCCATTTTTCCCAATGTTAGGTGTTACTGAGTTGGACCTAATTTCTGATAATTGCATGAAGAAATATTTGCCATCTTGATATGTCTCCAGCCATAACCTATAACTCTTCCAATAATTTGTTTGGCTCCATTTGTTATCTTTTGGCCTTTTTCAGTACCTCCAGTCTTCTTGGGCATAATTCTAATCCATCACTCATTTATATCACATGCCCAAATTATGTGAATTTCTGCTTTTTGGCCACCATCCTGAGGGAGCAGTTAGTCTTGATTTGGTCTAATTGATCCATTCTTCTTGAAATCTGTGGTACTCCTAGCAATGGCTTCTCTATTCATAATTTGAAAACATCTATACCTTCAGCCCTTCTCAATGTCCAGCTTTTACAGTCATAAATTGCCATGGAAGTAGAATGCTTTAAATTTCCTTTCAAATGGCAATTTATCTTTGTGATGATTGAAGTGCTATTTTCATGTGGCTCAGTGACTTTGTCACTGCTTTCATCTTCAGGATTGATCTCTTTATTTCTCCAGCACTCTGTCCATCTTTATCCTTGAGCCAAAAAAGCAAAACTTTTCAGGACCGTCTTTTTTGTTTTCAAATTAAGTTCATAAAGCATGCAGGCTTATATCCATATATTACTAAATCATTGTGTTTACTTGTTCGTCTGTTTATGCCCCCCAAGTTAGTCCAAATGATGCATTATATCACAATAATTTTTGAATCAAAGTACCAAAATTTGCCAATTTAAAGAATAGAATACATTAAAATATTGGGACCCATTACTTCTGTGAAATTGGGATTTCTATCACGTTCAGATCAGTTTTATTTGCAAAATTGTAGCTGTTGCAGTGTCCCATGATCACATGATTGTGATTTCCAACACTCCCTGCCAGCTTTCCACAAGCTAAGTTGATGGGGAAGCCAGCAGGAAATGGAAAGTTCCTTCTCCCACTGCTTTTTTGCCCACCCGTGGTCATTTTATACACTTGATTAGGTGAGTAAATGTCAACTTATTATTGAACTTTACTTGCCATTACAATAATTTTTCTATTTATAATATATATTCTTCTTATATAATCACAGGACAACTCTGTATTGGGGTAAAAAAAATGGCAGCCTAATATTTAATGTTAATTCTGATTAATCAGACTGCATGCCAGGAGTTCGATCCTGACCAGCTCAAGGTTGATTTATCCTTCCATCCTTCTGAGGTCAGTAAAATGAGGATTCACATTGTTAGTGGCAATATGCTGAATTTTAAAGAAGGCTGTAAAGCACTATAACATGGTATATAGGTCTAAATCAGTGGTAATATTCTGTTGGTTTGTTCCTAATCGGGCGAGCCAGCAGCGCTGGTGACCGGTAGCTCTGACAATAGGCATTTGGGCGTTTTTTTGAGCCCTCCCACCCATCCACCCACGCTCTTTCTTTACCTTTATCCGTTCAGCTAAATGACGCGGCTGAGCGGATTGCTCTGCTAGAACAGCTGAGAGGCACTTTGGCTGGGGCTTGTCTGAGCTGCACACGCGCGTGCGCGCGCTGTCACAGAACCGGTGGCAGTGCTGGTAGGAAACCACCGCTGGTCTAAATGCTATTGCTATTATCTTTCTGTCAAAGGATGACCCAATAGGTTACAGAGTTGCCTAGTATAAATATAAAATTAAAGTATTTTTCCAGTTACAGTATTTTCATGTGTTAATCTTTCTCTCTCTCTATTTTTGTGCACAATTTTGGACTTTCAAACTTCATAATACAATATAATTGCATGGCAACTGGCTAGCCAAGTAAATTAAATGAAGAAATAAATATTGGCAGATAACTTTACTCCAAGATGTAGAGCTCTGGGAAGTGAGGTTTGGATAATTTGGCATATTTCCATATTTACTAGACAAAAAAATGCTTTGAAAACAGGCATTATCTCTGCTTCTGGTCTACATCCTAGGGAAGTTTTGAGAATAAAAGTCTAAACTTCTTTAGAAAGAGGGTGGACAGGGTAACAATAATATATCACTTTTTGTTGTTTGCACAACTATTGTAGTGAATATAATTAATCCTAAATCAATTGTGGTAAAGAATATTATACAGGTTATAGCTGCTATTCTTTTTGCGCCATCAAAATTGTTTAAAAATTCTTTTAGCTTGTCATTGCCAGGTTTCTTACTATGCCCAGCCATAAGGCAAAATAAGAAATTGTTTGGGGACGGAGTTTTCAGTTTGAGAAGTCACAGGCCTACTCATGCTTTACTCCAAGTATAGGAAATCAAACTCCTTCCAAATGCCTTGGACTACACATCCTACAGTCCCTTGCTGTTAGACATTATGT
>JAOYMU010000001.1:32556439-32566545 GCA_025802295.1 Psammodynastes pulverulentus
AAGGGGCAGGGCCTCAATTAACTCACTCTGTCTAGAGCTAGGAAGAGTACAGAGATAACCCATGTTTTCACTGGATACCATCGCCCACACAGAGAAGAGGCATATCAGGTAGGACCAATGCTCTCATCTATCGGGTTCCAATGTTTTACATCCCCAGTCTTCCTCTCAGAAAGTTATTTGATAAAATTTGATTTAAAAAATGGTAATCGTCCGAAATCTTCTGTGGAATATGTGACTTTTTAAAGTCTCAGATATGCAACTGTATTTTAGTCATACTAAGAGATATTGAATATTTGTCATTTAATAGCTCATATATATTTGGTCTTTCAATTCTATCGTATTTGATGGTTAAAAGAATAGTAAAATTGGTGATTAATAGATTGTGGAAGAATTTTTAAAAGCATGTTTATTATGAAGATATCAACATATTCCTCTTATTTCTTAATATATAGGATGGTTTCAAAACTGAACGATAAGAACTAAAATAGTCACTTTTACACAATTTGTTTCTCACCCGTTTGTGTTTAGATATTCAATCTATCCCCTCATCCCCATTTGCATTTTAATGCACATTGTCACTATGAAATATATATTCTTCCCAGAGGATTCTTTGGCCAAATATAAATCTCAGGTGAGAAATAGACTTGTTGGTAAAACTATATATTAACAGAAACAAGCAGTTGTGGTTAAAAACGATTTATCCAGCTTGCTACATAAGTTCTTCATCTCTTGATATCATAATAATCAGCAATGCCATCACATTGGATTAGTTGGAAAAAAGTTGGTTTGTTAATCCATAAAACCAAGCATAGTAGCAGTTTACCCTCTATAACACTGGTGGCTAGGGTGTTTTTCAGATTTTCTTTCCATCTCATAGACAAACATCCTACAAAGTCATTTGATGAATTATCATTAGGAAAATCAATGCAGGAAAATGACTCTAAAAGTAACTTCAGCAGGCGAGTAGCCTGTCACTCTGTTTTAGAACAGCTACATAAAAAAGTTTTGTATAGTTTGTATAAACTATGCCAATCTATTCCAGCATCATTTGTCCTACTGGATTACAACTTCCAGAGTTTTTAGTCAACAGGAACATATTGATCATCTATATGATCAATATTTTATATCTCAGAATTTGAAGCTGCAGGGTTCCCTACAGGTAGCTCAATCTAGAGAGAAGTAGCATTCCAGGATAGAAGTGACAGAGAGACAATTGATTCAAAGACAGGGTTTCATTAGTAACCATGATCTCCAGTTAGCTTGCATTGCCTTTATAATGTTGAGATCTAGAGTTCTAGTAGAGTTCAAGCCATCCATGCTTTTAATGGATTATCATTAAAACAATTTTTTCTACCAAGTGCTTGTTTCCTCTTTAATTTTTATCGAAAGGCACCTTGCCCTGTTTCATTTTAATAACCAAGAGACAGAGAAGCCCCCACAAACCTGTAATGTAATTTTTTTATTACTTGACCAATTGCAATGGTATGTGCTTGCAATAAGGTTGAGGAAATTTCCTTTGGGAAAGAAGGATTGATGCTTGGAGGCAGGGTATGGTGGGGGAGAAGACACATTACATATAAAGCGGTTTCAGGAAAGATTATTAACTTGAAATTGCCCTACAGACATGTATAAGATTGAGGAAGTTGAACTCCCATTGGGATTTCCATCACTTAGTCTGTACTGTTAACAGCATTGCCCCAAAGCTCTCCATTAGCCTTCAGAACAGGCTGCAAAAGAAATGTAAAACAGATGAGGTATTCTCCTGGAGTCTATGTGATGAAGCAATCGATACAGCCTCAGATTCATGTGGTGTGTGTGTGTGTGTGTGTGTGTGTGTGTGTGTAAGCGTATGCCACCATGCTTAGCTCTGTCTAGCCTTACAACATTCTGACACAAAGAAAAATGATGGTTATTTACACTGGCGACCATTTGGCTTACAAAATTTATAAGGTCAACCAGCTGGGCTGAAAGCCTCATTTTGAAATCTTCTTGATTTGCAGACCAAGCATCTTGTCAAGCCCTCCTTGGCTTGTAAAGTGTCTACTGTCTGAATGGGAACAGACCTGTGGAGGGCAATCAAGAGTTGCTGCCATTTGATTGGTTCCACCTTGGCAGCAGTCAAGAGATGCTGCTGTTTGATTGGTTCCACTTTGGGAGCGCTCATTTTAACTGGTCATGGTGTTAGCAGGTCAAATTAAAGCTCGGCTGCGGGTGGGCTTTGGTTCCATTTTGCTCTTTCTTCCTCTAAAACAAGGGGATGGGGTTAGAAAAAAAGGACATGAGGGACAGGGAAGCAGGAACTGATGATGTTTGCTTATGAAACATTTCAATCCAGCATAATAAATGCTTCAATTCCTTCTAGAGCATTTTATGATGAAATGCTTAAAAGGCTTTATTAAACCACCAACTAGGCCAGAATAATAAGGTAACTTGAATCAAGTTGTCCCAACAAATTGTACTAAAAGCATGGCCATAAAACACTGAGACACAGCACCTGTAAACACTCAAGGTGATCCTCTCAGTTGCCATCTTTTGTACATATTTTCTACTGAGGAAACAGGATATTGAAAGGCAGGGTCTGGCTAAACAGAAGGATGCCAGAAATAAATACTTTATCTGTCCTGAAATTTGACTCCTTTGGTTGTACTGCACCAAAGCTAGGTTTTAACTTTGAACCTGAATGGCCCATCACATACCTCTGATGTGGCTGCTGCTGACCAAAGTGGCCAGTGGTTCCATTAAGATTATATCATGGCAAGTACTTTGGCCCACAGGCTAAAAGGTTCCCTAACACCTGTGCCACAGAGGTCTTACCATGCTTTAAAAAACCCTTTTGAAAAGCAAAGTAAGAAAGAAAATTAAATAATCCAATGTCATTACCCGATAAAGATGGGGTAGGAGGAGGAACTATTTTACAATTAAGTGGGGAAAATTGGGTAGCTATAAACATTATAAGTCACATACTGAGTCAATATAAGGTATTCTTGGGCATCTGCTGGAAATCCAATGTCCAAAGGGGCACTTCTGAAATTTGTCCAAAATGTTGACCAAATCTCCGTCAATCAATATGCAAGTTGTCAAGATAAATTCAAAAAGTATATATTCAAAAAGTAAAATATTACTTTTTCTGTTACCATTCAAGCGGCATATTAAAATTAGCTGGCATGTTTTGCCTGGTGATCTGGCTCACACTGTGATTCAGAAGTAGAAAGTGACAGAGAACCTCTCAAGAAAGTTCAGCTAGAGAAAGGGTGTCAAACCTGATCGCATCGCAGGCCCGATATTGTGACATATCAGGATATTTTTTGCCTTTGTGGGTGGGCATGGGCCATACAGGCCTGGTTCCGGCTCTCAGTAGCCAGTTTGACAAGTCTGAGATAGAGCAAGGAATACATTAGAGCTTCAACAACATTGTATTATATCAATTTCAAGAATTTAATACTTGACTATTTAGAACAACAAAAAGGAACAATCACAAAAAATCATACTCAAAAATTCACAGGTTATTATTGCAATTAGAAATAGGTCCACTCGATCGTGGTTGGGGTTTAAAGTAGGTGTGGGATACTGATATTGGTAAATCCATATAGGAAACAAATTGGTAGGAATTATGGAAATCAGGTAGATTCACATTTACCTTTAATGCCTTTAATGCAAGAACAGCACTGGCACCTGACTTCATATATATTTAATTTTGCACTATATTGTAACTATTTTTAATTTTTTTTATGATTATTTGCTTCCCAGATTAACTTGTTTGAGATGGATGGCTACAAAAATTAAATTAAATAAATAAATAAATAAATATCAAAATTATTCTCCCAAATATCAGAGTGGTTATTAAAATAAAGTATCATTCTTTCATTTATGATAGTTGTGTGATAAAGCTATACAATTTTAGTGTAAACCTTTTGGGGAGTTCAGTACCATTATTAAAAAAACAATTAAATGTGGCCCAGAGTTACGCTTACTGCATTTATTTATAGGGCCAAAACTCAAGCTTAAAAAATAAGGAAATTATTATTATTAATTTTAGCAGCTAAAATAATAATTGCCCAACACTGGAAAATTCTAGATGACGTAACAACTAAGATGTGGACTAGCAGGTCCTCTTCAATTGCCATATTAGACCAAATACAAACTTAAAATAATGAGACATCAGAGGCAGGAATCACAATACTATCACATTTGGATAGATTTTGTGGCTTACCTCAATAGCAATAGACCACAATATGGTAACATTTTACACATATAATATGACACATTTACAGTACAGTACCTGTCTCTTCGTTTACTTTTTAATAGATTTTTAGTATATTCTGTATCTTTTTTCCCCCTTTATGAATCTTGAATTTAAATTAATTTAGTTGCTTAATAATATTCGGTCATCATAGTTTAATAATTATAAAACTCAAGATGTATTTTTTCACTTAGTAATCTGCAAAGCAAAAGGTGCCCCTTTAAATAAGCTCTATTTTAATTCTGGCGTATTTTTTTTGTCTTGCTCTAGAATAGGGTTTTATTGTTGATCATTTTATTTGTTTTTATTGAAGACTGCTTTGTTCTTTGTATACCTCCTTAGGCTCCTTCAGGATGAAGAACTGTGCTTAAAATAAACAATAATTTTAAAAAAATATTTTTGTTCTGTGCAATAAGAAATATAGTCTGAGCACACCAAAGTATTAATGGCAAGTCAGAATAGCAACCAAGATCTGGTTTGTTTAAGGAACAACAAGCAGTTGATCAAAGATTCATATAAAAAGGATAAGAAGAATGAAATCAAATGTATATGGGGAAAACAGAAACAAATAAACAACTGGATTGGTTTAACAGAATGCAAAGGCTGTACAAAATCTCAGCCAGACATTACAGCTGAAGTCTAAAGGCACAAAGGTCCTTTAGCAGTAGGCTTAATTGTCTCTGCCAGCCAAACTGCTAGCAGGTTGGTGCTCAGCAATTAAACTGCCAGCCTTGAAATAATAAATCTTTCTTTAGCTCTCTTGAGAAAATACACATGTAACGAGCATCTCGCATTTTCCTTTTGCAGTGTTCTCCATCTTACAGTCTCAGTGGGTACTAGTGAGTTGATGTCTTTTGGAAAGCAAATATAAACTCTTGAAGGAAGCAAGAGCCTATCCTTAACACAAAGCAGGCGACCTTTCATGTCTGAGGGCCACAGTTAACGTTTGGAAGGAGGCCATATGCAAGGGGAGGCGATGAAAAGGAGCGACAATGGGCTAAAATGTTTTCCTACTAGATTTTGGGGAACGTTTTTAATTCCCTTAATGTTTAAGGCTTACACCACAGTTCTAATATACTGCAAATGGTGCTTGCAACATACAGCAGCCTGCAAAAAATAGGTATGGGGATCATACTTTAAAAAAAGTATTAGGACCATAGAGATTTTTTGAATTTCATGCATATCCGTTTGAGGCTCATTTTCATATCCCCACAACTGTTGTACAAACATGTTCCACTGATTCCAATTCCACTGATTGATCTCAGAGTTAGGAAATTTCTTCTTAGTTCAAGGTTGCTTCTCTCCTTGATTAGTTTCCATCTATTGTTTCTTGTGGTGCTTTGGAAAATAGTTTGACCCCCTTCATCTTTGTGGCAGCACCTCAAATATTGGAACACTGCTATCATGTCATATTTGCTTCGTTGTGTGGCTGCATGGCATGATTCTGAAAACAGCTGCCTGGATTGTATTTTGGTACTGCTGTCACTTCCAGAATAGCACCATATGTCCAAGCCATCCATTTCGTTGCTTTAATGTGGTGTGCATAGCACTGCAGAAGCTTTCTTTCAGAAACTTCTGCAGTACTGTGCAGACCCCAATAAGACAGGATTGGTTAATTAATTTGACCAGTTCTATTCTTAGGATGGCACCCAATATTCCCTGTTGGAAGAAATATCCTTCTGGGTTCAGTTCTAAGTGGGGAAGAAAGACAATGGAAACATGGAAGCTGATTGGAAAGATGGTTTAATGGTGGACTACAAGACCCCATGGTTTTGATGAATGCCTATTGATGTTGGGGAAGAAAAGGGGAAGAGAGGCTGAGGGTCCAAACAGAAAAGGGCGGAGATGCTGAGAGTCCCTGAGTTGTTTTATACCCTCTGTTGGGCCCCATCTTAGAGTTTCCTTTTCCTGTGTACGAAATGTATCCCATTGGCTGTCAGACGCCCAGGGGGCGGGGGTCTTTGCTAACTTTGTAGGCTTTGTCTCTGTGTTAAGTTTGGTTGAAACTTGCTGGGTGAAGCAATGAAGGGGCTTTGGGCAATTCCTATTATGGATCTGCCTGAAGGAGGCAGAACTTTGTTATGTAGAATAAACTGGCCAAGGCCTCAAATGGTCCATTAACAAGGGTGGGAGACCTGAGTTTCTGTTTCTCTTGAGTTTCTACTTCTCTTTTAGGGGAAATATCCTGCCTTTTAGTATATCCCCAAATCACCTTTGTTAGCCTTAATGGTCCCTTGACAAAGGTGGGGGGGGGCAGGAAGCTGCAGCTCCTTTTCTCATCCAGGGAAATATAATATTCTCCCTTTTTATATTTCCTAAAATATTTCATTTTTCTAGGAGAGAGGTGGGTGCTAACTTCCCACATTTCCCCATAGACAATTATAATCTTGTCCTTTACCAGAGAGTTTGCTATGGCCAACTTTGTGTTACACTGGAAGTTTCCGATCAGATCTCAGAGATGGAGTTTTCCAGGTGATTTCAATCAGGGACATA
Source organism: Psammodynastes pulverulentus (assembly GCA_025802295.1). Classification (NCBI taxonomy): domain Eukaryota; kingdom Metazoa; phylum Chordata; class Lepidosauria; order Squamata; family Psammodynastidae; genus Psammodynastes; species Psammodynastes pulverulentus. The sequence goes on from JAOYMU010000001.1 coordinate 32,563,173, forward strand.
AAAGATAAGAGATATCTGTTCTTCATCCAATTTAAAGATTACTTCAGATGTCCCCATAGCACACAAGAAACAGATTTTGTCCCATGTCTTAGAACAGTCCTAGCCTGGGGCTTCCTTCCTGCTCCCTCCTTTGCTTCAGTTGGAGACTGTGGATCATGGAAGGAATCAGCACAGCCAGAATCAAATCTGGAGCATTGGAGCATATATGAAGGATAAAGACCAGCCATCTTGACTTGACTTTAAAGAAATTAACTAGAACATATCTTTGATTTATTAACAGAAAACTGAAACAAATTTTCTTTGTCTTCCCCCAAGAATACATAACAAGGAGCTGCAGAAGAATCTCACTACAACATCACATTCTAGATTAAAATTGCACTTTGTGTATGCTTAACTTAGGACACACCTTCCTATAAAAGGGTTGGAGGCCTGGACTCAAGGAGTATGTATGAAATTACCATTTTTAATTGTTCAATAATGATGCTTTTAATATGATAATATTGAATGTTGTGACGTTAAGCAGAACAAATAATATGAAATCACATTTTTTTGTCTAAAACAAAAAGGGTAGGTTGATTTTGGACATCATTTATTATTTTGGAAGTTTTTCAGGTGAAGAAGAGAAAATCAGGACATATATTTTAAAGTATGTAAATCAAACAAATAACAGGCTTTTTAGGCATCAGGACAGCATGAGGCTTTACTATAAATAGCAGTCATTGATCTTTAAAGTATATTTTTATGAAACATTAAGTAATCATACAGCACAGCTCAAGTTTATTGCTAAGAAACAATTATTTCCAATAAATTTTAAAATCATGGGTTTGTAGGAGGTACATTAACACCCAATGTAATTTAGGACTAAAGATAAATTCATAACCTCAGATACCCTGAAGATGTCATTTTATTATTATAAAAATATTGATCCTACCTTGCCTTTATAATATCAATGTAGCAGACAAATTTCAGATGTACAACAACCCAGAATGAGAATTGATATTCTGATCCCAAGAGAATCATTTCAGATCATATGAAACTTTTTAACTTGCTAAAAATGTTCTGATTTCATATTGATCAGGTGTTATTTGTTCATAATATTTAGCTTGCGACTGAAAATAATTGCATTAAATTGATTCAGAAGTCCTCCTGTTCATCTTAGGTCTGAATCTGGATTTTTTTTTTTTATTGAAACAGTTTTACAATAATTTTTTTTTTACAATTTTCTCCTCCCCTCCCTCTCCCTCCCCCCCCTCTTCCCAGAACCAATACAGGGTAGGGAAAAAGAAACACATTAAACAAAGTATAAACTAATCTAGACATTTATAATACTAATAAGCTTAATTCTTCAATTCCCACATTATACTTTTAACTACATATATAAAAAAAAAATGAAAAGGAAAAACCACATTCTTCAAATATCTATTTTCTTATCCAAACCCTATCTGTAAATTTTTATTCTTATATTTGTTTTGTATATATTCTATCCATTTAATCCAATCTCTTGGGTATCTCTCATTAGATTGATCTTTCAAGAAAACTGATATCTTTGCCATCTCTGCTAAATTAGTAACTTTCATTATCCACTCTTGAGTTGTAGGTAATTCTTGTTTTTTCCAATATTGAGCCAGCAGCAATCTCGCTGCTGTTATCAAATTCAAAATCAAGTTAATCTCTATGACTGAACAATTTTCAACTATACCCAATAAAAACAATTGTGGTGTAAATTTTAGCTTCTTTTTAAGAATATTTTGTAACATCCACCAAATTTTAATCCAAAACGCTTTAACCCTCTTACATGTCCACCAAATATGAAAATATGTAGCATCCTGGCAATCACATCTCCAACATTTAGGTTGTACATTTGGGTACATACAAGATAATTTTTTAGGATCTAGATGCCATCTATAAAACATTTTATAAAAATTCTCCCTCAAATTCTGTGCTTGCATAAATTTTACATTTCACACTCATATCTTTTCCCATGTTTCCATCATTATTGGTTGTTCAAAAATTTGTGCCCATTTTATCATACAATCTTTAATTAACTCTGTTTCCGAATCCATCTCTATCAATACCTTATATATCCTATGTATATGCTTTGGACTTTGATCCCTAACTTGTTTTATTAAGTTTTCATCAGTTCTTGAAATACCAATTTCTTGATCCTTTCTCCATCTAGTTTGTAATTGTAAATATTGAAACCAGGTTTTTGGTATTCTGTTATTATTAATATTATTAATATAAATATTAAATAATAATCCCCAAGTGAGACATTACTTTGACGTAGTTGTGGGACTTGTGTGCTCTGAGGAAGATGAGAGCTATGCCAGAGGTTAAACCATACTGGACAAGTCTCATCAGAGGACTCAAAGAGTGTCTCTGCCTTAAAAAATATGATGACACTGTTACATATTTTATGTTATATGTTATGAATATATCACAAATATAAGTTATGAATATAGAGGGCCTGAAATACAACCATAGTCAGCCTTTTCATGAACTCACTGGGAAACTCACATTGCTTGAATGTGTGTACCACCGATAAAGATTCTGAATGCATGTATGAATTATTTATTGTTGGTGATACCAGATAGAACATTAATGGCCATAAGAAATGTAGTGGATTTATGGAAAAGGGAGTAAGAATGTGAAGTTCCTGACAAGGCCAGAGTGTATGTGAGTATTGTAACCTGAATAGCCTTGTTGAGCATAGTAACCTGAATAGCCTTGTTGGACATAGCTTATTGTAGTAAGATAATTTTGAAATTAGACAATATGTACATATTTGTATATGTACAAATATACAGGAACTAATTAAACTTAGTTGCACACTTGCTTTCCTTTTTGTCCAAATAACACAAGAATAAAAGAACTATTGGAAAACTCTAATGTCTTTTATGACAAGACATAAATTTCAGACAGCCAAACTGTCTCACCCAGGTTAACAAAGTCCATGTTAGATAAAATTCAAGAAGAAGAGGATATTTGAAATGAGTGCGCCAGTTCTGGAAAGAACAAAATCCAGAATCAGAAGTTACAGAACAGAGACTAGTAGATCAATGTCGATTTATAATAAGAAATAAAGTATTCACAGAAGCAGAATTGGGAGAATTGCAAAGGTTTACCCAGGGTAAAGAAGTGAAAGTCTTGAGAATGTAGAAGCAAACTATGAAGAGTTTGCAGTAGAGAAATCCAGCAGAAATATAAAATAGTTTTCTTTTTTTTTTTGAAAAAGTTTTATCAATACATTTTAAAAGAAATTTTCACCCCAACAACCCTTCCTCCCTTCTCGCCCGCCCCCTCCCCACTTCCCAGATCCCATACAAGGTAGTTAAGCAAATAAATCCCTCTTATTTAAACTCATTAAACCATT
>JAOYMU010000001.1:32566645-32577001 GCA_025802295.1 Psammodynastes pulverulentus
GTCGAAGCCTCGCCCACCCGCTGGCCCCCACCCGTTGGCCTCTGCCTCGCAGCAATTTGCCTCCTTGCAGCAAACAGTAAACAGCCTGGTCAGCTTCAGCACAGTCTGATTTAGCACAAGCAGCTGATTGTTGGTTGGGTCTATCTCCCAGAATACCAACAATTAGCTGTTCCAGTCTGCAGGGATTGTCACTGCCTATCACTGCATCTGCATGCCCCCATTTTCGGCCTCCACGTGCCCTGTTTTCAGTCTTCACACGGGGTGCTGGCGCCCACAATCCAATGTGTATGAGAGCCCTCCATGCGCTCCCCTGCCCCCGGTGCATGCACAAGTGATTCCCCCCTCTCCAGAGGGATCTGGAGCAGAGGGAAGTCGGTTTTTGCCCTCCTAGAGGCTCCAGGGAAGGCCCTTTTTGCCCAGGGAGGGTGAAAAATGGGTTGTTTCCCAACTTTCAGTTCTTCTGAGAGGCTCAATTTTCCGCCTTCCCCAGGCTCCAAGGAAGGTAAAAACAGCCTCCTCTGGGCTCCAGAGGTCTTCCGGAAGCCAAATCAGCTGAAAATCACCTGGCTGGTGGGGAAGCCACGTGCATGCATGGCTGGTCAACGGCTTGTGTGCCTGCCGAGATGGCTCTGCATGCTACCTGTGGCCCATGTGCCATATGTTCACAATCACGCCTCTAGAGGGATATGACTGTTATTTGGAATGTTTTTAGTTTCTTTTTGTGTATGTTAAATGTCTTGAATTCTGATCAAAACATAGTTACACAGAGCATAGTTACTAAATAAATATGTAAATAAATACATAAATTGTATGTATTTTAATTATCTTTCCTATTTTGTCTGCAGTAATTAATTTTTATAATAAAATAAAATATTTTTGCTCATTTAATTTTGATGAAATACAAAGGAAGGATAGTTAATGCAATGAAATACACAATGGAAAACTGAATGTAACAAGAAAAAAATCCACATAAGAAAGCTGTTGTCTGTTTACTTGTAAAGGCCCCCGTGAGAAAAGAAGGCATTCTGACTCTCACCTGCTAATAAATGTTTATAGAAATAAGATCTGTCTCATTAACAAAGAAAAATTGTACAGTTTTAGTTAATCATGACAGTGACATTTTTTTGTCTGTACAGGCTGTTAATCCATTTTATCTAATGTAAGAATAGTGGTTCTTTGCTAGTTATACAACTCCAGCATAGCAATCTAGTTAAGAAATTTTTCACAGGACAATCTGTCTTACTGTTTATATTTCTAAGAGACCTAGCAACAAGGCTTTAATTTATGCAGCAAGTGGAGACGGAAAGATAAATCATAGAATAAATCATAGAAAAAGAAAAAAATGTGGAGAAAGGAAAAAGAGAGGAAAGATTGGCGAAATAGGAGGAAAACACCACCAAGGGCAGTGTCACACAGTGAACTTGGCCTACTGAGAGAAGTCCAGCTGCACCTGAGAGGCCTACCCAAGAGCCCAGAGGCCCATTGAAGTGAGGTGAGTGGAGAGACAAAATGAACTGGTAGAGAACAAGGAGGAGAGCCGGTGAGCAAGTGGGGCCAGCTGGGGAGCAGGGAGGAAAATCATCCATGGGGCAGAGAGGCGAGCCGACTGAGGGCAAAGCAACGACAGGCAGAGAACAAAAAGATGAGCCAGTGAGAGAGAGGAGGAGGAGGAGGGAGAAGGAGGAGAACCGTCTGTAGAGAGGAGGCAAGAGGCGAGTTTCCTGCAGGCCATCCAGGCGGTCCTGTTTGCTGGGAGAAGCAGCACACCAGCATGACCAGAAAATGGGAGCCATGTGGCTGAGGATTCAAGAGCAGCGGGGGAGCCAGCAGCAAAGGGAAGCACAGTGAAGCAGATCCTGAGAGCAATGCAAAGAGGAGAGCATTTGTGGAATCAGGTTGGTGGTGGAGGATTGCAGCAAAGGGGATCAGCAAACTGGTGACTGCGAACAGCAACAGAGCAGAGTGGAAACCAACAGACGAGGGATGGTGGAAACACCATGAACTGAGAAAAGCAGGGAGAGCTGAATACCTGGTAGTGGCAAGAGAAAACCAAGTAGGAAGAGAGGATAAAAAGACGACAACAGGACACAAGGCAAAAAAAACCCCAAAGGGTAGTAGACAGTAGCAAGTATGGAACATATAAAGGCAGAGAAGAAAGAGATAAATGAAGTACACCAGAAGGCAGGGAGGGACAGGATCAAAAGATGGAAAGGAGGAAAGGGATAATTATAGAACGTTCCAGTACAGGCTAACAACAAACCTCGCACTTAAGCCCACTCAACACTGAAAACTTTAAAATTGGGCAATTTAAATGATCTGCCAGAACTTTAAAATTTTAAAGTAGACAATTTTGAACTATATAACTTTAAATCCTTAAAATAGACATTTTTTAACTGTTAGAACTTTACATTTTACATTTTTTTTACAATTTTCACCTCCCCTCCCTCACCCTCACCCTCCCCTCTTCCCAGAACCAATACAGAGTAGAAAAGAAAAAATAGATTAAACAAAATATAAACTAGCCTAAACATTTATAATACCAACAATTTTGATTCTTCAATTCCCCCATTATACTTTTAACTTCATATATATATATTTATATATATAAAAAAACATTCTTCAAATAACTATATTTTTAACTGAACCCTATCTGTAAGTTCTTGTTCTTATATTTATTTTGTATGTATTCTATCCATTTAATCCAATATCTTAGGTATCTTTCATTAGATTGATCTTTCAAAAAAGCTGATACCTTTGCCATCTCTGCTAAGTTATTAACTTTCATTATCCACTCTTGAGTCGTAGGTAGTTCTTGTTTTTTCCAATATTGGGCCAGCAGCAATCTCGCTGCTGTTATCAAATTCAAAATCAAATTAGTCTCCACAACTGAACAGTTTTCAACTATACCCAATAAGAACAATTGTGGTGTAAATTTTAACTTCTTTTTAAGAATATTTTGTAACATCCACCAAATTTTAATCCAAAACGCTTTAACCCTCTTACATGTCCACCAAATATGAAAATATGTAGCATCCTGGCAATCACATCTCCAACATTTAGGTTGTACATTTGGATACATACAAGATAATTTCTTAGGATCTAGATGCCATCTATAAAACATTTTATAAAAATTCTCTCTCAAATTCTGTGCTTGCGTAAATTTTACATTTCTCACCCATATCTTTTCCCATGTTTCCATCATTATTGGTTGTTCAAAATTTTGTGCCCATTTTATCATACAATCTTTAACTAACTCTGTTTCCGAATCCATCTCTATCAATACATTATATACCCTTTGTATATGCTTTGGACTTTGATCCCTAATCTGTTTTATTAAATTTTCATCAGTTCTTGTGATACCAATTTCTTGATCCTTTCTCCATCTAGTTTGTAATTGTAAATATTGAAACCAGGTTTTTGTTATTCTATCCTCCTTCAGCTCATTAAACAATTTTAATTTCAGTATACCTCCTTCCACAGAAAGAACATCAATATACCTAACAACATCCTGCCTGCTTTCAATACTTGTGTTTTCTATTGTATGTCTAGGTGCAGTCCATGTAGGTATTTTCTCATTTAACTTATATTGATATTTTTTCCAAACACGCAACAAAGCATTTCTCACTATATGATACTTGAATGCTCTGTCCACCTTTTTATCATAAACTAAATAGGCATGCCAACCAAAAAACAAATCATGTCCTTCAATATTCAAAATCCTTCCATTAGTTAAATTTATTCAATCACTAGCTGCTGTCAGTACAGCTGCTTCATAATATAATTTTAATTTAGGCATTTTTAAACTCTGAATCTGGATTTTGATTCAGAAATCTGAATCCCTCTACTGCCCATTCGATATAGTTAGGAAAAGCAGCAAATGTGTATAGCCTGTTTTTCTATTTCAAACAGTGAGATCTGCCAGAATGTGATGAAGCTTGTTAAATGTCAAACAGAGGTGTAAGGCATTTATGGTAAGTTAAGAGTCTGAGGGCAACTTGGAATGATTAAACATATTTCGATTTACCCAGGATAAAAAGAATAGATTTAACTCATCCTGTCTCTGATCTTAAACTGTAACAAATTTGATTTGATTTAACCCACCAAAGACCAAAGATTTGGTCCCCCCAAAGACCTTTATACTGAACTTCTTTCTGTTGTAAAAGGCAATTCCACAACAGATGCAAAAAAATAGAAGAAAGGTGTCAGTTGTTCAGGTAAAATTCCAGAGTTGTAAAGGTAAGAAAGGAAAGTGCTAATGGATTCCGTTTGACATGGCTATTATAAAATCTGGGCAACTCTTGTGATAAGACTATGTATAACATTCTTGAGAAGAGTATAGATATCTTGTACAAGGCCCTTAGTTTGCTACCCTTCATTGTTTTCTAGTTATCACATCCATAACAGTTGTATGATGACATTTTGAAGGCTGGGTGATTGATTGCTCTCTTCATGGAAAGACCAACAAGTTAATCTCTTATATGCCTACTATTAACCTCCAACGATCACATCTATCACAGTCAGGCAGAGACATTAAAGATCATAACTATGCTTTTCTGAACCTTATAGGATCCAAATTCCTCTGCAAATGTAATTATATTGTCTCAAAATAAAAAGCAAGGGGTAATTGTTTCAACTTGCCAGCTCTGATCTCTGAAATTTGTCATGCTTCATCTCCTCATAGCAACGTAGCTTTCTTGTACGTTTTAATTTATGACTTGATTCTAGTGAAAAGAATTTATAGGCATTTGAAAGACAGGTAGCTCAAAACTGTGTGCACCAATTACAAAGAACCGCAACATGCTTCCTTGACTCTGAATGTGCTTCCTTCCAAATTTTATCTAATTTTGATCAAAAGGGTACTTGTCAGAGGTGGTATTCAGCAGGTTCTGACCAGTTCTGGAGAACTGGTAGCGGAAATTTTGAGTAGCTTGGAGAACTGGAAAATACCACCTCTGACTGGCCGTGCCCCCATCTATTCTCTGTCTCCGGAGTCCCAGCTGATGGTCTTTTGTTGTCCTGCACAGGAGAACAGAGCTGGAAAGCAGGTTAATGGGGTGGGGAGGGAATGGAGATTTTACAATATCCTTCCCCTGCCATGCCCACCAAGCCATGCCACCTAGCCACGCCCACAGAACCGGTAGTAAAATATTTTGAATTCCACCACTGGTACTTGTATAGCCATTTTAAAACTCAGAAATGGAAGGCTGAAACCAGAGTGAATTAGACTGACCCAGAGGCCATCAGAGCAGATTCAATCATTTCCTGAGCTCAAGATTTCTCCTCAACTTGGAGTAGCAATCTCTGAAGAGCCTTAAAGTATGCTAACAGGTTCTAAGCTCATATAAGATGGCTGTGCTTGGTCTTAGTGAGGTCCTTTGGGTCACCAAGCCACCACAATTTGTTGGACTGCGGCCCAGAAGTCACATGATTTATCCATGCAAGGGAATTTATGTCACTCCATTCTTACTGGGCAACCTCAACATCATGAATCCAAAGCACTTTATCAAAGGGTTGCACAGTTCTAATAATTATCTTTAAATAACGAGGGCTTTTTTAAAAAAAACTGACACTCAATTACTTTTATATTTCTTGGCAAAGCTAGATGAAATGTATAAGCAAGGCTGACTTTTCCTGGGGCTCAGTCAGAAGATGAGGGAGTTCAAGGGAAAAATTGAGTTCTTTCTAGCTTTTTTTTAGCTTTGGACTCCCACTTGTTATTAAAGCATAAAATCCATGATTTCCTGGAAGCATTTTTTTTTTACAAAATAATGAGCAGAACTAAAGAGGCCCTTTTAAAAAGTACATATTTTAGCTTCATATTCTATTAACAATGTTTTTGAACTGTGTCTGATAATAAATGTATAAGGAAGCTGGCTTGGAATTGTCACAAGCCAATCACTAACCAGCACTGAAACTAGGCTATGTGAAAAAAAATTGCCCTGCAATTTGGTTACTCCATATGATGTTAAATCAAGTAATCACATCTGGATCCCACATCTGTGGACCCACAGGTTGGCACAAGTGATGGTAATCAAACATGACATTCAAATATGATGAAAAATGATTATTTAGCATTGCAGAGCAGGCTTCCTGAACTTAAGGAATACCTCACTTACTCCGTTCCATTCCTTATTCCATTCATTAAAATAGAATAGATCTAACCTCGTTTTCGTATCCAGTCTCACAAATTCCAGTACATTTTAAAATTTAAAAAATAGCTTGACTTAAACTTGGGTGGAATAAGGATGAGACTTGTTGCACTTAATTTGAAGAATATACAAAAGTATATCTAATATTTTTCAAACTTTTAAATGGATGAGTGTGCTTTTAGTAGCTTTTTTCAAACTGGGAGCTACGCACAAAGAATAAACACACAGACACAAACACACACACATACAAAGATCTGCTAGAACTGAACACTGTACGTATTTCCAGCAAATTTGTCATTAATATTTTTTTAAAAAAACATTCTATTCTATCCCTCACAAACGATGGGAGTTGAAGCCAACACATTTGGAAAGAATCAGTTTAGGGAACCATTTTGTAGGATGCACTTATTCTTTAGATTAAAAATGGGTTCTCAGCAGCAACCCTTGGTATTCATCTTAATCACGACAGATCTTGTTAATCACAAGAGAAATATCTGGCTGGTCTGATCATTAGAAATTAAATAGCCGGCACTGGATTTATATTTTTAACCAAACATTTCTGTACTGTATAGTATTGCCATTGTAACTTTACTTATGAAACACAAGATGGTAAAGGCCTAACAGCCAAAAACACGACACCATGCTTTGCCCAGTCAGTTAAACACTCAGTGACTCCATTCAAACTGCATGCTAAACTAGTTTAGTATTAAATTTAGCTTGTGTGATTTGTGACTTTGTATGTTGTGCTTATGGCCAAATGTATTTTGCCAATCCAGAAAATGGGTTCATTCAGCAACAAGTTAACACGCAGCACGTAAGGATGCACAAAATTGTTTTCAAACTAAGATTCCAGAAAACTATCATTCAGCCCAGGCATCTATGACTAGATAGTCCTCGACTTATAACCACAATTAAGCCCTCATTTTATGTTGCTAAGTGAGGCATATGTTAAGTGAGTTTTGTCTCATTTTACAACCTTACTTGCCAACACTTGCAGCTATTAAATTAGTAACACAATTGGTACGTGAATTTGGCTTCCTCATTGACTTTGTCAGAAAGTCACAAAAGGGGATCACATGACCCCGGGACATTGCAACTGTCTTAAATCTGAGTCAGTTGCTAAGCAGCTGAATTTTGATCATGTGACCATGGGGATGCTGCAACAGTCGTGTGAAAAACGGTCATAAGTCACTGTTTGAGTGCTTGTATCTATGCTCCTATGCATTTATATAGAGTTGAACTTTATGCGTACGGATAGAACTTGTCGCATTATGAATAGAGACACTGAAGTTTCGGCTCATTTCCACAAGAATATTTTTTTCCTTAGAGATAAAAGCCCTAATGGTTTATTGAAGCTATTTAGACAAGCCTGTTTAGAGGATTGCTTGTTCTGCATTCCATTGCACAACATCAGCCAAGAAGCATTTTGTGGTTTCCTTTGTGTGGGAGGATTTGGTTTCGCCAGGGATGTGTTCCAATGAAGGCTGCAGGAAGGAAGAGCTTGGCAGGTCTTCTCACACAAAAAAATGTGGTTGCCTTCAAAGGTTGTCTGCAAATATATAAAGTCTATTCTGTTAGCTAAGAACTGGTTTAGTTAAGGTTGCTTGCCATTTGAGGGAAGGCTCTCTCTCTCTCATAGGCCTCCCCGCCTTATCTAAAGCATCCTGTGATTCAGGTTTCTGGCAGCTGTTCAAACTCCAAGCAAGACCAGCAGAGAATTATCATAAGGTAACTTGTGGACCCCAGGAGTCCTCTTTGGGAACTCTTGTGATTGGAGCTCCCCAGATAGATTTGGAAGATTCGGGAAGTAAATCCTTCCTAATCCAAAATGCTCAATTGCTGCTTTAATGTAACGTATGCCAAGGCGCTTTCTGATGGAAATTTACCATCTTGGAGTACAACAGCTTCTACTCAGGACTAATTGGGCAAAGCTCCAGTTGGTTTTAAAAGAAGGATTTAACCACAAGATACGAGACTTTATCATAAGCTGCTCAAATTCTTTTCTTTCAGCTAGCAAGAGTTCGGTCCATGGTGAAGAATTGTTAGGTGACCTCTCTCCCAATTACCGGAGCCTGTCAAAATGTACACAATGACCCAGATTTTGCAACTGCAAAACTATCAAGGTGCTGGATTGGGCATAGTTTTTGCCCTCCCCGATTGTCAGTAAGGAATAAGTACAATTGTCTTTATCCTCATATATATTATCATTATATTATCACAGTTACACTAGGGAAACAATAGTTATTATATGATTTTGGATAGCGTAAGAGAGGGCCTTTAGTTATTCAAGGATCTAAGATGGGGTCCTTGATGCTCTCTGAGTTTGCTTGTTTTCATGCAGACATTTCACTACCCGAACTAGGTAACATCATCAGTGCTAGTAAGGAGTATGGGTTGCTATCAGTTTATATTATAGTGACTTGCCCTGTCAGTGTTGGTAGGGGCGGTCTTTGGTTGGGCTGTTTATTGTTGACTTCTCTGGAAGTTTCTTGATTGGGGTCTGATGCAGGGGTGGGCTACTACCGGTTCACACTGAATTCGGATGAACCAGTTGCTAATTTTACGGCCAGTTTGCTGAGCTGGCAAATCCCACCCGTGGATGGCCTCACCCACCCTGCCTGTCCTCTCCCAGGAGTCCCCACACAGCCCATTTTGGATCACAGGTAAGTGCAGGGCGCATGCAGAGGCTTGAGGAGGGCGAAAAACAGGCCTCCCGGAAGTTCCTTTTCCAGCCTCCAGAGAGCCTCCAGAGCCCACGGAGGTTGTTTTTGACCTCCCAGAGGCTCGAGGCAACCTCCCCTGCAGCCCGTTTTTTCTCCCAGGCCAGGGTGGTGCAGAAGGCTGACTAGGCCACATCCACCATGGCCACACCCACCCAGCAACCAGACAGAGAACCGGTTGCTAAATTTTTTGAAGCCCATCCCTGATTTGATGTTAACTTTGGAGTTAATCTATCCTGATCTGGGTGCTGATTACTGGTGGAGAGGTGCTTGGGATATTTTCAACCAGACATTTTTGGCTGGTTGGTTGTCTCTTGCAGTCTATAGACATTGTTAATGTCCATTAACAACTATTTGTCTGAAATGGTATAGAGTTTCCTGCCTGAGCAGGGAGTTGGACTAGAAGACCTCCAAGGTCCCTTCCAATTCTGTTATTCTATGTGTCTATTGATGGCTAGTTTGTCTAACAGCCCAACCAAAAAAACTCCAAGGCTGACAGGATAAGCCACTATAAACTGGCAGCAAACTGCACTCTTTACTAGCACTAGTGATGTTACCTAGTTAAGGCAATGAAACGTCTGCAAGAAAATAATAGGATCTGAATATGCTTCCCTCCCCCCTTAAAAATGTTTTATAGATGGCATTTGCCACTTGCTAGGTTAGCTAAAATGTTTAAAAATATGTCTAGCAAATGTTGGAAATGTAATCAAAAGACGGGCACATTTTATCATATGTGGTGGACTTGTGCTAAAACAAAAACATTTTGGGCAAAAATACATAGATGGCTAGAAAAGATAACAGGGAAACATGTAGATTTTAAACCTGAATTGTTTTTATTAGGGATGGTATCAGAAAAAATTGATTTAAAAAAGCATGTGTTTAGTATTACATGTTTTAACAGCAGCAAGGATTATCTTCACACAACATTGGAAAGATGAAGAAACACCCCAAGATGAAGAGATAATTAAGAAGATACTAGATTGTGCAGGATTCCTCATCACATATCGGACATTAATACAATTGAGAGAGTTCAGAGATATTTCACAAGAGGAGTTCTTCACTCTACTATTCGAAATAAAATACCTTATACCACCAGACTTGAAATTTTGGGCTTAGATAACTTAGAACGATGCCATTTTTGGTCTGACCTAAGCGTAGTACATAAAATTATCTACTACAATGTCCTACCTGTCAATGACTGCTTCAGCTTCAACCGCAACAATACACGAGCACACAATAGATTCAAACTCAAGGTAAACCGATCCAAACTTGATTGCGGGAATTATGATTTCAGCAACAGAGTTGTAAATGCCTGGAATGCACTACCTGAACTCTGTGGTCTCTTCCCCAAACGCCAGAAACTTTAACCTTAGATTGTCTATTGTTGACCTCAGCCTTTGAATTTTGAATTTTGAATTTATTCAGATTTATAACCCGCTCCCTCTCCCCCAAGGGACTCGGGGCGGGGTACACAGCAAAATTAAAAC
>JAOYMU010000001.1:32584237-32596879 GCA_025802295.1 Psammodynastes pulverulentus
CGTGGTTGAGGTATGTAACTAATGGTCTGACTTCCCACTTTAAGTATAACAACTATTGCAAATGTTTCCTTGATTTGCTGTTTAAGTAAAACACATCCAGGATTAAAAATAGGTAGTTTCAAAGTATTATAGTCAAGGAACCTGGCAATTATTTGTTTTTGTTGATAAACAAAGGAGTATGCTATAATGGATTCACTTCCTCTATTGAAGCAGGAGTAGTGGTGAAGATAATCATTTATTTAAAGCCTGATAATCCAAAATACAAGGGGACTTCAGTTTTTAGCATACTGACTGTTTTAACAATTCAAAAATTGGAGGAGGGGAAACTATTAAAAATATATTCATAGAGAAAGAGGAATACCTATATAGGGAGATGGAGATAATACATAGCAGAAAAAATAGCTGCTGACTTTTACCTGACTTTTATCTTATTAACATTATAGATTAGCTGTGAACCAGGTTTTTTTTAATCCTTCCATTGCTACAAGTCAAATTGAAAATATTGATGTCCTGATCTTGTCGCCTTGCCTTATTGAGAAGTGTACCAGGAAATAGGAAAGTTTGAAACATTTGTTTTTATTAGTCATTTTTTTTAACATACAAAAAGAAAGATGCAAAAGAAGAAAAATAAAAAAATGAACAGAAAAAAAGGCAAACATGGCACTTAGAACCTATCATGCATATAAACACCTGCTTAGTTTTTAAACACAGTATGCAACCTTGACCGCATAGAGCAATATTGATCAATCTTTCTATTCTGTCAATGAAAAGATGGTTCAAAAGCAGAGAGCAAACATAAATTATTGGTCCAAGATTGTAAATCTGAGATGGCACTGTCATTCCATTATAAAAGAGTGCTTGATCAATTTATAGTTTTCGTACGATGATAGATTCCAAATTTTCTGTATTCAATATCATATTCAGAACTTTAAATCCTACTATTCTTCCCAATCCACATTAGTAAACATAGGCTATTAAATCAGATAGGATGATAGTAAGACAAGTCTCTTTTCTATTCATATGTTCTCTCTGTCATTTTACACTTTCAACGTATTGAAGTTGACTGCTAACCCTTTTAAGCATTCTTTAAAATAGCCAGTAAACAGGAAGAAAATGGTTTGCTGAGACTTCCAGGGGGAAAAAATGAAAGACTGAAGATGGCTCTGTGAAAAGCAAAACTGAAGATCATGATGGAGAGACTCTCACCTCACAATCAAGAGGCTGTGAGTTCAATCCTAGATAGAGGCTAATATTTGGAATATACTCTCCTGCTTGAGCAGGGTGTTGGAGTAGATGATCTCCAAGGTCTCTTCCAACTCTGTTATTCTATGTTTAAGATGAGCTATCAAGTAAACCAGGTCTCCAAACAAGGAGAGGACTTGAGATTGCCCACAAGTGCTCCAAGACACCTGCTCCTTGTGAAGAGAACGCAAGACATTAGTCTCTGGCAGTGCTGGAAAGGGAATAGGCCAGAGGTGGTATTCAGCAGGTTCCCACCAGTTCCAGAGAACCGGTAGTGGAAATTTTGAGTAGTTCGGAGAACCGGTGGTAACCTTTCCCCAGGAGTGGGGAGGGAATGGAGATTTTGCAGTATCTTTCCCCTGCCATGCCCACCAAGCCACGGCCACAGAACAGGTAGTAATTTTTTTTGAATCCCATCACTAACCTGCATCAATCAATTGCAAAAGGCAGCTTTACTTGGAACAGCTTATATTCTGTGCTGATCCCTTTTCCATCATCAAACAACAACATCTGCTTCTCACAGCCCTAGGGAAGGAGTCAATAGGTGAACAAATATGCCAAATCCAGTCTAAACATCTGGCTGACTGCAACCATAATAGCAGGAGCTACCTTCAGGAATCAGATAACACAAGTAAACCCACTGCATCAAGGAATCATTTCAAAAATTGCTTTCATACTTCATGTCTGCCTCAGTGTTCATGCGATCTGCATATAGTGTTGTGCTGCTGTCTTGCCCTTATGATTTTGCCTGAAATGTGTGCTTCTAAAAGGTAATTGAGAACTCTCTAGACTGTTGTACAAAAGCTGAATCCACAGTCCTCTGAGGTCTAATGTGTTCTTCATCTGACAATGAAGCTGAATCAAAATAAATTAATGCTTAAAGGAGCTTTGCAGATTAACTCGATGCTCATTTTAAGGATTTTTTGGTGGGGAAGAATATAAATGGCATAATTCAGGGACTCCGTTTCTGCTCTCAAAGTTAATGAAATGTTGGGCTCTCTTGACAGCACTTAAATGAATATCTTTTTCACTAAGTGATTCCCTGGCCACTTGGATACTCCTTATGAAATCCTGTAAGAAGAGCGAGCATTGAGGACCATGGCTTATATTTTATTACCTGGGCAATTGTTTAATGATTAACATTTTTGAAGCAATCTATGACCCAATAATTCTGGATGACTCGAATAAATGTCCTCCTACTGAGATATGAAGTGCCTGTAGAGAGCATAGTTGAGGAAGAATTTGAACCCAGCCTATGAACTACCCTCACTCAGCAAGCCTAGTGCTGTGGGTCACCACAATCACTTGTTTTCAGTTGATTAATAGCAAAATCGAGAGAAGACAGAATTATAAAGGATCACCACTTCACACAAAGTCCAGGAGTTTAGATTGAAAGAAAATATACAGAGGAAAGACTGAGGATCTAAAAAAAATGCTTCTTTGTATTAAGATAATGAAAGTCTTCTCAAACATAAGCCCAAGGGAGATCAGTGCTATATATTCCCAGCTAAATATTGTAAGTTGGAGATGGTTGGTGAAGTGACAGAGTGTCGGCTCCAGAGTTCAGCGATCTAGGAGCCGACATGATGCTGCGGCGCTACATGCTCCCAGATCCCATCGCGGCTTGCAGATTGATGGAGAGGAGCCTCCGATAACAAACACGCAGTCTGATAATAAAGCCTGGCCCGTGGGCGAACTCCTGCTTTGTTGACCGGTGGCTTCCGAATGGCATTGCAAGACAGGTGGAGGATGCACACAGCTGTGGGGGTGTAATGAGACTGCAATGTTGTATGGTGGGTTGGGACATGGGCTGAGACAGAGAAGGCCCCAACTGCTGCTTTGCTCCAAATCCTTGGACTTTTACTATATATTTATAGTAAATATAATTTTAATCTGCTTTTATGTTTACAATTGCTTTATAACTATTTTTTTATTATATTGTAATCTGCCCAGTTTACATCAAACTGAGGGATAGGCATCATAGCAATCTAATAAATGAAATAAAATATACTTCAGTTTGGAGTCTAAAAAGTTAATCTTCCCAGGAGACATGTTGTATTTTTGGTGTAATTGTGTAAAAGCAATGCACATTTGGGAATGCAATAAATGGATAAAAATAATTATTAACTTTCTCATTATATGCTACCCAATTAAAGCGTGAGGCTAAGAGCAACCTTCACAGGAAAAAAAATGGTCTAGCTTTTTATCTGGCAAAATAAATGTGGAATAATCCAGATTTGGTGAAACATACTGCTTCACTTCAGATGGAATATTGGCTAATTGTTTAAAGAATAAAAATAAGAATGCCAGCAGCTCTGTAAGAAGAAAGCAAATACCTCATTGTGCTGGGATTTTATGTGGAGAAATAGGCTCAACCAAAGGAAGTTTCAAAATGATTATTCTTCAATGTCTGGCTGATCTCTCTGTTGCATATAGAGACACAGTCCAGGTTATTTTACAAATGTTTAATTTAATTTTGGAATATTCAGGCAAACTAACCTGATCTACATAATCAATTGTGAATCAGTCATTCAGTCCCTTTCTATTTTTTTTAATGACCAAATCCAGTATCAAAATACATGGAGGGTAAATGTATTTAAACCTATGTATTAAATGTGAGTGATGATGGTGGTGGTGGTGGTTACATTTAAAAATAACCTGCTTAATGCAGAAAAAAATGGAAATGAAATGAAAATGAGTGATTTCCCCATGCCAGACTGCTTAGAGAGGAACTTAATGGTGATCATTATTTTACAGGATAACTGTGATATGTATATGAATATGTATGTGCAAGAGCATTGTGAATATGTAGAAGTAATAAAGTATCATTCCCACAGACAAGGGGTTTAGCTTTTTCAGAAATGGGTTCAGCTTCCCTGGCAGCCTTTTAAAAGCCAAAATATGTGAGGAAGGTTATATGGCAGATAATTCTCTGTGCCCAACCAAATCTTCAAGGAGGATGCCTATTACAGATCAAAATAAGATTGGTAATACAATAAAAATAAGATGTCTCTTTAGAGACAGCTTCCACTTTAAATTAATCTCTAGGATTAACTGCAGATGGCTCTAAATAACAGTATGAATCTGATTAAGATTTCACACAAGTGATTTAAGGGGAAAAGAAAAGGAAAGATTAAGCAAAGACGAAAACGAAAAGAAAAAGTCTCTGCAGTTTTGAGAAGTCAAAGCCCTTTTCTTATTTTAATGGAGATGACAAAATCAAGTCTAGGGTGAGGCCTCTGAAGATGTATTCTGATGGAGCTAGTATAATGACTTCGGAAGACTATATTCTCAAATTAGTTATATTGGACATTTTTACAAGTCTCCTTGTTATTGTGTCGCCAAATTTCAACCACTGCTGAATTTTGGGACTGTACTTTGATTCTTTTGTGTTTTACACTCAGAAGATTCACAGATCTATAGGCTATCATTTCGGTTATAGACTTTCTTGTTCTTACCTCATTGATGGAACTGTTGACATGGGAACAGGAATAAGAAGATAATTGTCCAAGATCCAGAGATTTGAACTCCAGGTACATAGGAAATCAAACTTATGAATAACCTAAAAAAGGGAGAGACCCATCTATTAGATAAATTTGGGGCACACAAATTGGACACTGGTATGTAATAAAAATTTATATGTACCAGATTCCCATTTACCTTCTTGAAAAGTTTCAAAACCAAATTGAAATAAATTCTCCTTGGGGCACAAGTAGGTAGCTCTATGCTTGCAAGATTACATAAATAGTACAAAAGCACATTTTTAGGAGTATACATGTATACTGTGATTAATATCAGGCTGCATTCATTGATATGTCAGACTATCAACTGCAAACCAGAAATATGCAGTCAGTTTTGAGATGACCTCTGTCCAGTGTATCCTTTGGCACATAGACAAAGACAGTTCTGCTGTTTACAGTGGTTTACATATTGCTCCCAACAATCTGGGTCCTCATTTTACTGACCTGAGAAGGATGGAAGGCTGAGTCCACCTTGAGCTGGTGAGGATCAAACTCCTAGCAGTGAGATAAATTAGCCTGCAATACTGCATTCTAATCACTGAGCCACCACAGCTAAGCAACTGGAACTAAATCAAGTTCTACCTGTATTCCTCCCAACCAGATTGGGGAATCTTTAAGAATGCTGGGAGTTGTTGGGCAGTATTATTGTCAACCTTCCCTGGTTTAGAATGTTAAACTTAGGCACTTTTAACATCCTTTAAAACTTCCTGACTAATACAAATTAAACAATTCTGGGTTTGTTTGTTTTCATATTCTTAATTTATTTTGGGAAGAAGTCAAAGGAAGTTATGTCAGATAATGCTATCATAATTGCACTTTAGCGTGAGCATCGAGGGGTTCCCTTTACTGACATTTTTAAGAGAACAAGATAATTGTGTAGTATAGTTCTATCTCTGATTAAATATTATAGGTTTTCTAAAGTCTCCACCTCTTTTCTTCCACTGTCTCTTAGCTTTCTAAGTGCACCCATCTTTGGACAAAGTCTGTTTTGAACATTGTTGTAGAATATGTAGCTACGTATATGCTGGAGTAATAATTCTGGAGTGATGCTTCACATCTCTTTTCTTGAGTAGATAGCTGCTTGTAGTGGTTTACACTTCAAACCAAATGAGGGGGACTTGGGAATTCTCAACTATCATCTCTAGCATCACATTTTTTGTTTAAAGTCCTTCAGCTCAGTGTTTGTAGCAGGAAGAGAAGCAGAGATTTTATGCACGCAGTATTTATTTTTCATTCTCTATGGTTAAACTTTCTCTCAAACGTAGCTTCTGGCAGTAATATTTGAAACATTATTCTACTGGAATTCTGTTCTGGTCAGTAGCAAAAGCCATTTAGCAGATAGTTTTGTAAGGTTGGTGTTGTTGTTGTTTAGCCTGGGCATGAAATGATAATAGGGAAGTTTTTAAAAACCCTTCTAGGCAATTGTTTAGCAGTGGGGCCTCATTACAAAACAAATTGGCAACTTTAGCTATTTTCTCTATAGATTATGATGCAATTGCTCTAGAAGAGGAAGTGGTTTTTATGGTTTCACACTTTCTATGCAGTAATAACAAAAAAAGGTTAAATGTAATAATTATGTGGATTATTATACGATATGTGATTCCTGTTACAGCAGTCAGTTATTTGTCTGTCTTCTGAATTTTGCCATGCTTCCATCCATTCCATCTGCAAATCATTCCTAACAGACATTAAATTCCACCTACATTTTCCATACTACTTTGACGGAAGACATAGCCAATATGTTGTTGTCTATATGCTTATAAGTCTAGAACCAGCAGAAAGATCTTTAAATCATTCTTTCCACCTGGGCTCATCAATAATTGAAGGCAGAGACTGCAACCATTCAGTCTACTTTACCAATTTGCCAATAGCTGAGTTTGTTGCCTCTCCCAAAACACAAGAGTCTAGGCTTTGCAGACATATATTGTCTGCATCCTTCTGGTGGTTTCTAAAGTGTTCTTCCTGGCTGGGGAATTGATTGCAAGGGAAGAGTAAATTCAAAAATAATTACAGTAGCAAATGTCTCAACTGCTTTCTTGGTGGAACCAAGTTCAGGAAAGTATATCAATGTAGCTACCTACAGCTGCACCCATTCAAAGCTCTTTCACTTGTCTCTCTCCCACAATGTTTTCCTTCTTTTCTTTTCTAAAAATGTCTTCATTTACCTTATGGATATCCTCTTTGCATCTTTCTGGCTGTCAGCTGTGTGGCATTTTAATTTTCAGCATAACAGATTGTGATAAAGTGACAGGGTATTAGTGGTTTAATTACTGAACTGATTTTCAGTTCAGGTTCTCCAAAGTTCATGAGAAGCTTAATGATTGAAAAGACTGAAATCAACTCTCCAAATGCACAGGTCAAATGGACGATGATAAGAAGTCACAATATTGACTTATTCTAGAATGATCTCTTCCAGCTTGTAATAAATTGAGACCTAGTAGACTAAGAAAGAGCCATTCTGGTGTACTGGTTAAGACAGCAGGCTAGAAACTGGAAAACCAAAGGCAGCTGGATGACCTTGTCCCAGTCACTCTCTTTTGACTCTAGAACAGGGGTGTCAAACTCACATTGTCATGGCATTGTCACGTGAGGTATTGGAACTCCCCCCCTTGCTAGCCTGGGTGTGGGCATGGCCAGTGTGTGACACATCCATCCACGGGCCACGAGTTTGAAAGAATGCTCTAGAAAGAATGCAATGGCAAAAAACTTCCAAAAATTTTGTCAAGGAAACTGCAAGGTCTAGTTTAGGCAGTCACAAGACTGACTGAGAGGCATAAACATAGTAGGAAGAAATAAGCAATCATAGAAAGTTGCCACCAAGAATTCACTTAAAGTAAAATTTGACCTGAATTTTGATGAGCTCATTCTCAATTTAGAATTCTGAGGATTTTTAAGAGGGTTAAAATCCTTTTTTTAAAAAACAAAATACTTGGGCTAGCTATCATTTCTCCAAATTTTTCCCCATCTCTCCAATTGATCATTGAGTTTCATATGAAAATAAAATGTGAACTTCAGTTGGAAGGACCTTCAGAATAAATTTTTCCAAGAAATTTTGAGAGAAAATAAATGAGGTTCAGTCTAGTTGGGCAAATAATGTTCTTCCAAATATATTTTCTATATTTTACTTAAATATTGTGCTATGGAAGCCTATGATGTATTCTGAGATAATTAAAAAAAAACATTAACTATTATCAGCTTCTACAAACTTTCAGTTATCCTAACTGAAATTTATACTTTGGAAAATCTTTTACTATTGCCCTGAAGTTAGGCTATCTGTACAGCTGTATGCAAAAATGGGAGACTGGGAGTTCTAGTCCTCCCTTAAGTGCAGAGGACAACTGGATAACTTTGGTCTAGTCACTCACACTTTTCCCAACCCATTTCACATGTGTTGTCATTGTGGAAAATGTAGGAGAAAGGAGTAATTTGGGCATCAACTTGTTATATAAAAAAATAAATGTAGGTTATAAGTCAAATGAATGAATGAAGCAAAATGTTGCACCAGAAGAGTGCAGAAAAGAAGCATATAAAGAAAATTGTATAAAATGTTTTATAGCTGGCATTATGCACCAGCAAGGTTGGCAAAAATATTAGAGTGTGCAGAAATAGATAGATTAACATTAGCAATTAAAGATAAAGAGGATACAGATTATTATATGACATGGGTTTCATTTTATAAATGTTTGGAAGATAGAAGGAGAAATTAAAGAAAGAGAGGGACTCAAATGATTGTAATAAAATATATAGATTATAGTAATAGATGTTAAAAATAGAACAATGGACACTACGGTAAAACATATTTAATTATGAATTGTATGCACAAAATGTATGTTTACCCAGCAGACACCCTGATGGTATGAATGATGTTTTCAGGGAGGAAATAAAAAATAAAAAAAATTCAAAAAAAAAAAAGATTGCAGAAAAGAGTTAGAGAAAAAGTTATTTCCTCTTTCTACCTTACTACTAACCCTTAGTTCCAAAAAGATAATATATAATCCATAATGTTATGGCCTCAGGCAGCCTCATACCTGTGATAAATAAATAAATGACTAGACAATCTTCTATTTTATTGGCATGGTTGGTACTGTGTTGACTTCAGGAGATCTTTACATAGTTTGACCAAAAATATATGATTTTTTTTTTTAAATGATGTAGGGGATGATTTTAAGGAGTCCGATATTTCCTTTTTCCATCTTCAATGCTTTCCACTAACTTCTTAATGGTTGAAGTGACAGATTCCTGAACTGTTTCTCAGTCACTTTCAAAACAACAGGTCATCTGTGTGAGCAGTATGGAGTTGAAAAAAGATATTAAAAGTTGCACTTTAAAGCCCTGTTTATCTTTTTAAACTGCTGCAAAAGCTGCTTTGTAGAAACTGTATAGCTTTTCAAAAGCTTTTTTTTTTAAAAAAAAGCTTTGTTTTTCTATCCTTTTCTTTCTTTCTTCCTTTTTTTTTTTTGTATTGGGATTTGTCCTACTGATTCCTTTATGTAGAAAACTTTCTGTTTAAAATACCAAACAAGGGGACATTCTAAGGTTTTATATACAGTAAAGTTCTTTTTCCCTTAAACAATTTTTTTCCTTCTTTTTTAATTTAAACTTTTTAAAAAAATATATATATCTTTCCTGGCAACCTAGCTGGTTTGGATAGTTTTTGGATGCTATTGGAAAAGTCTTAATGTGACCAGTCAATTCTGGGTCAGATGATTAATGGAAATTAGATTGAAGCTGGATACCTTGATTAACTAGCTTATTTTGCATTTATATAAGGTATTTTGAAATACTTGACTAATTGAGAGGTTGCTGACTTTTGAAGCCTTTGATGTAGTTTGGAGATAATCACTTTAAGAGGGGGAAAAGTCATATCTAAAATGTACACATCATCAAAAAGTTTTATCCTCCAAATCACTTTTTCTAGAGTTACCTTAGGAGCCCCGTTTATGTGTTCTTGTTCCTCCATTTCAGATTCTGTCTAGAGGATAATCTTAACTAATTGTGCTTGTAATGTTTCCATATCATCGCCAATAATTTTAGCAAACAAAAAGGGAAATATTTTCTATAAACTCTGCGGTATTTTGGAACAATTCTGTGTGAAGGTTGTCATTAGTTCATTTGCAGAAATAGTATCAACATGATTGAGTGAATATTAGATGTAATTAGGAAGTGCATGATACATATTCCTATAATACTTCCTAATTGATCTCTGTCAAATGAAATGCATAATGCAGTGCCAATTACAATCTCTCAATTACGGATGCATTCACTGCTGAGATAAACACTTCTCCAAATGCCATCATAATGACATTCTTGTCTGATATTATGATTAGATAGTTGAAGTTTTACATTTTAAACATTGCCAAGCTAGACTGGTTTCCAGAACCTTAGCTAATCTTGCTTCCAGTGCTGCTTTGGTAGAAACCTAGAGCAAAGGAAAATTCTGAAATCCCAGGTCGTCTTCTTTGGAAGAATTGCAATTCTATAGCAACTCATCTTGGTAGGATTTAATCTGAGCTTGCTTTTCTTGATCCATATCCTCCTAGCCTCCAGGCTGAATAGATTCCTCTGATGGTGCGGTGCATGCACGCTCACTTATTTTCAGTGAACCAGTACCAGCACCAGTAGGAACACACCCCTGGATAGCACCAAGCCTTGCAGAAGCCTACAATGGAGTAAACATGGACTCCTTAGCATTTCCCCCCATGACTAGTGACAGGAATTTCCATTTAGGCAGGACCTGGACCTCCATAATATGTTAGAGACAATTCCAGAAGGACACCAGCATCTATGGCATTAGATTTTATCTAGAGTCTAATAGGCATATTCTTCCTATCTGGTTCTCAAAATGATCATCTGACAGAGTGATGAAGGCCACCTTGGTCCATGCCTGGATCTTGATCCTGCCTTAACAAGATCCAGATAATCCATCCCTCTAAAATATTTTGTAGCTAAATAGCCACCACATTTTCAATAACCTTGGGGTTATTGAAAAGGTTGGAGACTGGGTGAAAATAAATTTGCAACAAGGAAGGACTTTTTCAGGAAATGCCAACAAATCCTTCAAGACAGGCAGCTCTATATCCTCCTCCAGGGAAGACCTAATTATCTCCCAGATCCAACTGCCCTAGCTGGCCACTTGAAGGAACTAGGAGAGAAATTCATGAAGATGGTGGAGTTTTAATTACAGAAAACCCTATCAATTTCTTTGAATCCCTATCTACTTCATGCATTCCAGAGCCAGTAGAAAAGGTGAATTATTTACATTCAAAAAGTATTTCTTTACATTTACTTTCCTATCCTTATCTTTTTGAGCTTAGCTGATTTATATGTTGCCCATTATTCCTCTGTCATTAGAAATAAGTCCCTTAACATATTAAGCTAAATTCTATGCTGCAGTGCTCCATTGTGCTATGTGTCTCCCACCACAACGTATTTTACTTCAGTAAACTATTATTTTGTAATGATGTTTTTGCATATGCTAAACATGGCACAATTGGTTAGGCACAGGGCTTTTCTTCGGCGCCGAAAGGTGCCGGAACGCTCCCCCCGTCGCGCGCTAAAAAAACCCGGAAGTGATAGCGCGCGATTGGTTGAGACGGAGCACGTGCCGACAGCGCCGAAAAGGTGCCGGAACGCCGTTCCGCTGAGCTCCGGCTCAAAAAAAGCCCTGGTTAGGCATCATTCGGTTCCTGCAATTACCAATACTGCTTCTGCATCTCCTGTTTTGGAGCACTGTGTAAGCCAGTGGAAGAAAGTTCCATCAATCATTTCTGTTGGCTGTCCTCAGCATCTGCTCCTCTGATGATGCTGTATAATAAAAATAATGCTTGGATCTGGTTACCTATAGGTTCCAGAGACTATACAGCTGTTATTTTTCCCAGCTGCATGCTGCTTTAATTTACTTATACAGTTTATTTACTTAGCTTTGTAATTGTCTCCAAATGGTAAGTGAGAGAGATGCTGGGATAGACCACACAAATAATTTTTGACGTATGCTTGGCATGCTATCTTTATAGCATCAAGGGACAACAGAGAAAAACATAGTTGTTTTCTAGCCACCTATTGATTGAAGAGCTTCTCCTGTGTTACAATGCCACAATATATTAACTGCAAAAATATTTGCAGCCACCTTGGGTTAATTTTATAAGAGTACCTTTTGCGTTGTAATGTTGAAATGAATATATTATTTTTGATTAGTTGTAGTTCTATTCTGTATTCACATTAGCCTGGGTTTGCTGATATTCTCACTTTTACCTATTTAAAAATTGCAGCCTGGGGCTACAGATAAAAAAGCATTGCGTTGTGGCAGCAAAATAGGAACAGAGGCCTAGATTCATAAGGAATTCTCATTAATAGTGTACATCTTTTCAAAACACAAAGAGAGGGCAAAGTAGTTACTAAGGGATCCAAAACAAAAATGCAGTTCTGTTCAGCATGGACTGAATTGAGAGCATGTACTAGAATCCATCTGGGAAATCAAAATCTGAAGCTTGAAAGAAAATAAGAGAAACATGAAACTTCTACACTCATGTTACTTCCAGTGATTGACAACCAAGACAGAACTTCATCGAGAGCTTAGCAAATGCAAGCTTTTTCAGAGTTGATTTTTATGGGAATTTCAATTTGCAAAAGGGCAACAAATAATTATCACTTCCAGGCATGGTAGCCAATGAAATTGAACAATGATGTTACCTCTTGATATCTTTGCTCTTCAGCTAGTGAAAACATTGCAAACCATCACCTCCAAAATATTAGCGATGAGGGAAACAAGACCCACCACACAATGTTTCCATAGGAGCAAGTAGAAGTAAACAAGAAGTAGTAGTTGTGTCTCTTTCTGATATATATACAGGGCTTTTTTTGAGCCGGAGCTCAGCGGAAC
>JAOYMU010000001.1:32601436-32611518 GCA_025802295.1 Psammodynastes pulverulentus
AGAGGCCTTCATCTGCAGTGGATAGACAATAGCTAAAGTGATGATGATGATGATGATGATGATGATGATGATGATGATGATGATGATGATGATATTCTATAATTTGTGATGGCCTGTTTATTTTCTATAGTACTTCTCTGATGTACTATGAGCATCTGTAGCCTTTTACATATTGAATTATAACTCCCAGCAACCCTAGCAAACATGGCCAATGAAAAAGTTTCAGCCTGAAGTTTAGTAACATCTGGATGGCAACAACCTCCCTAGCTCAATTATAAAAACCCACCATGCATATTTAAACACCGATATAAATCTGCCAGTTTAGGATTATATTTCATGCATCTGATTACCTACATTCTGGTCTATGACAGTTTATGCTATAACAAATGGAATTGCCTTTATACTGTGAGAAGAAACTTTACTACTGCTGAAGGTGTTCCAGTACCTGCAGGTTTCAAAAGACAGGTTGATAGGTAATTCTCATGTAATGATCACAATTGGGACCAGCAATCTGGCTAAATGAAGCTGTCACTAAGTGGAAAATCATGTCACTGGGCTACTGGCAACTTTAAGTTTTGTGACTTCAACTCTCAGAATTCCTCACTGAACTATGTTAGCTGGGAAATTCTGGGAGTTGAAAGCCTCAAGTTTTAAAGTTGCCAAATTTGGATACCTCTGCTATACAGCATTAGAAAGACATGAGCCCCAAGCAGGTAGGTGAGGATGGTGGGAAAGGTTTCTGGAATTCAATGCATAAGGAAGCCAGGTAAAAGGGCAAATCTTATAGCCCCCTTTTTCCCATTCCCTTGCCCTTTGGAATATTCACTTTAACCTTGTTTTGAATAAAATAAAGTATATAATAAAAAAAGGAATGTTCACTCTACTGCTAGGACAATTAGCAAGAAAGAGAATGTTTGTATTTACATTCATTGGAGTGGAGGGTTTACAAAAAGCTAAGTACATAATGGGGAAAACACATTGAAAAGAATGCACTAGCATTGATCTTTTACCTAGGAAACAGCTTAGGAGGGAACATTGCCTTCAGTATGAAATTGTTTAGAGTTTTGTCAGTTTCAGGTAGCAGCTAATAAGTTGGATGGTTCTAATTAATTAAGGTCACAGAGCTGAGCTTGTTAACGTGTAGTTAATACTTTTTATAGTTGGGCTGCACTGTTAAGAAAAAGTAGCTTGTTTAGGCAATCTCTCTGCTGTGTAAGGAAGGGAGAGAGAGAAAAGAACCAGTTCAAGCAGAGGATATCTTGTGTGAACTGATTGTAATGTCAAACACCTGACTGAAAGAACTACTACAAAGGTCATAAATGTGGTTGCAAAGTTACTTTTTAATCATCATTGTAATTGCAAACAGTTGCCTACTGAGGCCCACTGAGGCAATTGCCAAATGAGGACTACCTGTAATAAGTAGGAAGTTACACACTGAATTAAAGTTACAGCTGTGACAGCATGTAGCACTACAAAGGTTAGAGCACATGATTTGGTATGGGTTGGCTCACTGAGCCAAAGGGTGTGTATGTCTTGAGACAACTCTTTGAGAAAACCCCACTCCTTAACTAGCACTGATGATGTTGCTTAGTTTGGGTAATGAAACATCTTCAAGAAAACAACCAAGCTCAGAGAGCACCAAGGAACCCAAATCTGAATTTTAGCCCAATGTTCTATCTTCTTAGTTGAATACATAGCAATAAGGTTACATTTACACTCTATGAATCTATATATGGTAAATATTTGTCTCTATATAAACCTTTCACATTCTAGACATTCAAAATAAGCTAGGGCTAGCACTGATGATGTTATCTAGTTTGGATAATGAAACATCTGAAAGAAAACAACCAAATTCAGAGAGTATCAAGGGCTCCCCATTTCAACAAATATACTCTTTTATTAGTACCTTTCAAATGTATTTATCAAATTAGTTTCCTGCTTGTCTCTCAGTTCAAGGTGACTCTGAGCAGCCTGCAATGATAAAATACACAAACATTTAACATTATAAAAACTGATTAAAATTACAAAAATTAAAACAAATTAATTTAGCCAGAACACTATCCTTGTTTTTTTTAAAGAAGTAATAAAGAAAAATGCAATTAAATCAGTAGTAGGATGATTTGGTATACGGTCTTAAGCCGTTCATCAGAAACTAAAGTGTGATCCAGTATTGCAAGCTGTAACCAGTCAACTCTTGCATCATTTGGCCAAACTTTATCCTTCACACTGCACTGGTTTAATTGGATTGTTTCATCTTGCGTCTAATGCTCACATCATATTTTCTTGGAACGCTGGACTCTCAAGCCAGAAGTAAATGACTCATGTGCTGAACATATTTCAAGCCAAAGTCTACAAATAGTATGATATATAAATAGCTACAGAAGAGCCATGAATGACTCAAGAGTCAAAGGACAAACATTTAGGTGTACAGAACAAAGAACAGATGAGTGGCTTCCAGTCTCATCAAAGGAACTTGATTCTGTGTTTATGAGTTCTGAACATATTTGAGCTTGATGTTTTGACTTCAGCTCTCCTCCCAGATACATCCAGTGGGACACCTGGGCCAACACAATGTCCATAAATGAGATAATATGGTGGGAGTAAAAGATGTATTCACCCTGAGCAGGCCAAGTCACAGCTGCTCATTAATCAGAACAGCTCACCCAGATAGAAGACTCACAGACCACCAGCTGTTAATGCTCTTCCAGAGCTTTTGTGAGGTAAAACACCACAGGAGAAAGAACAGACTATGAGATCAGGGATGGCCAACTTTTTAATGCCTTGGTTGGCTTTGTAGTTGTACTTAAGAGAGATTTTCAATAAAGTAGTTTGGTATTTGGGGGAACTAAAATATGAAAACTTGAATGAGAGAGAGAAGTTATTTAAAATATTTCTAAAAGTTTAAACATTCTTTTTATCTCTCTCTCTCTCCCTCCTCCCTCTCTCTCTCTCTCATTCACACACACACACAGAGAGAAAGTTGCAAGGATGATGACATTATGATATAAAAGAAAAGTCCTAGAAATTCAAACAATTCTAAAATATTAGACTAAATTGCTTAAAAACACTTTTTCTTGTCTTTCGTATGAACAAAGTTTAATTCTAATGTTCAACATGGCACAAATCATCAACCCATTGCTGGCAGTCAGGTATTGAATTGCCATTCTATTGTTGTATACAATAGTACAAATTGTACAGATTATCCTCAATTTTTGATATCTTGATAAATTCTAAAAACTGGAATACACTGTAAGGAAAATAAGTATAACGTTGCTGATCTTATGAATATGAGTGTACAATATAGAGATGGTAGAACAACCCATAAACTTTATTATCTATAGCTACAGCTAAATCTACAATAGGTTTCCAGAAACTAATATTTTTCTATGGATTTATTTTAAAAATAGATTTTTTTGAAGATTATTTATATTTTTTACATTACACATTATAACACTAGCCAGCTTGCAGGTATCTTCTTAACCTTATATAAATGTTAATATAAATCATCAAGATCCCTTTTAGTGCAAATAAACCCAGCTTTTATTTTCAGATACATAAAAATCTATGTTGCTATTTTAAAAGGGAATTTCCCCAGAAGTACATTCTTTTTAAAAATGCAGAGCTAGATGCATGGAACTCTGAGGAATGTATTTCTTTTTCTTTGACATACTTTTTGGGTGGATTTTTAATTGGAGGAAGATGAATGCTAGAGATCTATTTGATGTTACTGTTTGTCTTTTTAGGATGTCCATTGGGAGCAAAACATGAATTTTGGCTGAAAGCTTTTACAAACTTGTGCAATGCTGCAGAGTTTTGAAAACATTTTGTTATTGTAACATTTTGTTACCACCCTATGACATCACTCATTCTGAAATATTGGCTATTCTAAATCATGTTCAGGAATCATATTTTTTGAGGTTAACACTATAGTTCAGTCATCTGGTGATCAAAGTATAATATTCTGTTGCAAGAACACCCTGGTATAAGTGGTGCCATAATTGGTAAGCCAGCCACAGTAGAATAAAGTCCCTCTTGACTACAGATTCCATCTGTTGTTGCAGCAAGAGCTGAATCCAGGAGGACCTCAAGTCATGGATCAGCTCCCTCAGGAAAGACATGATGCTCTTAGGAGTCACCACTGCGACTATTATTCCTAGTTACTAAGAAACAGCAGTGCTATTCTGTTAGTATTTAATCAGAGCTTCTTTCTTTCTATCTAACTCTTTATAATTTCCAGAAATCAATTCAAGAACTGGTGATATAGCCTTTTCAGTCTAGAGTAGTTCTGCAGACACATGGCCTGCACATTGTACATATTGATGACACTTTGCCCCAAATTAGAGGGTACCTCTCCTTATCAAATCACTCAGGTAAGAGTGAATCCACTATAAAACAGTACACACCGTTCCCAGCCTAAATAAAGTCACTCTGAACAAAGTTTGCCATAAATGCAGAGAAGTTATGCTTGATGCTATTGTCATCAATGAGTAGGTTCAAATGTCATATCAGTCCTTGGTCACATTCACTTTTGATTTTATGCAGTTATTACTCAAAGTATCTTTGTAATTGCTTCATCTCCCACAGTTCTTCTGAAAGGAAGGAGCTGCTTGGGATTGGGGACTCGAGAAAAGGCCATGAAGAGCCAATCTCCTCCAACATCCTGGTTTTCTTTGTATTCCAGAGATGCATTCATTTGTTCTGCATTGTTTGCAGTCTCTGTTTCCCCATTTTGAGACTGTCAACTGCTCACCAGATGGGTTTTGATAAGATGATTCAGCTGTCAAAAGTCCAGTTTATGACAGAGCTGTATGACTCATTCTTCAGTGAGTCATTGAAATGTCCTGTTCAATTTCTATATCGAAAGGTGCATCTGAAGACAAATGGCATCTTCACTATTGTTTAGTGAAGGAATAAATTGAGCCAGTTGGATGCTGCTACACTATATAATTGATCACGAAGGAAACAAGCTGTAAAGAATGAGAAGTTCATACACTTCATACTCTGCAGTCTCCTGGGTGTGGCTGTGTGAATGGAAACTTAGCCTAGTAGATATTGCTGTGAGAGAATTCTTATTAGTCCTGAGGGGGACATGGAACCTTAAACCTTGTAAGTCCAACTTAAGTAGATAGGTGGAGAAGTTAAAATGAAATGCTGTTGCTCTGTACTGTATGTAGGGTCAGCTAGACAGGCAGAGCTATGAAGCTGAGAGACCTGAAGGCTTCAGTGATGCGGCAATTCAGGGTGGAGATTTAATATGCACCAGGGAACATTTTGGGATAAGACAAACCTGCAAAAATGAACCTCATGAAATGGGAATGAAAACATTGTTCTTGTTCGCCAAACTGAGTGAAAAACAGAGAATGACTGCCAGGACAAAAAAAGAAAGGGTAAAGAGAAAGAGAGTAATTACAGATAGAGAACTCAGCACCATATAGACAGAACACCATGTATTTTGGTTACATGTCAATGCTAAGATGGGCTAGTACACAGGTGTCAAACTCGATGGGTCATGTGACATATCACGACGTATCACGACATTTTTTTCCTTTGCAGAGCCAGGATGGGCGTGGCCTGCATGTGATACATCCGGCCTGCGGCCCGCCAGTTTGACCCTCCTGGCCTAGTAGGTAATATAGCTTTAAAGAAGAACAAAAAGACACTCCAATGATGAAGAGAGTCAATGGAATGCAGACATCTCTTGATTGTAAACTCAGTAGAAAGTACAGAGATTGAGTGTACTGCGAATATGTATGTCAAAAACAACATAATATTAAAAGCAGCTAGGCCCCTTGAATAGGGCAGGGACTTCCACAGAATCATTGCAGAGTTATAAACAAAACTCAAATGACCTTAACCTCAACTAAAATTTAATACAAGGCAGGCTGAATGAGACAAAGAATGAAATCATTCAAAAAAAAAAATCTGTTTGAAACTTCTCGACATTGAGAAATTAGTATAAAAGGAAAGTCAAGAGGGTCAACTCTTTCCTGAATGCTAGAGAGTCTCTAGCCAAAGCCATGGTAATAAAAGTGTGGCTGGAAAGCTTGTTGCAGACCAGGGAAGCTACCATCAAATCTAAGAGGTCACCAGGATCAAAGAAAGAATAATATCCAGGCTGAAGTTCTGTTAAGGTCTAGAAGGCTTCTTTTTTACTTTCAGAAAAATGGAAGACTTGCTCAACCAAGACTAAAAGAAGCACATGTCTGTAACATGAAAATAATATGGAATGGGTGCGTTCATCATTTTTTTCATACTTAATATAAGAGATATCTAAAACTAGGACTGTGCTATGACTTTTCATAATTCCCACACCAAGAATTAAATCAGAGGTGGTATTCAGCTGGTTCAGACCGATTCTAGCACACCATAGTTCTGGTGAGCATGCCCCTGCCCTTTCCTGTCCTATATTTCCCTGTTTTTTAGCTCAGCTGATTCGTGTGGCACAGCGGATTGCTGTGCCTCAGCTGTTTTACTCACCAGCACTGACATAGAAGGTAAGTTTTGAAGCTTAAAGTGGGCGGTTTTATAATGTGCACGTGCGCAAAGCGCGTGCAGAGCATGCACTCACCGAACCAGTTGCAGACTTCACAAAATTACACCACTGAATTAAATGGGACAATGTGGGATGATATTTTTAAAACTCACCTGAAGCATAGAAAGCTTTAATTTGCCCTGAGACATATTTAAAAGCTGCCATTAAGCTATGTCTCTAATAGTAATAGAACTTAAACTTATCTACCACTCCATAGTGTTTTACACAACACTCTCTGAGCAGTTTACAAATGTTTGCATATTGATAATGTAATACATACATTGGGAACTATAAACCTGTATGCAAAATCGTTGTAACGTTGGATTCAATAAGTGATAGGTTTTTCTCTCAAATCAGAGTGATGCTGAATACTGGGAAGATCATAAACTGGGCTGTTTTATGAATTGTACTTCAGAATTTAGCCAAATCAGGTTGAGCGATAATCCACATTAAGGCCAAGCAAACCAGTTTCTTTTCAGAATGAAGATACGGCTATAATATAGGGTGAACAGTTTTTGCAGAGCCTTATTAAAAACTAACAATGTTTAGATCGTATCTTAAAATTATCGCTTGATCTCATTGCATTTTGATTCAATGTTGAAAGATTTTAGACAATGCCTGTTTGGGAGTAGAGTCCATAGGACTCAATGGATCAAAAAGTTTAAGAAATTAGTTCCCTGACTTCATCTTTCCCCAAAGCCTTTTTAAGCCTAAAAAATCCCTCATTTCCAGGGACAGAATTTATTTTAAGCCCTTTATCTAGCATTACATCAAATGACATGCTGAATTGCCTACTGAAATGAAGGCTATTTGTTTCAGAAGAACATCTGGATTTCAGCATTGAAAAGAAAAAAGGAAAAATAAAGGAGAAAAGAGAGAAGCTGCTCATATAAAGTTTATCAGGAGCATCCATAAGTCAGATCTCGAGACCTTTTATTGCACCCTATAGGACACAGGTGTCAAACACAAGGCCCGGGGCCCGGATCTGGCCCATGGGACCACCCTGGAAACAGCAAAGGACTGGTACACAGTGACTTTACCAGTGAAAATGGGCTCCCAATTTCCGTTTTTGGCTGGGATGACCTTCTGCAACTCTCAGCCAGAGAAAACAATGGCCCCCACGAGCTCCATTTTCACTGGCAGGAGGTTGCAAGAGGCCGTTGCAGCCAAAAACAGAGATTGGGAGTCTGTTTTTGCTGCAGAGCTCTCGGGCCACCACAGGTGCCCCCGACACGAGAGAAATCAAGCTGGCATGCTCACCATGGCCACACCCACACCGGCCCCCCAAAGTCAAACACAACCCTGATGTGACCCTCAGTGAAATTGAGTTTGACATCCCTGCTATAGGAATAGGAGAAGGGGGAATTTTGAAAAAAAACACCATTATTTTTAGGACCACATAATACTTCTCTTGTTCCTGTAGTATCTCCAACTCGCCTGTTCATTTTAATATTTCCTATAAAAAAAGTTTTGTCCTTTTGAATTATCTTACAACAATCCTGTGAGGCTGATAGAGACTGACTGGTCCAAAGTCACATGATACATTTTTAAACTGAATGGAGGTTAATATCTTTTTCCCCAGTTTCAGACCAACATTCTATATCTCTGAATTACCAAGTTCTTCCTTATGCCCTCAAACTCTGTTACAAGAACACCATTTAGAGAAAGCAAGAAGACACAACACATATAATTCTTACTTGTAATTATTCCTCAGAGATTCCTGTATTTCTGGTTGTACATAAGGGAGTGACATATAATCAATGAAATGTCCCTGTGTACTAATTATATCCATGCCATAAAACTAAATCCCACTGCTTAAGATTGACATATATTGCTGACATTAAAATGCTCTTAGAGCCCCTTTTCATTTTTTAAAAAAACTAAAGGAATATTAACAAATCAAATCAAGATAGGTAGAGAGTTTAGTGAATGGGAAGAGAAATGTCTATAGTCTGGAGATACTGCATTGCTGTTTCTGCTCCTGCACGAAGATTTCAAGCTTTCTCTAGTTAAGGGAACTGGCAGAAAACATACATATTCTCTGACTACTTAGACATATTGTACTCTTAATAACTTACATTATAGCCTGCGGCAGCATTACTCAAATATCAACAGGCCAGAAAATATTTCACCTATAAAATCTGTCGCTTAATGAACTAGAGAACTTAAAAACTTGCAAAGTCCTATTGTAATAGAGCATGAACTTGCACACTCATGCCTAAGTGAATGGCCCCTTGCACACCTAGCTCCTTCAAGCAGGGGTCCCTAAGTCCTGTAGAAAGTTAGCACCCACCCCTCTCCTAGAAGAATGAAATATTTTGAGAAATATTAAAAAGGCAGAATATTATATTTCCCTAAATGAGAAATGGAGAAACATGTTTTTTAGAGGCAGAAAGCAGACTCACTCTTAATACCCCCACCTTTCTTAATAGCCCTCAGCAGATGTCAGCACTTAAGAGATAAAGAGATAGCTCGCTCTATTCATAAGCAAATACCCTCACCCAAGATCCAACAAAGGTATAGGATTAGCCCTCAGCGATAATAGGAATTGCCCAAAGCCCCTTCACTGCATCATCTCAATTGCACCACCCCCAGCAAACTTCAACCAAACTTGGCTCAGACAAACTCCTAGGATTCGTACATGGCCCCATGGGAGTCTGACAACAACCAATAGAATACATGTTCTTGAACAGGAAGTTCAAGTGCAAAGCCCAAGAGAAGGTATAAATACCCCCCAATCTCAATTCCATGTGGTCAGCTGCCCAGAACCACCCATGTGCTTCTTCTTCATCATTAAATCATCTTTCCAATCACCTCCATGTTTCCAGTGTCTTTCTCCCAGTTTGGAATTGAACCAGATGGATATTTCTTCCAACAGTCCTTTCTCCCATTTCCTTTTGTTAGTATCAGCCACAGTTTGATAAGCTGCTACCATATCTTATATTTATGGAGAGAAACGGGTTGAAACTAAACCCTGGCAAGACAGAATGGCTCTGGGTTTGGGGCTCATTGGCTAAGGGAGAATTGCCATCTTTAGTCTTGGATGGGGTGGCACTACCCCAAACAGATCCTGTGCGTAATCTGGGGTTTCTCCTGGACTCATGACTCCTGCTTGAAGAGCAGGTGACGGTTGTGATGAAGAGGCCCTTCGCGCAACTGTGGGTTGTGTGCCAGTTACTCCCTTTCCTGGACCAACAAGCCCTACTCACAGTAACTCATGCCTTAGTCACTTCCCATCTTGACTACTGCAACGCGCTCTACATGGGGCTGCCCTTGAAGAGCATCCAGAGGCTCCAATCGCTACAAAATGCAGCAGCCCACACAGTTTTGTGCAAACCCCAGTGTGCACATATATCACCTCTCTTGAGGGAGCTGCATTGGCTGCCAATTTGCTTCCAGGTGCAATTCTAGGTATTGGTTGTCACCTCTAAAGCCCTTCATGGCTTGGGACCAGGTTATCTGAGGGACCGTCTCTTGCCGGTCACGTCTATCACCAGGTGTATCTCCCTCGCAGATGGGACCTGCAATATTCCATCAGAACAGGGAGGCA
>JAOYMU010000001.1:32780614-32791163 GCA_025802295.1 Psammodynastes pulverulentus
TACCCACCTCGGAAGGATGGAAGGCTGAGTCAACCTTGAGCCTGGTGAGATTCAATCTGCCAAATTGCAGGCAGCTGACTGTAAGCAGAAGTCGCCTGCAATTACTGCACTCTATCCTCTGCGCCACCAAGGCTCCTTAAACCATACTTAAATTGGTTGTCGAATTCAGACATTTCATAGATTTGCACCATCCAGTAAGCCCTAAGGAAGGTAAGGGGCAATAATACAACCACAGGGGAAATATTTGCACAGTAGAGTAACCACAGCCACCAAAAATAAAAACAAGCAGAGTAAACAACAAAGAAAGCAAACTTAGTTCAGGTGAATTGCTGGGTCTTTATCTGTCTTGGTTTAACTCAACAGAGTAGAGGGAAAAAAAAGCCTTTGGACTTTTTTCTTCTTGCAGATAATTTCCACATGGTGTTTTTTTTTTTTCTGGTGCTCTTCCTTGTAAGGCAGAGATTGCTGATAATCAAATAGCAGGTTAGTAGGTTGAGCTGGTATAAGACAAAGTTCAACCGCTCAGCTGATTGCAGTGAACTTTTGGCTTACTCTTCCCAGAGGTCCCCAATTATCCCGATGAATCCAGGGCTCCTACGGACTGCAGGTGGTTTCCAGCCCCCCCCCCCTTTCTGCACTTTTCAGGACTCTGCTAGACCACAAAGCTAAATTTAGCAGTGCTCCCTAAAAATGAATGGCCTGGTTTGCTTCTGCTTATTAGAGGAAAGAAAGAGAAAATAATGCTGGGCTGAAGCAGGAAAAGATTTACAATTTACAACAGTTGTCACCTTTTGCCTAGGAATTTGGTTGCCATTTCTCAGCAGCAGGTAACCAAATTCTGATTGGATTTAAGGAAGAGAAAAGCTCAGTGATTTTTAAGAAAAAGGATTTGGGGAGACTCCGAAGAGCAGCTGCTGTTTTCTTTAGCCAATGATCACTTCAAAGAAGCATGGTCATTGACCATGCTGCAGGTCTGTGTGCATTTATTGTGTGGATAGAGGAGAAAGAAAGAAAGAAAGACAGAAAAATAAAGGAGAGAGAGAGAGAGAGAGAGAGAGAGAGAGAGAGAGAGAAAGAAAGAAAGAAAGAAAGAAATAAAGAAAGAAAGAAAGAAAGAAAGAAAGAAAGAAAGAGAAAGAAAGAGGAGGGAGGAAGGGACGAAAAGGGAAGGAGGGAGGGAGGGAGAGAGAAAACAAAGAGGGAGGAACAAAGAGGGAGGGAGAAAGAGAAAGGGGGAGAGAAAGAAAAAGTGGGAGGGAGGGAGAGGAAAGGAGTAAAGGAGAGAGAAAGGGGGAAGGGTGAGAGAAAGAGAAGGAGAAAGAGAAGAGGAAAAGAATGATTGAGTGATCTAAATAACTATCATCACTACTACAAATATCTAAATTTGATTTGGAAAATGTGGCAAATATATAAATTGGGAATTAAGAGCTCCAATCCCGAGAAGAAGTAAGCTACATAAATTAATTACTCATCTTGTTAAAAGAGAGGATGTGCCTGTAGGGAAAACGGATTCAGCAACAAGTCTAGCCTTTTTTGGGTAAGACCTGACTTTGCCTCATAAGGCTAGGCTATTGAAATTCAAGCCCACGGCCAAAGGATGAGGGATGCTGGAAGTTCAGCAACATGTAGAAAATCCCAGGTTCTCCATCCCTGGAGTTGGCTTTCGATCAAACAACTTCCTAGTTAATTCAAGGCAAGCTTGGCCGGGTTTGTGCAGCTCGCATGCTAATATTTACATTCAGAGACTTTGAGGTAGAATAATTGGGACCGATTACAAAACAATTGTGCCAAGTTTCTCCATGTGTTATAACATGAGCAACATTAAAGCTGGCATGCTTTAAAGTCAGTGCCTCCCAGGTAGTCTCTCAAGAACAAATGAAGCCGATCTAGAAAGGTATTTCCCTTATGATGCCACAGATGGCTTTCAGTCATGGGGCCTAGCCTGGCAGGGTAATTCAAACAGGAATATGGAGTTCTTTGTCACAGGGAGATCATGATTGCCTTGGGAACTAGGCCCTCGCAGAGTGCATGATAGGCTTTCATTCCACAATGATTAATTGCAAGGTCACGTCAGGAATTTCTTCAGACAAGCCAGACAAAAGGAGAAAGTAGTGACAAGGTCTATCATAGAACACAACAGTGGATGTGGGAGGAAGTAACATTCCTTCCTACGTCACAGAGTGATATAGCAAAACATTTCAACTTGAAAAGCTTTCTTCTTGTTCTTTATGAATTAATTCTTCTCTCTCTCTCTCGTTCTTGGTTACTTCCAAATTCTATATCCGATACCTAATCAATGTCAAGAGGTCACACTCCAAAAGGCCATTGTCAGGATGAATCAGATAGTCCTGCGTGCTAGAGAACTAGAATAGGCCTGTCTGGCCATCACACCCTCAGTACCTGTGAAGTTGTCGGATAGGAAACAGTTTATTATTATGGTCGGTTGCATAGTCAATCAGATGTTTAGACTGGATTTGGCACTTTTATCCACCTGTCAGATCTTTCTCAAGGACCTGAGATAGGTAGATGTTGTTTGCTGGTGTTAAAAGCTCTTGTCTCGGGATGTAAGTTGTTCTGAGTAAAGCTGCCTTTTGCAATTGACTGATTTTGTTAATGCCGGTGATGTTCCAGTGGTGCACCATTTGTTTTGGGGTTGTACCCAAGGCATCTATGACTATTGGTTCTATCTTTGTTTTCGTTTGCCACATTCAGCTTCTATTTGCAGGTTCCTTCTATTTTGTGATTTCCTCTAGTTCTTTTTCTTTATTTTGTTGTCTCCAGGAACTGCAACATTCACTATTGAGAGTTCTTTATCTTTCTTATCAACAACTGTCAAATCTAGTGTGTTGTGTGGCCGATGTCTCTGCTTGAATTCTAAAGTGCCAGAGGATTTTAGCGTCTTCATTTTCTATTATGATATTTTTATCCCACCTTATTTTGTGTATAACTCACGGCTGCGGACATGTCTTATATTCCTGCCTCCACCAGAAGAACCCTGTAAGTTGGGTTGGGCTGAGAGAGAAGAACTTGGTCAGAATCACCCGGCCGACTTTCATGCCCAAGAAACTAATACAACTTATAGTTTAATGCTTTCTAGGCCTACACCTGCACCACTGCACCAGACTGGCACTCATAATGGGCAAAGAGCTTTGCTGGCTGAGGGATTCTGGGAGTTGAAGTCCACACATCTTAAAGTTGCCAAGGTTGGAGACCCCTGCCTTAGATAACCATTCAGGGAGAAATTTGTAGGCCATTGACCTTGCTCAAGGCATCAGTTCCAAGGGTGAAATCCTGAAATACACACTGGATACATCCCCTCTATTACTCTTTGGCAAAGGTTCTAATGTTGTTCTGTGTAGTTATCTCTGCATGTAAACTTTGTGAGGAGTGCTTTTAAAGTAAGCTCCATCAAACAGGTATAGGCCATGGGCTCACACATGGATGAACAACAGTAAGATAGAGAAAAGCCAGCATTGAGGGAATATGACCTCTTTTTGAACTTCTCCCTTCCAGTTGCCTCTAAAATAGGTAAGGCCTTATATATATGGGTGTGGGATTAGTTTGAAACACAAGACTTCGCATTTTAGAAATTGATACATGGCATCAGACTTTGCTGATTAATATGGTATATTGTGCATTCTTTCCTTGTTTTACTTTCTGGAAGAATTAGTGATTGTTGTTGTTGCATTTTCACTAAAAAGTCAAAAACATGTTTGGCTCCCTAATGAACTCTCATAATTTCTCCTCTATTTGAGCATTAACATAAACTGAAACAAGCAGAAATAAAAGGCCACCGGGTCCCACTCAAAGCTTCGGCCTGAAGCATCGTGTCTGCTGTGGGACTTGCTTATGGAAATCTCTGATCTTCAGGAATCACATCAAGTGGGCATTGAGAAAAACAGATCAGTGGATCATAACCTGAAAAATAGACTTGCAAAATAAGGGCCCATGATCTCAGAAGTATTTTTTCCAACCCTGTTAGTATCGAATGAGCAACCTTCTCCCACACATGGCCAACTACAAATAGTGTGTTTAGTCTCTAGGGGATGCTAGACTGAAGTGAAATATTCTAATTGAAGAGAATTTGTTAATCCACATCTCAATTGTATGTATGTACATATGTACTATGTACACACACACATACACAATTTTACACACACATACATACTCTCCTGAGTTCAGAAAGTAGCTCCAACAGATCCCAGGAACAGCATCAAAGCTCTCTGTCCAGCAGAGTGCAGTGCCAGGATCAGTTAAGATCCCTGAGGGCCTCTTGTAGAGAGGCCTAGATTGAGGTAGACACAGACCATCATCCATAGGGATGAGAAGTGAATTTTTCTATGAGAGAGAGAGAGAGAGGGGGGGGGGTCATTAGTCATCAGAGTTAATTATAAAATTCATAATGCAGTATTTTCTTTATATATAGCTTATGTAAACTGCCCACATAATGGCAACGAATATGATAGAGAATCTGAACAAAATGTTTTATAAACATTTTGCAGTGCCAAATCCTTGGTGCTTGTAAGCAGTGGCATCTGCAGGAAGGGTCAAAACAGGCAAGATTGGGCCCTGCTCCTTCTCTACATGTGTTGACATGTTCAAAAGGGTAGGGCTATGATTGGGATGCCTGCCATCTTGTCTGTTTTGACATCACCCCTTCTAGACATCCTTGCTTGTAAGCAATTGAAATTTTTTTTTTGTAGTTTAATATCTTAGATGTTGTTATGCATTTTTGCTTAGTTGCATCCTTACACCTTAATTTCACGGTAATGATAAATGTTACAATAAGATACCACCATTAGTTTCATGCAGAGACATTTGGATTAAAAAATAAGTTATTTGTCCAATAATTTGCAAAATTCTTCAGGTTTAGAAGGGCAATCCATTACAGATGCTACGATGCTGTAATGACGAAGCTAAATATTAAAGCTTATTCAAATTTTTCCAAACTGCCAATGGATTCTTGACAAGTTCTTCACCTGATTCACTGTTTTAACTTGCACAAATTCCTATCTCTGATATCTAATTTAGATAAGTTCTTGTTTTTTTTCCAACATAACATGCTCATCTTTTTCCTAGCTCAACTGATATTTGCTATAAGATTAAAAGGTGGGTCGTTAAGAGAAAGGGACAATAATTCAAATTAATTGCTTTTTTTCTTTTCGTTTTGAAACTCCCAAATACAACAGGATCTCTCTCTTTTTTTGCTGCAACTTGTTAGTTAATTAACTAATTATTTGTAGGACATAAGTTGTAGGCCACCAGAGAAGGAAAGTACAAGTCAAATTGTTTTCCTTTTTTCTTTATAACTCCTAGATATACTGTATATGTAAAATATTTCCTGCCTGATGAAGCTGGTGACATCCTTAGTTACCCAGCCATGAGAAGACTCAGATCGTGTACTATCTACAACTGTTCCTTTCCCCCCCACCTTCTTTAAAATCCAATTTTGAAACTGATGATATGGGACAGAAGCTGGCCTAGGAAATGTCACCTCCTTTTTCTTACTTCCATTTGAAGAGCTGGATTGCTATGACAACCACAGTCCACTTGAATCTGAAGGCTTTGCCACATAAATACATTTATCTTAAAGAGTTTTCTGGGAGGATGTTTAAGATAATGCAAAATTCATTTTTTATTATATAACCTCTTCGTTCAACGTTTTGATTTCAATCAGAAAGGTCTCATCGAGGGCTCCCAATGAGTAAGAAATAAGTTCCAGAAGTAAGAAGAAGGCTACAAGAGATGAGGTTTAGATCCAGGTGAACATTTATAAAACACAATGGAGAAGAACCGAAACTTCAAGATTCCATTGTCTGCACTTGCCTGTGAAATCATGAGGGAATATATCTAACATTCACCCGTAGGATCTGGCTGTGTACAAAATGCTAAGGATGTTTTTAAGGTTCCCTCCAGCTAAACTCCTTCAGGGATTTCTGAATTCTTCATTTTCTCTTATTGACTGCAGAATGATCCGTGTTCACTAAACTGATGAGATGACTGTTATCTTTATTTTTTATTACCAGTAGTGAATGGGCTGGTTCTGCTCTCCTTCTCAGCATCCTGCCTGCTGATTCTGGCCAGGAATTTCAAGCAGAAAGAGTTCAGGTTTGGCACCTCCACAACCAGCATTTCCCAACCCACTTCTTTCTCCTAAATCAGAGGTCTCCACCAGTGGACCACTGGTGGTCCTTGAGAAAATATTGGTGATCCGCAGAGCACCCAGGTGGAGGAGCTGCTCCAGGATAACCAATGGGCCAGTCCTGTGACTAGAGCTCTGG
Source organism: Psammodynastes pulverulentus (assembly GCA_025802295.1). Classification (NCBI taxonomy): domain Eukaryota; kingdom Metazoa; phylum Chordata; class Lepidosauria; order Squamata; family Psammodynastidae; genus Psammodynastes; species Psammodynastes pulverulentus. The sequence continues at coordinate 32,786,896 of JAOYMU010000001.1, forward strand.
AAGAGAGAGAAGAGAGAGAGACAGAGAAAGATGAGAGTGAGAGAGAGATTAGGGAGAGCAACAAAGAGAGAAATACAGAGATGAGAGAGAGAAAAAGAGAGATGAGAGAGATAAGAGTAAAAGAGAGACAGATGAGAGAGACAGAGAGAGATGAGAGAGATACAGAGAGAGAGAGATGAGAGAGAAAGAGATGAGTGAGAGAGAGAGATGAGAGAGATACAGAGAGAGAGAGATGAGAGATACAGAGAGAGAGAGAGAGATGAGAGAGAGAGAGATACAGAGAGAGAGATGAGAGAGAGAGAGATGACAGATTCCGGTGTTTTGTTTTCTGTGGGAAACAGGTCTAAATGACTCTTTGAGTGTTTAAGGTTGCAGAAACAGGCAGCCAAGTTAAGTGCCTGAAGGGCCTTATCCTGGCACTAAGAGTCCAGGCACTTTAGTGAGTGGCGCACTGGATTCCTATTGGTAGTCAGCGGGATTTAAAATTATGAATTTGGTGGTCCCTGAGGTCTGAAAGGTTGGAGACCCCTGTCCTAAATAGAAAAGGCTTTTTTAAAAAAATCAAGCAGGAGAGATTGACAAGAAGCCGGTCACTAGTAGGCTTTTTTAACTCAACCTCCAATTTAGGGTGGATTTTGTGGAAAGCAGAATTTTCCAGGTAGTAAAATTAGCAAAAGGTACATCTGGTTTCAAGGGCCATCTATTATCTAAAGAAGCAAGGAGAAATTAACTAAGAACTGCCCTAGCTTAATTTCATTTCTGCCTCTGCTAGTTAATGCTTAATGGTCTCTGATATATTAGAGTTCCGCATACCTGTTGAAAAAAAAAGTGGTTTTATGCAAGTTGGAACCTCTTTACAACGGGAGTTTTTCTAGATTCTAGGACTTTACTTTGAGTTTACCCAGAAACTTAATTGTAGTTTTCTTAGTTTTCTATAGGAAATCTTTTGATGTTACAATCTGTGCTCTGAATGGTCCTGAAGTTTTATCACTTTTCCACTTAATGATTTATCTCTGGGTATTGAAAGCAAGATAAAGGAATTTTGTACATTCTCCTTTTTAATTAAGTAATCTTATGTTTTGATTGTGAGACTAATCTTCCTCCAACTTCAGAGTCAATTAACCTTAAACCAATTCAATACCTTTACTTCAAATTATATTCATATAAATTATGATGAAAACTTGATTTCATTGATATCCTCCTATATAACAACTGTCAGGATCATCTCCTACAACAACAGGTATAAAATAATAGCCAGTATTATTCTTTAAAACATAAGTAATTTATATATTTGGCCAAGAATATAGTCTTTCTCTGGCTACAATGAGGGCCATATTCTTCATCGTACTAAAGGGATTTGTTGAGAGGCCAGAAATGCTTCTCAAAGTTGCATAATAATTTTCACAGTAATTGACAAAAGAAGAAATGAAACAGAAATTGTTTATAAACTTCACTAAAAAAATTAATCCCTTGAACTTTGGAATATTGCTTTACTCTTGTGATACTTCTATTATTTCTGCAACATTTTGAATAAACAATAATGATTTTGTACGTCATCCCCTCCATCTTATTTTTAGCTGATTCTTCTCAAGAAAAACATTTTAATTATTTTTCCTCCAGCAATTCTTGGTAGATTGTTCCATTATCTTTATAAATGCATCATATTTTCTGGGGGGAAAAATTGCAAATTTCCAGGGAATGAAAATTAGGCTTGTAATGCCAGCAGTATACTATTTTTTTCTTATTAAACAGCAACGGTTCCTTCATTATTTAGTTTAAATGATAAAGACAGAAAAAGTCTAATCATAAAGAAATGAAGTGTTTCTCTTTAAAATAATTGTTTCCATGTGAATGCTTTTACAAGTGTACAGGATGAATACAGAAGGACTGATTACACTGATTTTAGATGCAAACTAGAGGTAGTTAGTCTTCTACTAGCAGCTTTGTTATCAATGAATAGGATTTCCAAGGAAAATTTTTTAGGAGCCATGGAAATTTGGATGTGTCAATGGGTACTAAACCAGAGGTGGTATTTAGCAGGTTCTGACCAGTTCTGGAGAACTAGTAGCAGAAATTTTGAGTAGTTCGGAGAACCAGAGGTAACCTTCCCCCAGGAGTAGGGAGGGAATGGGGATTTTACAATATCCTTCCCCTGCCACGCCCACCAAGCCATGCCCACCAAGCCACACCCACAGAACCAGTAGTAAAAAAAATTGAATCCCACCACTGTACTAAACCTTACAATTATTGTCCAAAGAAGCAATCATCAATAAATATTATTCATCCAAATAAGAATAACCCTTAAGGAGAACTAGCTACAAGTAGTCCTAGACTTATGACCATAGTGGGAATCAGGATTGCTGCATAATTCTACATTTCTGAACACCCACATAATTTGCTTAACAACTGCAGTGATTTGCTTAACAACCATGACAAAAATGGTTGCAAAATTAAGCATGACTCACTTAATTTGCCTATTTAAGCAATGGAACTTCTAGTGCCAGTTGCGGTCATAAGTGAAGGTCTACCTGTAATACGGGACTGAGTGCTGAGGTCAGGACTACACACAAGCCACACCATGCCCAAGCCACGCCCACAGAACCGGTAGTAAAAAAAAATTGAATCCCACCACTGAGTAAACCATACTAACAAACACAATCTTCTATATATATAGGCGCATAACATTACATTATATTACATTGTCATAGAATAACAGAGTTGGAAGGGACCTTGGAGGTCATCTAGTCCTACCCCCTGCCCGAGCAGGAGAGTCTATTCCAAATATTAGTCTCTACCTAGGATCGAACTCACATTGATTGTGAGGCGAGAGCTCCACCTCTGGGCCACTGCAGCTGCTTGACTCCTAATATTGCACCAATGTGAACATGCTGCACATTGCGCCGGCCCTGCGAGTCTATCATACTACATAGTTATGATGTTATGTTGCATTCAGGAGTCTGACAGCCCACGGATAAAAGCTGTTCTTCAGCCTGTTCGTACAAGTGGCTATGCTTCTATATCTTCTGCCTGAAGAGTAAAGAAGTGCTACCCAGGCTATGAATCATCCCTGAGAATTTTCCTCACTCTGCTAAGGCAGCGAGTCCTGGCGATTTCGTCCAGTGGTGTCAGGTGACAGCCCATGATGTTTTGTGCTGTGCTCATCACCCTCTGTAATGTCTTTCTATCCGCGGCTGTCAAGCCATCATACCACACCGTAATGCAATATTTGAGGACCGCTCTCTATCGTGAACCGGTAAAAGGAGGTCATCAGTGGTTGCTCCACCTTGTTTTTCCGCAAGACCCTGAGGAAATGGAGTCTCTGCTGGGCTTTCTTGGCCACCTGGATCGTATTATTTCTCCAGGTGAGATCTTCGCTAAGATGGATTCCCAGGAATTTGAAAGAGGTCTCAACTGTTCTTATTTCAAAAGAAAACCATGGCAAAAATTCCTTTACATCTTAGCTATGACACGACATGATATTTTTCAAGAATATTTCTGGCCAGATATAAATAGAGAAGGTCGTTCTTGTTGGCAGTATATCGGTTTGGGTAATAAGTAGCAGCAACCATGTGAAAATATGATGTGAGGAAGTTCTGATACCTGGGTTACTGGGAGGGGAAGGGAATCAAAGTTGTCTCGATTCTGTTTGTACTGCCAGCCCTTCCTTCCCTGACTGGGAGCAAATTCTGACTGTAAATCAGAACTTCTAATAGGAGAAAACATTTTATACATCCTTCCAAGCAATGAATAATATACAAACCTCCTGTTTCAGCAGAAACAAGGACTTGAACTAAATATGGATCTGTGAATTTTTGTTTCCTTCTGCCTCTTGGAAAAGAAATGGACCCTCTCGTGAGATTTTACAGTCATTCCAAACCACACAGTCAGTACTTTTTGGGGGGCCAGTTTGTTTTGCAGAGTGTTGTCAGAAGACAGTGCTGAGAAATGATTGGTTGCCCTCTGATTTATGGGATTTTTCAAGTTCTGCATTGCTCCCTATATTTTCCAACAACTGCTAAGGAAACATAACCTCACGATGGATTGATCTTTTCACTGTACTGATTTTGCATAGTCCTGTCCCTTTCAAATGCCAGGAAGATGGGAGACATTCTGAACATGAGAGGTTGGATGTAGACAGTGGTGGGATTCAAATAATTTAACAACTGGTTCTCTGTTGTAATGACCAGCTGGGTAGGCGTGGCTGGGTGATCATGTGACTGGGTAGAGCTCAGGCGACAGTAAGTCTGGGTGTACTGCCAAGAACCTTT
>JAOYMU010000001.1:32792608-32810241 GCA_025802295.1 Psammodynastes pulverulentus
GAAGGATGAAAGGCTGAGTTAGCCTTGAGCCCCATCAGGATCAAACCTCAGGTTATAGAAAGAGTTGGCCTTCAATACTGTACTTTAACCAGTGTACCATAGGACTGCAATATAAGATGCGAGAGATATTCAGATATACAACCTTCTCCAAGTGACACATGTTCCTCTAGGACAAGGGGGTCAAACTCAAGGCCCGGGGCCCGATCTGGCCCGCGATATGGTTAGATCTGGCCTGTGAGGCTGCCCTGGATACAGTGAAGGACTAGCCTAAGGCACCTCAGCCTTGGCCCAGGTTGTCCAGGCACTGATCTAAAACTTGGTGGCGGCCTTCTGGACCGGAACGCAGTCAGCCTTAGATCTGTGGGGCCACCCTGGAGTCAGCAAGGGGCCGCCGCTGCTGCCCCCTGGGTTCATGCTGAAGACAATGAATCCCCCCAGCCCTACCTGGGCCACCACAGGCCTCCCCCTGACATGAGCAACGTCAAGTTGGCCATGACCACATCGGTCATGACCACTCACTCAGCTGTGACCACCCGGCCACAACCACGCCAGCCATGCCCCCCCCCCCGGCAGGTCAACCACAACCCTGATGCAGCCCTCAATGAAATCAAGTTTGACACCCCTGCTCCAGTGGTGGGATTCAAATTCTTTTACTACCTGTTCTGTGGGCATGGCTTGATGAGTGTGGTGTGGCTTGGTGGACGTGGCTTGGTGGGCATGGCAGGGGAAGGTTACTGCACAATCCCATTCCCTGCCCACCCTACTAACCTGCTTTCCAGCTCCATTCTCCTGTGCAGGGCAACAAAAGAAGACCCAGCCGATTAGCTGGGACTCGGGAGACAGAGAATAGATGGGAGCGGGGCCAGTCAAAGGTAGGATTTGCCGGTTCTCCAAACTACTAAAAATTTCCATTACTGTTTCTCCAAAACTGGTCAGAACCTGCTGAATACCACCTCTGATACTGAGGTAACATAGGCTTCAAAAAACCAGATCCATTCCTAGTGTCCCTAGAAACTATACTATGGCTTAGCTTTCCAATTAGAGACTGTACAATAGATAACACCATATACGAACTCAAGATACAACCAAAGAACTTATTATGACAGGCACGTTCTCCTGCCTCTGCCACATACCAAACGCACCCTGTTATTATATCCTCAAGATGGTTGCTGTGGCAGCTGTAAACCTGTTACATCTTCTGGTATCCTTCTGGGTTGTTCCTTGTAGGCCCTGATGGAGAACCAAAAGCCTGCCTGATGTTACTCAGCTAAAAACATGTTTCATGAGGAGAGATCTGAGGAACTGTTGTCCACCAATATGGTTGTGTGCTTCCCCAGCCTGATTTAGGGCGGGGGATTTCAACAATGAGCTTGTCCATAATAAATTTGATTGTACACACATATGGGTGTATATGAATATGCAAAATGAAATGTGTAAAGAAAATATTCTTTACCTAAATATGACTGCAAAAAGCATACTTTTGGAAAAAGCCAAAAGGCTTGCCTTGCCAAACAATGCGAAAGGCCTAGAAAATAAATATGTAATTATGCTTAAGGACCCGTTCCTCTTAATGTACTTTATAGGACTATTTCCTTTAAATACACTCCAGGCAATAATTGTCATATCTGCATATCATACCATTTTCACATTCCTTAGCCTAATCCAGCGCTAAGGTTTTTGGCTTGTAATTTACATAACTCAGAAAATCACAGGATGGATGTAGTAAAGTTTTTCACAGGTCAGACTTGTCTGTGTTCTCCTTACTGTGGAAAAGTTTCAAGGAACAGACCCCTCTCTCTCCTCCTCCTCCTTCTAATGCCTGCTCAAGATATTCTAAACATGAATTTTGGACCCCTAAAATTGATAAAATTCACTGAGATCCAAAAGACCAAGGAGAATTCTCATTAACCCTTTGTTTGCGCAAGAAACTTTTTTTCTTTTAATCGAAGGCAAACTTTCCACAAATTTTCTAAACATTTGTTCAGGGAAGCTACAGCTCCATCTAATACTGTCATTGTTCAAGGTTCCTGTGAAGGATGAAACTTGTAATCTAATGAATGCACAAAGCATCTGGCTAGAATAGTATGGCTTAAGATGCAGCCTTAAAACCCTTACCTGCCTAAGACACCCTGGCTATTTATTGCATTGACTCAGGCTTGCATGCAGTTTGAGTTGAAAGTAACTCTGAGAAGCTTACAAGCCCAGATGTAACAAAAAAGGTTGAAAGGAAGACTATAATGCAATGATAAATGCAACAATCACATACTAAGCAGTAGGCAATTCACAATTTCTTCCTTGAAGGGAACAAAGACTCCAATCTCATGCATACACACGCATACTTTTGAAAAAGCCAAATTCTTAATGTCTTTCCAAAATCATTCTGATCTTGGGCAAGTCCTTTGTTAAGAAGCCCCAGTCCTGGGACCCACAGCCAGCCTTCTCTTTTACTCAGATTGTTAAAAAAAAAACAACCAACAAACTTCCAGAATAACTGGTTTTTTATAAATGAATCACGGTCAAATGATGTGTTGACTTTATTGTTGCAGGATATAATAACAGAAGGCTGAAAGCCTGACAATAGATTGTCTGTAGGATGTGGTTAAACAAAATTCAAGATGGCAACCGCAACAGTGACAATTGAATCTGGGTTTGTTTTTCACGTGTACACACATAGCACTAAGCCATAAGCCATGACTTAACACACCTTAAACAAGCCACGTTATCCTTTCGGGTTCTCCATATGCTCGTTATGTATAGCTTACAGAACTGTGTGTAATGTTTGAGCTCGTTGCAACAAACCATGATTGAAATAAATCATGTGTGAATTCTCTGACAGCTGACTTTATACAATTTATCCTATCTCACTTGAACCAATCTGTGGTGAAATTCCTTTTTCTTTTTTCTTTTTTCTGAAGTAAGAAAGGTAGCGTTAAAAGAGTTACATTTTTTTAAAACATTGACTAGGGCAGTGATAGCGAATCTTTTCGGCACCAAGTGCCCAAACTGAAATGTGCATGCATGTGTGCTGCGGAGTGCCAGAAACCAGAAGAGCAGCTGACAATGGTGTGCATGGTCACAGAGAGGTCTCTGCATGCCACCTCTGGCATGCGTGCCATAAGTTCGCCATCGTGGGTCTAGGGCAATTAAAGATCTCAGCAGAAAACTCGGTAGTGTTCTCTGGACTCAGAAAGAAGCAGAGTTAACCCTGTTTCTTTACTATTACTAATCCTTTACTATTTAGTTAGGAAACCCCCAGAGAATATGATATTTTGCAGCTGATTAGGAAACTGAGAAAAAGGCCATGGCAAACAACTTCTGGAACATTGGCAAGAAAACTGCATATGTGTATATGTGTGACTGCAGGAGGCAAATGATGACATGTACAATGATGTTATCATGCAAATGCACAACTTGCATAAAGTACTTGTGTGAGATGCTGGGACTCAAATATATAGTCCTGGCATGGATATAATGTCATGATTGGCATCTTGCAATTAGTTATGAATGCAATGGATATGTCTGTATCCATGAGGCGACTAAATGACAGGTTTGAATTAAGGCAGACTCTACTTTTAAAGCACTTAAAATATTGTTCACATCCGATGAAAACTAATGAGTATTTTTGAAAAACCCAAAACATAGATTTTCTTTTATCATGAATTATTCCGTGACTGATTTATTGTTTACCCTTTTCGAAGACAATTGTTGCACAACAAGAATGCAGTCTGTATTTTTGAAGCAACTAAAAGAACAGATTGCGCATTACACATGTGAAAAACAAAGCGCCGGCATGTTTTTGTTCAAATGGTGACTGATTCTGTTACCGGTTTATTTATCTTAGAAATGATTCATTAACACCAAGCCAGAAATGACTGGAAGAATGTATTCAGCATGATGTATATGGCCTGTGTTGTAATACAAAGAAAATACAGAATATGTTGTGGTACGTATTGGCGGCCACGTTATTAACCTAATTAGTGGCATTTTCCTTGATTAAATTAGTATTACACATGTTAAAATGAGAATGGGAGAATTTGTGCAAGAAGACCTGTAGTTATAGAACAAGATGATTCAAGGATTGGATTCTATGCCATGATAAAGAGGAACTTGTACTTCAGAGGTAGTACAAATATCTCAGAAAACCCCAACTGTTCGGTGGATGCAGCATTCAAAACACCACTTGAACTGACCTAAAGCAATAAACTTTATGGTTAAGTGAGCCAGCCTGGCGTAATAGGAGACATGAGTTCTAGTCCAGCCTTAGGTATGAAAGCCCAGCTGGGTGACTTTGAGCGAGTCACTCCCTCTCAGGCCAACACACCTCATAGGGTTTTGTTGTGAGGAAAACAGGAAGAAGAAGATTTATTTATTTAATTTATATGCTGCTCATCTCTCGGTTCGAGGTGACTCTGAGCAGCTTACAACATAATACAGTAATCCTCAACTCACAACAGTTTATTTACTGACCAAAGTTCCAATAGCACTAAAAAAGTGACCACCTCAATTGTGGCCATTAAGTCAAGGACTACTTTAACTGTAATTGGTACTGGTAGTTCTTGACTTACAACAGTTTGCTTAGTGACTGTTTAAAGTTACAATGGCACTGAAACATGTCACTTACGACAGTTTTTCACAGTTACAACCGTTACAGCATCCCCATGGTCACATGATCAAAATTCAAATGCTTGGCAACTGGTTCATATTTATGACTGTTGTTGTATCCCAAGGTCATGTAATCCCCTTTTGCAACATTTTGACAAGCAAAATCAATGGAGAAGCCCGATTCACTTAACAACCATGTTCCTAATTTATCAACTGCAGTGATTCACTTAACAACTGTGGCAAAAAAGGTCATAAAATGGGACAAAACTCACTTAACAACAAACATTTTGGGGTCAATTTTGGTTACAAGGTGAGGGCTACTTGTATGCATTACATGTGTTCACTACCTTGAGTTACTTTTGAAGTAATAAAGGTGGGATAAAAATCTAATAAATAAATAAGAAGCAGCCCCTTTGGTAATGCTTACAGTTCTCCTAACATGGAAAGGTTTAAGATTAAGGACCCCATGAATCATGCTGCCATCTGGTGAAGTGTGGGGATCCCCCCTCCCAATATGAACACAAACACATCACTGCTTTAAAACAGGGGTGGGCAACGAGCCCCCTTTTATGACCTGTGGACTTCAACTCCCAGAATTCCTGAGCCAGCATGGAGTTGAAGTTCACAGATCGTAAAAGGACCAGAGCTCCCCACCCCTCCTTTAAACAGGCCTCGGTCTCATCTGTGGGGCCACTCGTGTGCATGTATAAATAAACCCACATCCGTACAGCAATTCAAAGCAGAGTACTCAGATGTCAGCATTTACCCAGCGAATCTGTAATTGGCCTCTTGTGAAACATCCTTCAGAAACAAGTTGACAGAACTGAACTCCAGCTTGTCGTTTGATCTGTAATAGTCGGAGGTGATCTGAAGACACTTCCTGGATGGGGTGAGGCCAACCGATTTTTCCTTATCTTCAGCAAGGTTTATTCCTTTCATTCATCTTGGCAGCACTTCTTATATGCATTGTCATGCCAACGAGATTTCTCTTTTTTCCTCCCTTCCTCCAATTACTAAAAACTAAAAAGCAAACAGTTCTTGGAAATGAAGCAGAGTGGTTTCTCTTCCCACCCCACGCAAAGTTGTCTCTTTGGGAGGAGAAAGACAATCTATCTTCAGCTTCCGTATAAGATTTCCCTCTGCAGTTCACAGCGTTTCTCAAGCTTTTGACCATAATCAAACTTCCAATTCTTTTTAATATGGGAACTCTATTCAAAACCAACAGTGCAAACTTATCCTTTCGGAAACATTCCCACCGAGTTCAACTTTTGAGGACAGAGAATGGCAACTTTCAATTGCTAGAGTCCTTCTAGCATAAATGGCAGCAGATCTCATGCTTCCATCTTTACCTCAGTTTCTGTTTTAATTTGTTTATATGATGTGAAAACAAAGAGGGGAAAAAGAAATCCATAAAAGCAAGATCTCTCTCTCTCTCTCTCTCTCTCTCTCTCCCCTCCCTCCCTCCCTCCCTCCTTCTCTCTTTCTCTGTGTTATATCAGTTATCTTAAAAACAGTGGAAAAGAAGAAAACAAATCTACAAATTAGTTTATGTTGCCTTAATTTCCTCCAAATGTGATTCTGAGCCACAGAATTCTTGTTTAAATATGCAGAGGTGAGTTTGATAGAAAACAGACAACCACTCACTGTATTCATATAATATTTACTGCAATCATAAAATCATACGATAAGCATTTACATTATCTCCTGTTTCATTTCTCAATTTTTGGCATGTTCAAAAGGGAACCACTATAAGTATATCAGCATATTGTAAAAACCAATGTTACATTTTCCATAAGGAGCTAAATCCACCAATTTTTTCCCCTAAAGTCTCCAATATCCTCCAATTAATTTTGGATTGAATTGTACTTTTAAATTTATAGTAATGTGGCTATAGGAGATGACCAGGCTGAAACCGAGGGAGGAGTCAAGGACATCATAAGTTTGGAGTCCCTTCGCATCCACAAGAGATCTAAGTCCAGCTCTCCTTGAATTCCATTGATTCTTATCTACCGCCAATATGTCTTGACTGTTAGTAGTTCAGATTCTTATAGTGAGCTAATATGGATTAAGTTTGTACTCACTTGAGCAACTTTGGTTCTTGATATCTTGCTCCTACATTGGCCTATTAATGCTAAATGTTAATTCATCCATTGTAATTCTTAATTCTATTCTTCTCTATCCTTCAATATCTAGATTAATTTAACGCATTACATATCACACATAAATAGCGCAGCTCTGCAGCTGAGGGAAATTTTGTTACATCTCTGTAGGTGCACCATCTAACCAACCACGTCTCGACTCAGAAATTAAGCAGGGTTAGGTCTGGCTAGTATTTGGATGGCCTCTTAGAAATGCCTGGGCTAAATTGGGAAGTCCAAAAGACATCCCAGGAAAACTGAAGGACAAACTTATTCTGTAATTCTGCCAGCAAAAACAACACGGATATGAACATGAAGTCACCGGGAATTGTTTGACCTGAAGGAGATTTTACTTCCTTTTATTTATTTATTTTTTGTTTCATGAAGCAACACATGGTGCATTTCTGATATAAAACTGGTTTTGAAATGGTCATATAGTTCTCATTTCCCTGTTCTATTTCCTCCAGTAAATCCAATAACTGGAAGAGACTTTGTATACATATTTCCAATTCCACTCACAAGCCTTGCGTTATCTTCTAATCCAGAGGGGATCCTGAAAGAGAACTACCTGCCTATATATACCTGATTGGCTTCCCTTAAAGTAATAACCACACACTCTGATTTCTCTTTTTAAAATCTAATACTGTAGCAGCTTCCCAGCTTTATAATCTTCTTGCTAAATCCAGCAGTCTCACCTTCCCAATTTTAAGTTTAGGCAAAGGTCTGCACCAGAAGCATTCCTCTTTCATTCCTGTGCAGACACACACACACACACACACAAGGTTTCCACATCACACTAAGAATATGATTTAATTTATTCTGGAAACCTAGTCATTGTGGTTTGTAAATCATGTTTGATGGCTTTAGTCCAAAGTGTGCATCTAGCTATTGTGGTTGAGTCAATGAACCACAGGCAGAATTATCAATGGCTTCATATTATGTGTAACGCTAGCTATTTTTTCCTTCCAGCCTCAATGAATCAGCTATGGTTTGACATTTAACCTATGTTCCAGAATTGTGATCTCCCTATTTCATATAGGAGCCATGAATAAAATATTGAAAAGTCTCTGCCTCAGGAACAGAGGCAGTAAATTGAATTCTAAAGGGGGAAACAATCCAACTGCTGACATTTCGATAACCTATCTTCTTTCAATAAAATTTGGGTGAAGAAACTCTAGAAAAAAAATATTGTTTTTATGGAGGTGGGACCAGTAGTTTGAACTGAGCTCTGGCTTAAATAGGCAGCCTGTTAACAGTCTTGTGATGTGACAAAATATGATAATACCCCAGAAGGTCCAGAGCAGATTGAATGGCACTGTTTCAGACTAGGATCGAAGGACAGAAAGGAGACTCAAGAACCTTGAGACTATTGCAGTAGCATACAGTAATCTGATTTAGATTGCAGTAATATAAAATGTGATGCAGTCAAGGCATGACTAAATAAAGGACACATATTCCTCTCTCAAAGGTCTTTGGATCCAATGAGTTACGCATCAAATGAAAATTAGTGATTGATAAATAGGTGCAATGTGAATTGATTACCAATCATGGCCTGAGATTATGGGCAGAGAAAATTGAAAAAAAATCTGGAACTTTTAGAGACAGAGGATATGAAGGGCAGTCAAGTCAAAAGAGAACAATAGCTACCTTATCCATCTTCATGAAGACATGGTAATCACAAAATGTCTAGAAGTTGTTACAACAATAACAAAAGGTACAAAGAACAAACGTACACAATATTTTAAACACAATTGCTATGGCATCCACTTCTGTGTATTAGAAATCAACCGCAGATGACTATACCATCTTGTATATTGGTATCGAATAAGCAAGTGGTTCATTTAGCTGGTGTTGTCTGACCTTGAAAACTAAGCAAGATAGGTCTGGCTTAGAATTTGCATGGGAGACCTATCCCAAAATCAGACTGGTGATTCTCTTCTTGCTTTTCTTGCTGTTTCCAGAAAGACCTTCTGGAAAGAAGCAATGGCAAACTATTGCTGTAATGCTGCCAAGGACATGACTTCCTCAAAGTGTCATCTACTAGGAGCAATTTCCTCTAGCAAGAATTTCTATTGGGTGCAGCTGAAAAGGAGGCTGGACTAGAAACTCCAAAGGATGATGTTGGCTCCAATTTTTGTGGATCCCTCCCCTTAAGGTGTGGTTTTCATCTTGTCTAAGAGGGAAAATTTTTTGATAAATTGTTCTCCTTCCATGTCCACAAAATCAGCATATATAGCTTTGGGGGGAAAAATTCTCAGTAAATAAATAAAAAAAGTATATTTGACTCATTTGTTCAATTGGGGCTCTCTTCCTCCACTTGTTGTAGGACTTGTGTGGAGAACATAGCCATTTTATATCATATTGAAAATTCAAGAGAGTTTACAAACTTTTAAGCTCCACTGTATGTTGAGCACACTCTCTACAAGGGAATTTCTGGGATGTAATATGTGAGCATTGAAAAGTCAGGTGTCTTCTGCTCTACCATGCCTAGGCCTGGGGTGCATAGCTGTGTGATTTTGGCCCTGGTCTATCAACAATTATCTATTTGTACAGGTATTTTTCGACTTACAACCACAATTGAGCCCAAAATTTTCCATTGATAAGCAAGACAGTTGTTAAGTGAATTTGCTCCATTTTTTGACCTACCTTGCCACAGTTAAATGCAGTTGTTAAGCTAGTAAGAATCGCAATTAAGCTAGTAACACGGTTTTTAAGTGAAGCTGGCATAACCATGATGGTGCAACAGTCCTAAGTGTGGAAAAAAAACCCGATTTAAAGTCACTTTTTTCAGTGCCTTTGTAACTTTGAACAGTCACTTAAGTCAAGGACTACCTCTCTTGTCATCCTACATCCCTACTGTAAAGAGACATGTACATTCAAGACAGAGCTCCTTCCTCAAAGTCCTTCCTCACAGTCTCTAAATCCAGTGAAAGGTGAAGAGCAAAACCTGCGGTCACTCAGCAAGAAAGATAATCATACCGTTGCTGCCATTATACTGCAACCTTTGATGGAGATTCCAGCCAAACAGATTCTGGGTTTTTTTTGCCAGAAAAATCCCCAAAACCCAAGTTTAACTCTGGGTTCTTTCTGTAAGTTCTTTCCAGAGTGCAAGCAGGTGTTCCCACCTGATTGTCCTTTGAGTTATTGACACTGAAATCAGTATCATTTTTTAAAGAGGAAAATACAGGTAGTCCTTGACTTATAGCCATTCGTTTAGTGACTGTTCACAAGTTAGAACGGCGCTGAAAAAAGTGACTTATGGCCATTTTTCATACTTATGACTATTGCGGCCTTGCCAAGGTTATATGAAAAAAATTCAAATGCTTGGCAACTGACTCATATTTGTGACAATTGCACCGTCCCGGGGGTCATGTGAACCCTTTTTGCAACCTTCTGAAAAAGCGAAGTCAATGGGGAAGCCAGATTCACTAGATTAACAACTGAAACGGTTGTCTTAACAAATATGGCAAGAAAAGTCGTAAAATGAGGCAAAATTCCTTTAACAATTGTCTTGCTAAACAACGGAAATTTTGGGTTCAACGGTGGTTGTAAGTTGAGGGCTACCTGTAATTGTAATTGGTACAGGTAGTCCTCGACTTATAACAGTTGGCTTAGTGACCGTTCAAAGTTACAATGTGACTTATGACCATTTTTCACACTTATGACCGTTACAGCAATTCCCCACAATCACGTGCTCAAAATTCAGATGCTTGGCAGCCGGTTCACACTTATGACCATTGCTGTGTCACAAGGTCAGTTGGTGACCTTCTGAAAAAGCAACGTCAAGCGGGGGGAGTGGGATTCACTTAACAACCAGGTTACTAACTTATTGACTGCAGTGCTTCACTTAACAACTGTGACCAAGAAAGTTCATAAAATGGGGCAAAATTCACTTGACAAATCTCTCTCTTAACAACAAAACTGTTGGGCTCAACTGTGGTCCTAAGTGGAGGACTGCCTGTACTGAGCGAGGTCCTTTGTCAAACAACACCTGATCGCCGCTTCCTAGTAGGCTGAGGTGATTTCTCCTTCCTGCGACGGCCGTGTTACTCCCGGTGGTTTCTCCCCTAGAGGGCGCGTCTCGGCCGATTGCCGTCGGTGCCTGGCCGGCTTGTAGCAACCATAAAAGGGCAGGAGGCGGATCGCTCCTTTCTTTCCTTGAGCCTCGGATTGGAAGGCGGCGGGGCATATAAATTCCGGCAGGGCGGAGTGAAACAAAGCAGTTTGCCTTAGGATCCGGCGCGGAGAGGTGGGAACCGAGTAGCTACGATTCAAAGGATCAGCGAGGGAGCCCTCGTTTGGCAGGAGATTTCCTTTTTGCGCTTTGGATCATCTCCCCACCCCCGCCCCCTTACTCGAAACTGGTAACTTGCGTGGTTTATTTTTTTTTAAATCAGAGAGAGAGAAGGAAATCAAAAGATTACGGACATCTCAATGAAGGAAAGAAGAGCTAGCCAGAAATTAACCAGCAAATCGATCATGGACCCTAATCAGAATGTGAAGTGCAAAATAGTGGTGGTGGGAGATACGCAGTGTGGGAAGACGGCGTTGCTTCACGTCTTTGCCAAGGACTGCTTTCCCGAGGTAAGTTGCCACCCGCCAACCTCGGGGATCCCTCTCGGAAGTTGTTTTTTTTTTAACCATTGTTTCGGCTGGATTTCCCAGGGGAACGGTCTTTCACTAAGCTCGGTTAATGCGGAATGCCAAAGAAATGCGACCTGATGACGGTCGAGAAATTAGCCTGTCCCGGACCCGGGTTGGGGATGGTGAAGATGGAGGGGGGTGGGAGAGAGAGAAAGAGACGACGATCGTCAGGATCTCAGCTTTATAACGAAGCTCTCCAAGCCTTTCCTCTGAGAGACTTTAGTGTAGCTCCGGATCCCGATTGTTGCTGTCCGGATTAAAGCCGCTTCCTCGCTCGTGATTGATAGTGTCACCCAGCCACCCCGGTGGTGACATAAAGCCTGTCTCCTTGGCTGATATATTAGCCCGGGGACTGGTTCATTGTCTTATAAATCACCAGTGGGGAAATGGATTGGATGCCCGCAACTTCTAGCCTCTGTCCTTTATCCCTCCTCCACTTTTTAGAAACCTTGCTTGGGTTCCTCCGGGTAAAGCTTTGCTGAACTTATGTATAGCGATTGAGTTAAATTTAGTACACCTCTGGCCCCTTGATTTGTGAATTGAACTTGTTTAAATGAGGGGGGTGAAACCCTAAGAATCTGTTTAAAGCATAGTTGTGCATGCAGAAAAACTCTAGCAGGACTTTGTCAAGCTACACCTATTGTATCTGAAATATCTCCTGAGAAGATACTTTGTGAGGGATGGGGGAAGGAAAGAACAATGGGGTGGGGACATCCAGATCTCTACCCCCTCGATTTGAGTACCACAAAGGAGGCAAGATTCCTCATCCCGGGAACGGAATCCATTTTAATTTGTCCTTCCCCAAACTGGTGCCCATGAAACGTTTTGAAGAACGACTCCCATTAGTCCCGCGTACCCTGACCTTTGACCAACTGTGAACAACCCGAGAAGCTGGCTTTATTTTCAAGATCTGAGAAGTATAAACTTCCTCGGAGGGAGGTGAACAGAGCCTGATGCTGCAATGTACATACGTTCTAAAGCAATAAAGGAAAGTGGTATAGAAAGAATTAAAGGCATGACCGGTGGCTGAGAGATCCTGGGAAAGATTTGTGTTCCTTTCCGAGTCTGTGAATCTTCCATAAGGAGAAATAAAAAAATGTTAAAAGTGATGTGGTGTTCACTTTCAAGTGACCGTAACACTGTTCTTCTCTCTTTTGTTGCCTAGAATTATGTGCCCACTGTGTTTGAGAATTACACCGCCAGTTTTGAAATAGACACGCAGAGGATAGAGCTCAGCCTGTGGGACACTTCAGGTAAGAGCCTGGCTGCGTAGCAGGAATTCTCTCCTTCTGTTTCCATGCCATTCCAGTGACTCATAGCTGCCTTGTGTCGTAATTATAAGGCTTCACTCAAACCTCTGTTAACACCCTGTTGATGAAGTAATTACTTGCCATCTAGAAAGCTGCTTTTTTCAGAGGGATATGTGTGCGTATGTGTCAGATTTTGACATAAACTATTGTGTTCCCTCCTTCCTTTGTTTTAATTGTAACTCTTTCTGCCGTGTGGTTAATGCTTCCATCATGTTTACCTGACTCCCCCCCCCTCTTATTTTTAATTCTCTCAAGGGTCTTAGGGTAATTAGCTGAACAGATGGGAGAAGGTTATACTGGCCTATTGTGAGCCATTCTTTTTAATATTTGCCTCCACGGCTGGGGGGAGCCGGCATGTGTTCTCCTTCTGGTAATATGTAATTTATACAGCCGCAAGAAAATGAGTAAATACACATATGCCAGCATAGATTGGGGGTGTGTATGTGGTGTTTTCTCGCTGAATTTTTTCCCCTGCCGTTTTGGTATGCATTTCCCACTTATTTTCTTCCCCCAAATACTCTCTACCGCAACATGTGTAGGAAGTCCTTCACTTAGTGGATATGAGGTGATTTTGGCATGGGGGTGTGATCCCTGGAGAATTTGACAATATATCCAGCAGGGGGTGGAAAAGCTTTTGAAATGGAATTTGACAAAAAGCTGAAAGTTTAAAGGCAAACCTGAGTTTTATGCCTGAGCATACAGTTAGGTAATTCTAGAAAAGGGGTAGTGACAAAGATAGAGAATTGAGGAGTGGGTTGCTGAATTTCAGCAGCTGAACAAACTTTATACCTTCCAATTGTTTAACCAGCAGTAAGAAAAGGGCTCTTCTGTAAAATTTGTCTTGGGGTCTCTAGTATTTTGGATGTAGACTTGAAATTATCATATTCAGGTCAATTCAGTATGTAAGGTTTACTGAGGAAAATAAATGACAGGATTTCCTCTCATCTGAGCCATTATTGTTGTGTACCTGATATAATTTGGTCACTTTTAGTTACTGCTTAAACTAAAGTAGGCCCAGGAATCCTGAAGCCTTGTTTGCTAAGTCTAGGAACCGTTGTTTTCTAGCAAGACAGATCAACATAGCTTGAATTGACTAGCAATGACCCTGTGGCTTTCAAACAAGAATCATTCCCACCCTATATGGGGATTTCAGAGCTTGAACCCTGGGCCTCTAGCGTCCATTGTTTGTACTTACTCCTGAATGATGGTCCTTCTCTTTCCCTGCCCACCACCTTGCTAAATTACAGCACTGGAAACCATTGCTGTTTCCCCCCCTTCTGCTGTGCACCAGATTGTCTCGCAGTCTTCCAAATGAATTTTCTGCCCCATAAATCATCCTCTTGAGACGTTGCCTTTCCGCTAGGGCTAGGCCATCCTGTGATTTAATGCTAGGTTTGCAGATACTGTCATCTCAGCCCATGTTTTATCCTAAGGCAATAGTATTGAGATGGTGGGGAGAAATTAAAGAAAAAAGTGTGACCTGGATCATTTCTGAGAGACTTGAGACAATAATCGTATAAAGAGAATAATCTTGTGTTTTCGGCTGGAGATATATAAAATGATTATATTTCATGTAACTATGGAGCATATTTATAACTTCTTTAGACCTTCAGGCCAAATCTGTAAAGAGCTTTGCAATGAACCGTGCAAGGAGATGCTAGAAGCAATGTACACAGATATACTGATGCCCCTCAGGACCTGCATGAGGCTGAATTCTCTTCTCAAGAACCACTGCAAATCCTGGGGTCTGTCATGGCCTAATAAAATCAGCTCCATTTAGCAATGAAATCAATTTTAAGAAAAAGATCAAGCACAGCATTCCATAAAGAGCAAAAGCAGGGAATGCTGGACTCTGCTCCTTTCAGTATTTTAGTTATTAAATTTATATGGAACTGATGTATTAAGAGAGTAACTTAGAAGCCTCTTCTAAGGCCTTAAGGAATTTTACTTCTCTCTCACCCTCTTCTGACTGATATTATACATAAATCCAACCACTGAGATGAGACCTATAAAAGTCTGAGTACAGAACAAATAAAATCTTCCTGGTTCACTGTCATTTATGATGATTAAAAAAACATGCTACCCAAGAAGACAAGGGGTGGGAGACAAAGAAGTGTCCAGGATGATGAGAATGAATGGCAAGACAATCTGAGCTCTTGTCTGTATTGCTTTGAGCCTGTTGTGTGTAAGACCACCCAGTGGATTAGCATTCTTCTGAGGCAAAGAAACTCCAAAAGTTGCTGAAGAGGACTCCTGTTTTACAGCCTAACACGCAAAGTACAAAGTTCTTTCTGGTTTTAAAAACACTTTTAAGTATTAGAACAAATGTTTCGTCGGCCAGTTGCAGCATTATGAAATCACCGTGGTGGCACACAAAGAATGGTCCGATGGGGAAAGGATGTTAATAAAAAGCCCCAAATGGCAAGTCTTGCTTGTCTTGTGTATTGGGCAACGTTTCTACAGCTCTTTTGAAGACACCACAATTAAGTCCTTTCTGCTTTAGCAATCTTCACAGCACATTACTGCTGTTGGCATCATTGGAATGCAAGCTTCCAGATGTGGATGACAGCTGGGAGGCCCGCAGCTCCGATTCTCTTTCTCTTTCCTCCTCCCCCCGACAGAGGAATGTGTGCTGCTTTTCTCGCTCCACCGTGATAGAGCAAAATTAAATCCTCTCCTTTGACCCCATAGCAGGAGAACGAGCATGAAATGGAGAAGGGCAGTCAAGGAAAATGAACACAAAGATCTCAGAATTTGTGCTTTTATTCAAAGGTGGAGATCTCCTAAACTATGGTACATGTTTAGGGTGATCTGTAGAAGCATTATGTTTTTAAACTTAATGAGTGAGAGTTAAATTCCATTAAACCAATGGGCCTTATTCTAAATCTAAGCCAACCACTTCAGATTAGGAGCCTCCTGACATATTTTAGTTATTCTTGGAGTTATAAATTGGTTGTTAAGTATCAGCTGCCTAGACATTTTGGGCTGTGGTTCCCACTGCTCTTGGCCTGATGTCCTGTTAGCTGGAAGTGAAGAGAATTAACAGTTTAAAAAAAATCTGGCATTTACTGGATTAATTATCCCAGCATTTTTAGGTTGCTAAACAAAATAGAACAATTTCTTCCTGGCATGAATCAAAGATAGCCTTCCAATTCCAACAGGATATGATGAAACAGACTTCAAAAACTTTCAGGAGATTGCCTTGATTCTTAATTATTATGTTTCTGTATCTTGAGTTCTTTTGCTCATCGGTGTCCTAAGATCTCTTCTACTCTGCCCTCTGGTATTTTTAGGTGCTCAATAAGCAGGGGCTACAACTAAAAAAAAAAGTAATCCTCATCTGTATTACTCACACCTGTGAATTAATGGGTAGAGAAACCTTAGTCTGATATTATCCTTCTCATCTTTGTTAAAGATTAGCAGATCTTTTGCAAGCCTACTATAGAGGAAAGGACTGTTCTGTTTGCTAGACTTATTCTCATCTAGAGATTATAGGATTGCAGCATGTCTCCGAGTCAAAATCTAGGCCTACTTTGAACTGCATAAACTTTGCACTGAAGTCTGACTGCTTGAGTAGGATACATCTCAAATATCAGAGTAGCAATAATTATCAATATAATGGTCTGAAGTAATCATACCTTTGATCCTCATAGTGGAATCCAACTTTCAACATCATCTTTATCACCGGCTGTGCTGGCTAGGAAACTGGCTTTCAGCACCTACAGGACTACATGATCGACCCTGTTAACTACATAGGAGAAATACTTGCTTGACTATAGATGATAATTGGGGCAAAAGGATGGCAAAACAGAGTAAAAAGAACAAAAGGACAAATTTCCCATTGGGAAATCCCAAAGTTGGTGTGAGTTTATGTATGGAAAAAAATATGATGTTCCATTATGTCCTTTATTTAGAGCACAGGTGTCAAACTCAAGGCCCGGGGGCCAAATGTGGCCCGCCACGTCATTTTATGTAGCCCGCGAGAGCTGCAAAGTTCCGATTGTCTTTAGGACATTTGGTGACATTTCTACTGTCTTACAGTCACATGTGGCCCTTTGAGGGCAACCATTACGCTGATGCGGCCCTCGGTGAAAATGAATTTGACACCCCTGATCTAGTGGTTATGGCATGAGACTCTGAGTTCTAATCCTGGCTTAGGCAGAGAGTTAGCTGGAGATTTTGACCCAGCCTTCTTCTCTCAGCTTTAAGAAGGATGCACGCAAGACAAAGGATTGTTTCAAAAATTAGGACGAGAGAAATATATATTTAAAAATGTATACGGAGAGAAAAAGGCAGTTGCAAGAGTCAAAAAGAGAGAAGAAGAGATAAGGCCTGAAAATTCAGAGGGATCCTAATGGGAATTTAAAAAAAAAAAATTTTGGAAATGTGAAAAGAGATCTAAATAAGGAACTCCCAGCAGAGGAAGTGGTATTAAAAATAAAAGCAAGAAACTCATTTGGGAAGAAACAGATGGAAAGGAATGCTGGAGTGAATATTTGAGACATTCATGCAATAGTAGGATAGGTCAAGAGTGGGATTGAGATGACCTCTACAAGGGTTGGCATCCAAAGAAGTCCTTAATGATGTGAGAACATTGCAAAACTGTAATTAGGAACCGAAGTAGCTGAAGGAAGATTCGGAGCTGAGTGTGATTGCGAATTGTTCTGTTTGTGTGAAAGTGCCCGAGAACTGGAATAACCCAAATCAAGTTCTCAACCTTGGGAACTTTAAGCTGGCTGAAGAATTCTGGAAATTGTAGTCCAGATCAGAGGTCTCCAACCACTGGGCCGGGGACCACTGGTGGTCCACGAGAAAATTTTGGTGGTCCGCAGTTCACCCAGTGGAGGAGCTGCTCCAGGATCACCAATGGGCCAGTCCTGTGACTAGAGCTCTGGAAAGAGAGATGAGAGAGAGAGAGAGAGAGAGAGAGAGAGAGAGA
>JAOYMU010000001.1:33147136-33157503 GCA_025802295.1 Psammodynastes pulverulentus
ACTTTTGACGTGATCAGCTGTAAAGCAACGGGATCGAGTCCTAGACCCTTCACGCTGCATCCAGGTCTGTCATTTTCCGACAAACACCCTAATACTAACTAATGCACTCCAACCCGATCCAACAGAACCAGGTTGACGTCTATTCTCTAGGTTAGACAGAGCGAAACTGGGAAGATGGAGGCAGGGGGGGGTGTCCTCAGTTTTGAGCATTCTGTCTAAATCTAGGAATAGAAGAGTCAACCCACGATCCTGGAGACCATCGCTCACACAGGAGAAGACTATATTACACAGGCTAAGCAATGCTACAGAGGTTACATAATCCTTGCCAGCTTCAAACTGCATTGAATTTCTGCACATTTTGGAAAGTATACCTTTGAGGGGTGCCATGAACTGTACTTTAAGGTCAGTTTTTTTGTTCCTGGTAATTAGTTTTGTCAGAGTAAAGGATGTCAAAAACCCTTTGAACTACAGAGAGCCTAGAACCCCTGCAATTAAAATAAATGATTAGCAAAAGAGAAGAATCAGTGTTCCAGCTGTGTTTGAACTACAGGACATATTTAATGATCAGCTTTTCCTCAGTTATTATAATGTATTTTTAATTTCATTTCTCAAAACATTCCCTTCATTTTCAACTGCTGACTAAAACATGACTCAGTTTGGTTCCTCCTTTTTTCTTTCCTTTTTACACAGCAAACAATGTTCTCTTACATGGCAGGTCAAAATGACCTTGATGCTTTAGTTATGTCAAGCTGTATATACAACATGACTTATCAATCTTTTTGGATTTATTTTAAAAACAGGCTTTTAATTTGAATATCATACATACTTCGAAAAATAACACAGGAGTATGATATGTCAAAATAGAAATAAAAATAGGGATTGTTGATAGCCTTATGGATACCCTTATAGCTGAGACACTTTCAAGATAGCTTCAGTTATGGATTGTTCAGTTGTGGATTCAGTTCAGTAATGATAACAGTGTCCAGTTGTGGATACCCCATTTCACCAGAGATCAGGTACTTTGTATATAGAGAGGATAATTGCCTTCACCTTTACTTGTACTCAGAATACTAGATTAGCTGGACCCTTTGCTCTGATGGTAATAAAAGTAGTAAATCTAATTATGTAAGAGTAGACTTGAGGTCACGGTACAGCATATAAAGAAAGAAAGAACAAAAAAGTGCCTTTGTCCAAGGTTGCACAGTCCATTGTTCATTATTGACCATTCTTTTTAATAGAAAGTCCAACTAGATGTAGTTCTCCATGGATAGATAATAACTCCTAATACTGTGCACTGACTTTGCTTTCATTGTAATGGCTAATCAATTAATTCAATAGTTGACTGCTTTGCTATAATTCATGCTCCCAAATTTCTAACAAGTTAAAATGATAGGCTTGAAGGAAAGCAGTCAAAGATGTAAGAAGACCAGATTTATCTATTTACTAGCTGGATATCCCTGTTTCAGAACGAAATTATGTGATCGGGCTATGCAGGAGAAATTTGCTTCACAATCCGTTAGCTCAGTGGTAGTCGGTGATTTAAACATTTAAGGGAATATCACTTCCACTGCTTTGAGTCCAGAAGCAGTTCCATAGGTGGAAGGCGTAGACATTTTGCAGAGGTACTGACATTTAGTACTGTAAGGAGCCCCAGACTGGTCCTTTCCTTTCCTTTCCTTTCCTTTCCTTTCCTTTCCTTTCCTTTCCTTTCCTTTCCTTTCCTTTCCTGTCCTGTCCTGTCCTGTCCTGTCCTGTCCTGTCCTGTCCTGTCCTTTCCTTCTTTCCTTTCCACTAACTTGAAAAAGAGGGAATATTAATATAAATTTAGACATGCCGTATCTGTAATGGTTGTGTTGTAAGGAAGTTCCTGAACAAATGAGATAGCTTCTCAAGAGTCTACAAATTTGTGTTAGTGGTAACATCCTGAGTGCTAGTATTGTGGCATCCTCAATCCTGTGCTGCAACATACTGGGTATTTGGCTGTGTTGTGGCATCCTGAGTTTTAGTGTTGCAACATACTGGTTTTGCGATGTAGTGTCCTGAGCGGATGGCTGTGCTGCAACATTACGGGTCTTGGTTTGGCTCCAGGTTTGAGGTCCAGCCCTGTGTTCATGGCGTGTGTCAGTTTGCTTTGTGTGGGGATTGGAGGGAGGTGTAGTGGCTGCGGATGTAGCCGCGGTCAGGCTTCTGGATGGTCGTTGCATTTTGTCCATGGGATGGGTCTGGGTTTGAATCTGGTGAGGGTGGGTGGTGATGTCATGTGTTATCTTGGGTTTGGTGTCAGTTTTCGTGGCTGGGACTCGTTTGTTGACTAGGGCTAATTTCCAGATGTCTGGTAGGCAGGAGGTGTCATCATGTTTATTCATGTTATGGAGATGTTTCTCTATTTTGATGGCTTCCATGATTATTCTCTTGTTGGAGTGTTCTGTTTTGGCGATTAATTTGGTTCTTTCAAAATCAATTTCATGTCCTGTTGCTTTAAGGTGTTGGAAAAGGGATGAGGTTTTTTCTTCTTTTCTGACTGCATTCTTGTGTTCTGCGTTGCGTGCATTTATTCTCCTATTAGTTTTTCCGATGTATGTGGCTGGGCAGATTTTGCATGGTATTTCATAGACTCCTTGGTTTTCTAGCTGGATCTTGTCTTTGGGGTTTCTTAGGGTGTTGGCTATTTTTTGGTCAGTGCAGAAGGCTCAGTGCAGTATATATTTCTAGCCCACCCAAACCCAAATGGAATCAGTATGTTACGACAAAGTCAAAATAAAATCACTAGAAATCATTCATACTCAAGAGAAATCATTAATAGAAATCTAATACATGATAGAAACAATTCAGTTAAATTATCCTTAGGACCAAATATCTGTTGGATCAATGCTTTTTTGATAGTGTTTTGAATGCACGTAGAATAAGACCTCTTCATACCTTCAAAGGAAGAATATTTCATAAAATAGGGACACCACTCTGAAAATACCTGTCTACCTGTCACTTGACCTTTGTTCCATGAACCTTGTGGAATGGGAACCTCCAATTGAAGTTCTCTAAATAACTAAAAGGAGTAGGCATGGGGTAGGATTTGATTTTGACAAAGCATTGAATATTTCATCCTGGTGTTACACTATGAAAACTTTAAAGGAGATAATCAGCACTTTGAATTAGTCCCTGAAGCTTACTGGAAATTAATGCACCAATTTCAGAATAGATGTTATTCTCATTTATTGGCTGTGTAACAACTCTGGCTTCTTAGTCAGCCCATGTAGAGCATGTTAAGGTAATTCAACTGATTAGGGTATAAGTAAGGACATGATCATGAAGACATCTTAGTTGAAGTAAGGTCATAACTGCTGCCTAGTGAGGGTCTTTTCAGCGGAAGGATCACTACCATCTCCTTTAAGGCAGACAACATTATGCAGTCCCCCAGAGAGAGATTGACTATTTCAGAGCTCATGAATGGCTACTGCTAGGTCAGTAAGCAATCAGTATATACTGTGGTTTTAATTCTAAACTACACTTTGGAGAAAACTTTACTGTGTTATATTTTTTGGCCATTTCTTTTAAAAGTGTGCATTTCCATGAGATATCTTTTCCTCATTGTGTATAAATGTTCTGTATTAATTATCAGAATATTTGTTCATAAGTCACATTACCTTTTCCCAACTGATATCATCCATCGCTATGGATCCGCAGACAACACAGTCAATGACTTTCATGGGTGGGACTTGAGAAATAAACCTAGCATTTACAGAGGATAGGAGACGAATTGCTTCTGTAGGATTTTACAATAATGTAATAATAAGCTACAAAAATATAAACCAACTCATTTTGGAAAATCCCATCTAGAATAACTACAAGGGCAGATGCTACAAGAACTTCTTGTCTTGCCCTCAGATGCCTTGGAAAATAGGTTGTCCCAATGTTTTTTGTAACAGCCTCTCAAATATTGAAAGACTTCTATCATGTCCTCCCTAATCCTTCTCTTCATTAGAGTAGTCATACCCAGTTCCTGCAACGATTCATCGTGTTTTAGCCTCCAGATCCCTAATCATCTTTTGTTATTCTTCTCTGCACTCTCTCTAGTGTCTCAACATTTTTTGTATTGTGTTGACCAGAAACTGGATGCAGTATTCCAAGTGTGGTCTTATCAAGCAGCATATAGCAATACTAATACATCACATGAACTTGATACTATTCCTCTGTTGATGCAGACCAGGACTGCATTGGCTTTTTGCTGACTCATAATTTAGTGGCTGTCTAGTAGGACTCCTAGATCCCTCTCACAGGCATATCCAATCATATTAAGATATCTGCCTTGTCATTCTAACTTTACATTTCTTGTTTGCATTGTACATTTATACATAATCTATTACTGATTTATGTCATATATTGAAAATGAGGCTAATAAAGTCTAAAATTTTTAATCAAGCATATTAATTTTTTGTTCTGCATTTGGTGTATTTGTGTTTTATACACTGTGGGATAGTTTTGATTAAATATCTTGTGCTAAACAAATAACTTTTCTGTATTAGCCAAAACAACATAATTTTGTTATATATTCAATATAAGTTGAATAGCTGCAAATTTTAGCTATTAAATTACACCTTTCAGTGACATTTTGATTAGATTGCCAGTAAATCAAGCTATCATATACTCTGATTATAGCGTTATTGTATGAATGATTAGATTATTTATTTAATTTTGTATTCGTGATGTTGGTGTATGCTTTGTTTGGTGGCTTTGTCCGCCTGATTGTTACCCGCCCCGAGTCCCTTTGTGGAGATGGGGCGGGATATAAATCCAACAAAATAAAATAAATAAATAAATAAAAATAGAACAATATTTATGGCATAGGGATAGCTTTAAAATACTCTGCGATAAAGCTACACATAAAAACATGGTGATCAAATCATAATGTGAATTTCCCATGTTTTTGGAACCGCAATAAAAATCAGTCTGGCCAAAACTATAGAAAACCATGTCTTCGTGACACCTAACTTCTCTTTGATTGCATATATTTATACATAATTGAAATGTGGCATAGTTAATTATCACAGTGCAATACAGCAAATGATAAACTAACACACAGGTTTTTGTGACAGACACAAATTCACATCACCCAATAGGCCACCCAATAGGCACAGGGCACCTGTGGCCATTTCATGATCTGCAGACTTCAACTCCCAGAATTCGTGAGCCAGCATTATACAAGATGCCTTGATTCATTGGATTTTATCTATTCTAGAAAGAGGTCTACAGTCCTGCAACCCTGGGCCTAATTTCATAATCCTTTAATAAATTTCAGACAGGTAATGTGTTATTTCCTACTAAGCCTTCAAGTGGATGAAAGAGTGTAAAAGAAGAATTGGGAGAATGAAAAAGATGGGGTGAATATGAAGAAAGTTGCCACAGATGCCATATGGCTTTCAATGGAATTTCTCTGCCAGAATCAGAATGACTGTTGTGGCTTTGGGCGAGTTAAACCTTTCCTTCTCTGGAACTTCTTCATCGCATAATTTTCTGAAATTCTAAAAAAAAAATCTGATTTTTATTGTGATTTACAGTAAGGATAACCTTCCCAAAGTGGTCTGTGATTTTATGACATTTGTCCTTTGAGCATGTGGTGAAAATTAGTTATCCTTGGCCCCATATAAAGGGATTAAAAGTAAAATTCTAATTATCTGCTTTTATTCCTTATAGGGTGCCTTGAGCAGTAAGTGAAGCAAATAAAAGTCAAGGTAATTTGAACCAGACCAACAGTTCTAGTCCTGCCTTCGGCACAAAGCCATCTGGGTAACCTTGGGCCAGTCATACTCTCTCATCTCTAGGATGAAGGCAAGCACAAACCACTTCTGAAATCTTGCCAAGAAAATAGCAGGGACTTGTCCAGGCAATTGCCAGGAGTCAAAATCAATCCATCAATCAATCAAC
Source organism: Psammodynastes pulverulentus (assembly GCA_025802295.1). Taxonomy (NCBI): domain Eukaryota; kingdom Metazoa; phylum Chordata; class Lepidosauria; order Squamata; family Psammodynastidae; genus Psammodynastes; species Psammodynastes pulverulentus. The sequence continues at coordinate 33,153,056 of JAOYMU010000001.1, forward strand.
CCAAACAATCAAGAATTTCTGATTCCATTTCAGAGGATATTTGCATGTAAACATGCACAAAATCTGGTCAACTTAACATGCTTAGGTCATTGGTGTTAGAAGCCACCATTGTAAGGAAAATATTGAGATTCCTCACAGAGGAGAGGAGAGGAGAGGAGAGGAGAGGACCAATTTCGTCCATTACATTTATGTACTTCCACAGTGTTGTGTATATGTCAGCCTATACTGGCAACATCCTGAATTAACTTGTGCTACACATGGATTCCTTTGCTTCCCATGAGCTTGATAGATATTTGGAGATAATTCACTGTTATAATTCAGGATTAAAGAGGAAGACAGTCCCCTTGATCACTCTCCTTTGAAATTTAAGATACACTTTCATAGAACCACATATGAAAAAATATATCTCTGAATTTCTTCATAAACACCTGCATAAAAGGGGGGGAAGGGAAGTGATGTCATGCAGTTTGCAAACTTGCATTTGGTACCTTGTTTCATTTTGTTGCAGCAATCACTGTATTTATTGATTTTGAATGCTTGCAAATAAAATGCTTAGCTTCAGGCACGACTGATTAGTAGCCATTACTGATCTCGCTCAGCCCAGCTGCTTTTCAGTGTGCTTCCAAAATAAAAAGCTGCAGTGTAATCAGTCAAGAATTATATTTCAAGCTTCAGTCTGGACATTTTAGAAAGGGAAAATGAGGAGTTTTTACTACCTATGCTCAGGGGTCAGCTTCTTAAAACTCCATAGTTTTAGAAAGGCCTGGTAACTAATAACTAATGATTACTACTAAGCCCCAGAAACTAATAAAGAAGTCACTGCAGATATCTCTTATGTCATAGAGCTTATTACAGCTGGGAAGATCTGGATTTAAGTCCTTAATCAACAATGAGCCAGCTATATTTTTTTTTCCTCGTTGGATTATTATAAAAATGGGGAACAAAATGAAAAAAAAAAGTACATTGCCCTCTGCTCCTAGAGAAAAATAAGATATAAATAAATCACTTTTTTCAATAACTATTGCAAGCAAGATAATAATAATCTATTGTAGTTAATATAACACCTTAGGGAATTATCAGCTATTGTTCTCAAAGAAGTTGTATGCTCTTTTAGGTTTATAGTGATTTTTCCCAACATGATCTTCTCTACATATCTTGGGAACTTCTGTGTGACAGTTCATTAGCAAATAATGTTAATTTGCAAAGGATAATTTTGTGTGGGCCATCCCCCGTGGTCTTATTTACAGTTGGGTTTTAACTGTTTTAATTTTTCTATTTGTATTATACTGTTTATTAGTCGTTTTACATATGTGAGATTGATGGCTATATACATTTAATTAAATAAAGGCATAAATAGAACAATTTTCATAGCACATTTTTATATGTAATCAATTTACATTTCGATTTTTTTCTGACCTAGACTTCTAAGACTAATTTCACCCAAAACACTGAGATTCTAATGGTTAAGATATTGAACTATGACTGGACAAATCAAGCTTCTAATTCAGGGGTGTTAAACTCAAGGCCCAGGGGCCAGATCTGACTTGCAGAGTGCTTAGATCTGACCTGCAGAGTGCTTAGATCTGACCCTGGAATCAGCCAAGGGCAGGCCCGTAGTGCTCCTGCCAGTGAAAACGGAGCTTGGTAGGGCCACACGCAGTGTCCTGGGCTCCATTTTCATTGGCAGAGGGCTGCAGGAGACCGTTGCAGCCAAAAAGGGGTGTACAGTACAGTATTATGTGACTATCTTGCACATCTGAATCAGGGGTGGTTTTCTCTCCGGGTTGCCACCGGTTCGGTAATTTGGTAATGTTTCCCGTCTGCGCGCGCACGCTCCCCCACCCTTCTGCGCATGCATGCACCGATCAGCTGGGATGATTTTTTTGATTCTCTCAGCTGATTGGCGCGTGCATGTGCAGAAGGGTGGGGAAAGTGCGCGCACACGGGGGGACGGGTTTGCACTACCGGTTTCGCCGAACCGGTAGCCATAATTTTTCCACCAGTTCGCTCGAGTGGCAGTTTTTGCCGCCACCAGTTCAGCTGAACCGGTGAAAACGGGTCGAATACCACCTCTGTCCCCGACCCTCTCTGTTCATCTGCGCATGCTTTTTAGCTACCGGTTCGGTGGAACCGGCACTTTTTTAACTCAGATGATCGGAGAGGCCCCCCCGACCCTCTCCGATCATCTGCGCATGGTTTTTAGCTACCGGTTTGGCCGAACCGGTAGCTAAAAAATGGCTGCTCATCAGCTGAGAGGATCATAGTCCTCTCAGCTGATCAGCGCGCGCATGTGCAGAAGTGTGGGGAAAACACGTGCACACAGGGGGACAGGCCTGCGCTACCGGTTCACCCGAACCGGTAACCATAATTTTTCCACCGGTTCGCTTGAGCAGCAGTTTTTTGCCACCACCAGTTCAGCCGAACCGGTGAGAACCGGTCGAATACCACCTCTGATCTGAATATAAAGAGTAACATAAACCTAATAAATAAATGGCTACTTTCATTGATTCATTCACACTAATGAATTTAATAAACAAAATATTTTCTCTGGAAAAGAATAAAGATAGTCCTTGCTTTACAACCACAATTGAGTCCATAATTTCCATTACTAAGCAAGGCAGTTGTTAAGTGAGTTTTGCTCCATTTTATGACCTTTTCCCACTGTTAAGTGAATCAGGCAGTCATTAAGCGAATTTCTCTTCCCCCTATTGACTTTGCTTGTTGGAAGGTGGCTGGGAACACAAAGGGTGATCACATGATCCTGGGACACTGCAACCATCATAAATATGAGCCAGTCGCCAAGCTGCAATGGTCATAAGTGTGAAAAACAATCATAAGTCACTTTTTCAGTGCCATTGTAACTTCAGCTGGCCACAAAATAATGGTTGTAAGTTGAAATCTATCTGCAATCTCTCAAAATCATTACCCACATGTATTCTGGTCTTGCCTTATCAAGCGAGACATTTATAATTCAGCCGATGAGGGATATAGCACAAAGCCTCATATGTAGACCCTTTTCTATATGAGCCATGTGATTCTTAGTATGAACCAGCCTACAGTCACAGGGGTCTGATTTCTTGGGGTTCTCCTACCATAGCACCTCCAGAGGGAAGTTTCAATGCCATTCGTTGATATATAAGAACTCATCCACAAAAGAGGGTTCCTCTCCTATTTCATAGCTTAAATTAGGGGCGGGTTTATGTATCTCTTCCCTTTCCCCCCAGTCTTCGCAGCTGCACTGCTAAATCTGCTACTTAAAATCATAAAAGTTAAAACACTACAACAGTAACAACAAAACCACTGTGTCTGATGCACTCTTAAAACATGTACTCACACAATTCAAGAGGAAAAGCTTCCCGGCTCCAAATTGACACAGTCGTGGGGCAATCCTTGTGCATATGCAGCCCCTCTTTTTAGCTTATCACACTCATTTTCCTAGACTTCCCCTAAAGGTTAATGTCATGTAATCCTCATTAAACAGCACAACCTAATCAAAAGAAAAATCATCCCGATGTAATTGCAAGAAATTAGGGATTCCTGTTGACGGTGGGCAGACAGATAAGCTACTTTTTTTTTCCCCCAACCGGTTCAATTCCTGCTGTTAAAGCTGTTAATAATTTTGAAAAGCTTTAAAGGGTGAAGAACGCTCACTCGCAATAGAAGACTTTGTGTCTATTTCCATAATTTTATGACTACCCGTTCACGTTTAAAAGAAAAACAGCACAATTCAAAGGGACCATTATGGGCTGTGGGAATTGACTAAGCCACTCTTTGTTCTTGCTCAAACGGGTGATTATTTGCAATTGGTTGCTTTCTTTGTTCACCTTTCTAAACCATATATTTTGCATTGTGAAGTGCTGTCTCCATCTGGGATTTTTAGAAGCACAAACGTAATATCTGCCTGCTGTTGCATTTTCTGAACCATCCCAAAAAGAGGGACTTAATTTACATCCAGATGAATTTAAAATGGTTGTGTGCTACAGCAGTTACCAAGCATTTGTGGGTAGTGTATCTCTACAAAAACAACGTTCTTAATGAAAACTACCCAGAGAGCTTCTGCTATTAGGTTTAATTGTTTTTAATAAATAAATAAAAACCCACAACATTGTTAAGGACATGCTTATATTGAAACACTATTGAAACACCACAATAATTAAACCCAACAATTGTTACTCTCTCTCTCAGGTTTCAAACGTATTGTTCGCATTGGTGAACTGCCATTATTACCTGTTAAAAGATTACAAGTGGGAGACTTGAAATATTTCCCAACTGGCTGCTTCTAAATAATTGGAAATAGACTTCCCAGGATTTTATATTAGTAATCTGGACATGGTATTACCCAGCTTGAGGGCACTAGGAGAGGAGAGGATACACCAGTATATCAATCACAGGGATGCACTGTAAACATGAGTTATCTTTTAAAATATGACAAAAGCTATTTTTTAATT